>BOPP01000027.1:2381022-2397619 GCA_017312745.1 Gryllus bimaculatus | reverse complement strand
GCGGCCGCAAGTCCGCGCGGGATAAAGGGAGCCACAACTGCGGGGAGTGGGAAACGCGAAGGGAAACACGCGGGAATGGGAAGTTGGGGAATACGGATAAAATGTATGGAAACTTAATAAATCATTCTGTATTTTTGTTGTGGCAAGTCTTTTCGTGTAGAAATACCGATTGTTAAAAATATTCACAACCCATAAAAAAACCACGAACAAAAAAGAAAAATGATTTTGACAGACTACACTCTCGTGATCCAGAGTGGGTTACGAATATATCACTCGCACGTAAACTCGCACACTCACACAACCACACTACTTCAACCCTATAAAACACGCACACGTAAACTACAACTCACTCACACTACAAAATACACACACACACACGCGCACACACTGCAACACACACACACACACACTGTGCAAAACTCACACATGGAACACAATGGAGGCGTGTCATACAGCTGACGTTGTATGTAAACCGTGCATGGGGATCTCTTTGGAGTGGTAGTGGGTGTAAGCACGGGGCACTGATATGCGTGCGTTAACTATTCTTTTGGGATGAAGGTTTTAGAGAACGAAGTATAAATAAGTTTTTTTCAAGTTGTTGACAATGCCCGAGATGAAGAGAGCGATGCTGGAAAATATTTAACGGGGGAGGAACATTTGTTTAAAATGAAGGGAAATGGTCTTTCGATTTTGAAAAAATAATTTTCGGTAAAATCTATTTAATTTTAAGATTACCTCCCATGTGTATATTTTAATTTATTAATAAAACAATGAAATATATATTTCATGTTTTACAAATTCGTTTGTATTAAGCTACAATTTAAAACTTTTTAACATTTATATTGTTTCGAAATAGACATCAATTCTGTTCATTTGGGTGACAAGGGCACAATGAGCTGCACCTGGAGTCTTCGCTGCGCGTGCATGTAGACGGTTCCTTCCGCAACAGCGCATGGGCTGGCGGCATCGCATAGGTGGCCCAGCTCTCACCTCTCGGCCCCACATTTGCATGCATGCGGATGGCCGCCCCATCGCCTTCGCCGCTTCGCCAGCAGGGACTTGCGCCCTGGGCAGGGCGTGAAACGACTGGACATCTCCCTGCTCCGCCGCTCCGCTTTCCCCGTCACCACCGATCCCCGCCCGCCACGCGCGTCCTCAGCACGCAGTCCTCCCCGCCTGCACCACACAGCCGACGCCTCCACGTAAAAAGGTTTAAAAATTTTGTAAAATTGACATTCCGCAGAACATACAATGAAAGAGGAATATAAGATGAAATATTTTTGTGTCAAAGAAACGACACACGATCCTCCCTTGCCTTGTTCCCGTAATGTATAGTCACGTACTTGCATTTAGTCACGCCCGTTATACAGTTCTATGACTACAATCAATATTTTTTTTTGCGATTTTCAGGGTAATTATTAGTGGAAAAAATTTTAATGCCAATTTCAAAACATTTCTCCTACCTGTTTACCGACTTAGTTTTGTAGAGTTCAGTGTTACATATAACCAAGTACACTTGACGTCATTATTATATGTAAATACGTACAAATTCTTCGGTGTTAACTGGGCTAAATCCACTCTGATAAATTTATTTTGTCTATAAATGTACTTACCAAGTATATAACTACAAAATATATAACAAAATGATTCTGAATGACGTAAAGAAAAGGCCGTATTGTAATTCTGTGAGGGTTGCCCTTGACATGTATCCCAATTAAAAAGTCGAATGGGTTAATAGAGACGGCCTCCTAATGGCAAGACTAACAGTGCTGCTACTCTAGCCTGCCTCAGCGAACCTCGATCTTCTAGTCTGGCGATTGCCACCAGTGACCACTTCTCCCCCGCCCCCTCCAACTTAAGTCCACACTCGCGTCGTCGCGCTGCTCGCTGGTTGCTTCCTGCCCACGCCTCTTCCCCCGCCACCTTCTCCGCCGCTGGTTCACACATCGCCCCCGTCCCTGCACCGGTCCCTGCAACCCGTTCCCCTGCCCCGTCCCGCAACCCGTTCCTCTTTTGCACCCGTCCCCGCCCCGTCCCTGCCCCCCGTCCTGCCGCCTGCCCTCCGTCCCTGCCCCGTTCCTCTGCCCCGTCTGCCATCCCGTTCCTGCCCCCAGTCCCTGCCCCGTCCCTGCTCACTTTAGTCCTGCCCCGTCCCTGCTCAGTCCTGCCCCCGTCCTGCCCTCGTTCCCGGCCCTCGTGCCCCTGCCCCCCGTCCCTGCCGCCCGTCCCTGCCCCCGTCTCTGCCCCCGTCCCTGCCTCCCGTCCCTGCCCCCGTCCCTGCCCCCGTCCCTGCCCCCGTCTGCCCCCGTCCTGCCCGCGTCCCTGCCCCCGTCCGTTCCCCCTGCCCCCGTCCCCCTGCCCCCCGTCCGCCCCTGCCCGTCCCCCCTGCCCCCGCCCCCCTGGGCCCCCGTCCCCCTGCCCCCCGAGTCCCCCCATGCCCCGTCCCCCTGCCCCCCGTCCCCCCTGCCCCGCCGTCCCCCCTGCCCGCCGTCCCCTGCCCCTCGACCCGTCCGCCCTCCTGCCCTGCCCCGTCCCCCCCTGCCCCCGTCCCCCTGCCCCCGTCCTGCCCCCGCCCTGCCCCGCCCCCTGCCCCGCCCCTGCCCTAACCTTGCCCCGTTCCCGTTGGACCCTGCCCCCGTCTGGCCGCCTCCACCGCCGGCCAGCCTGCGCGTTTAGGCCTCGATTACGCAGGCACGAGCTGGGCGGCGCAAGCGGGAAGCGAGGCGAGAGGCGCGACAGCGGCGCAGTGCAAGGCGGGGCGGGGAACGGGCTGGGCGAGAGCGGAGCGGGGCGCGGCTAAGCAGCAGCGGGAGCCGGGTGCGGTGGAGCGGGAGGGGGGGCTTCGCAGAGGCAAGCTTCCCCCAGGGGCGGGCGTGGTAAATGAGCGTCAGGGCGCCTGGGGTAGAACGCGGTTCCGCGGACTGCCACTTAACCTGCCCGCCTCGTCCTCTGGGGCGGCCGCCTCCCGCTTTCCCCTCCCGCGAGCCCGCCCCTCGCCACCCGTTCCACCTCGACCGCCCTGCCCCCCTTCCAACCGCCGCACGCCCCTTCGCCACCGCGCCGGCCGCCTCCTTTTCCTCAGGCGCCGTCGCCGCCACTGTCGTCGCCGGCGATGTAGCCGCCATCCACAATCCAAGCGGCGCGGCCTGTCGTCCCCGAACGCCGAGTTACGTCGTTACAAAAGGCCGAGCTACGGCCGCTGCCGCGACTATCTTTTTCGCAGCCTTGGCAGTCATTTCTGTCGTCTCCTAAACGGCACTGCGGCTTGTACCGAACCCATACCCACCACCTCAGCTATCACCTGAGAAAGGTGTCCTTCAGGTGGTGTCGCCGCCGTCGTTGCCGCCTCCATCAACACCACCTCCACCTCGTCACCGTCAGTGTCCCTATCGCTGTGCAAGTCACCGCCACTCCCACTGCCAACTCCGCCCGCGCGATCCGTCGCCCGAGGCAGACGGAAAGAAGTTCAAATTAAAATGAATTTTTAATTATTCAAATTGGAAAAAAACTTGCAAGGTTGCCAACACTTGTCGGCTCACCTTTCTTTTCCCGCCGCCGCTGCCGTCCTCCTACGGCGGCCCCGCGCGTGGCGAGGGCGTAAGGACCCGCGAGGACGGAGGGGGGAGGCGGACGTACGCCTTAGGGTTACATGCCTCCGCCCCCGTCGAGCCCGCTCCCGACTCGGTACGCCTACCGCCCTCCCCTCCGTCTTGCGCAAAGACCCGCGAAAGTTGTTTGCGAGGAGATACAGAACGGCGCGTGCCGGAGTCTGAGGCCGCAGGACGACACAGGTCGAGGGGACTTGCAAAGCACGGTGCCGAATTTACGAAGCTCTCATTACTTGTATATTCGTCAACCGACCCTACAAGCTGCTGTTCGATTTTTTGTGAAGTTCAATTTTTCTATATGGCATTCGTTAAAATTGATGCACGCGTCGTCTTGGAAGACAGTGGAATTATTGTGCAGAACAATTGTATTGTGCAGTGGAATTATCGATACGGGCATGTAAAGATACAAGACATTCTTAAGTCAGAAATCTGGGCATAACACTGCACGAGTCTCCTTCATTTTTCCTAACAGATATCTGTATAATTTTACGGTCGGCTTCCCAGTTGAAGTTTCCGTGTTCCCCTAAACTAAAGCTTTCGCCCGAAACGTAAATGCAGAGATTTCAGTGCACTAAATAACACAAATTGAAGGGAATAAGCTGAATATTAAAGTTTATTGATGGCAATTTCTTAGTTTTCTTGGGGGGGGGGAGGAGTCTTGTTTTAAGTCAGTTGTATTAGTGATGTTGCTTTCATGATTTTAATTTTTTGTCCGTTTTGAGAGGATTATTACAAAATGTAACAGTAGAATATCAATAACTACTTATTTCTGAATAATAATTATTACGAATGATTTTTGTATTGAAAAGCATTGAAAAGTAATTTTAAAATTAAAATACAGTACATGATGTTTTTGTAATTTTATACTTCGAAAAGTATTTATCCATCAGTTTCATTTCAGCGTCCAATTATTTCCTCTTACATCATAATTTGTCTTCAAGTATAACCAAATATTACTGAATTGATTCTATAATATGTTGTACTATTCCTATCAAAGAGAGCAAAATGAATGAGTTATATTAAACGCAGTCTTTTCTTTATTTTAAGAGAAATGTATTTTTTAAGCAGACGTTTACATCGTTTGTAGCATATGTATAGAATAATGTGAATTAGACAATTTGAATTAACAACAAAGTTAGAAGTTCACTACCATGCAAATTATAGTATAGTACATTTTTGGGAGAGTAATGACTGATTAATATGCGTTGAGAGGGATGGTAAACCAGAAAAATAATGAAAACGTCATCCTTATGTTATTCCAAAGCAGAGTTCTACGTCCAGATGACAGAAGATGTATGAACGTTTTTTTTCAAAAAATGTTCTCTTTAACCTCTGGTAAAGACACCTTGTGTATAGCATGATCGTTTAGAGTAAAAGCAGTTATTTAAAAAAAATAACACTTATTTCCTGCTTACTCGTATACACATGTTTTGGGGTTTAAAATACGTTTGTCGCCTTGAATGAAAGAAGGTTGGAGAAGCGGACTCCTTGAACATGCGATCTGTAGTATAAGAGATGCAATCTAAGATATGCTCATTATTAATAAGGAAAGAGGCAAATCTTTATGACCGACTTGAGACCCGAGCATGTGGCTCTCGGGAGAAAACAGAGTCCAAACACACTCCAAAAGCTTGGACCACGTATTTAGTGTGCACTTCTGAAATGTACGGACAAAGCAAGAAGAGTAAGTGGATTGTGTTAAATGCTTACGTGTTACCTTTGCTTATTCAATGAACCGGTCCACTTATGAACTACCAATTATATTGGTTGAAAAGTTGATCTTGTATAAACAGTATTAGTTTAGGATTGATTTAATAGTTTTGGACATATTTATGAACTAAATTTGCCAAGAAATGGCAAGAGAAGAAGGTTTAAATAGGTTAACAACTTTGTAAATAATTGATCGTGTGCGAAGTTTAGATCTAAATATATACTTCAGAAGAGGAAATACCACATTAGAACTTAATTTTCGATTTTATGCTCATTTTTGATGAGTTTGAACTATACTACATTTAAATTGCCGAAAACTTTGTTTTTTGGCACTGTGATATTTGGAATATTTACAAAAAAGGATACTATTTATATACAAAAGAGGGGCAACATTTCAATGTGGTCTCATAGAGGCCGACGAAGAACTGGAGTGACATTTACATCATAATGACTTTCAGTTCTCAAATGACTACAATGTTTTCTACAAATATTACGAGTATTGCTTCCGTATTTCTAATGACTGATCGAAATGGGTGATTAATCTAAAAGGGTAAGTACGATTACACAGCGAATGACTGAGCAAATATATGCACCTGATCAAGCAAGTGTGAGTAACTAGAACAGTTGAATCTATTATTAATCTTTTTGATATCATGGCTGGTTGCGTTCAGCAAAATTTACGTATTCGGAGATTATTTCGATTTGAAATTTGAAACGGGATAATATAAATATTTTCTCCACGAAACACATCCCTTAGAATTTTTCTTTCTTCTTTCTTTGGTTATTTCTTCCCTTGTTTCTTTATTTTTAAATTAAATGCGATAACGATTTTTTTTAATGTGGCGCTCCTCGACCATGTTTGAAGTACCTCTTTCTTTACTCACACTGTGATTAACTTGAAGAATCTTAATTTAAAGATTAATCTAATACATTCCATAGTTTTCATTTAAATATCTGGTACACGTTTTACAAAACTACCGAGAATATGGAATTCATATTAGGAACTTCAATATTTTTTTTACTGATCATTTTAATACGAGCTTCGATACATTTTAGGACTCCACTTTTCAGTGTGCAAACCCTCCCTTGTTAGATCGATCACCACCCTGAGCTCCGGATGGGGCTAGCAATTAGCGGCTCGTGGTAGCGTAAGCGCGGAGGCTATACGTAATTTGAGTGGATCGCCAGAGGTTATTTACCAGTAAGGGGAGAGTAGCTGCTTGCGATCTAGCACAGCAAGTCTGCTCCGCTGGCTCTAAAGTTGGTATGGAAATTAGATACGCACCGATTAATCAGTAGATAACCGGTAATGGACCGCCAAGGCTCCCTTGACCACTAAGACCACTAATAGATAATGAGCAAGTTTTGCTAATGTTTTCTTTTCGAATGCTCTAATTTCTACTGAAGTGATTTTTTAGACATAATTACTGGTGATTTTCAAAGAAAACACGATCAATTCTTTCGTCTACCGACAATAGGGTAAATTATCGTGATAGGTTGGAAGGATATGCTTCCAGTACACTGAAATTGTATGAGCTTCCAATCATGCTCAATTGGCCATTTACCAGAAATGGGAGAAGGAATGACGCACACTTTTGTGTATTGAAACTGAGGTTCTCTGCCTGGTAGGGTTTCCGCTAGCGGAATCTGCAAATGCAGTTCTGATGCATGGCCAATCATTCCCTTCCTATTTGGTATAATTCTATTGGTTACTTCCCCTAGCGGTTCTGTCGCTATAGATAGTGATATATGCCACATAATACCATCCGTAGCGCTGAAAATGTCTTTCTAATAATAACTTTACACACGTTACCAAAAGATCATATTTAATTTCAAATGTGGAAAATAGTTTTCGTTGAATCAAGTTGTGAGAGAGTGTTGGTTTCGGCAGCCTGCAGTGACTGTAATTGGAATGTTCTTCGTTTCGAGTCCCGATGATGGCACATGTTTTAAAACTAGCTTACCCTTACACTAGCTGCGACCAGTGTCTGAGGAAGAATTCTAGCTATAGGCTGCAAGGATTAGCAGTTTTCGTAGTTTCTTCGATCAATGTCAGGCGAATGCTGGGGCAGTACAATAAAAAATAGCTCATGGACTGTGCAAAATATTTTCTCCCTCATCCTTACCTGTTCTCATCCCTTACAACCACACCCACTTAAATGCCCTACACTACCACACACATCGGTGACCAGTCGAGATCTTAAGAGCTTATGCCAGATGGGGCTGCACCACTCTGGGAAATACCTGGGCAAATCCCGTAAAACGATGTGTAGGTCGGCGAGAGATCTCACTTATTGCAGGTAGCGGCATTTACTGGAAAGGAACAACACCTCCGGGATAAAACATGCACAACACTATTTCACTTATGGGCCTAATGACCACAGCAATTGACGCACCCGGAAAATCAAAAGAATCAATCAATCGAGCTAAGGTTGTAATTTTGAGTTAATGCATATAATTTTGAATTTGCTACATTCCCTTCTTACTTATGCATATAGTACACTAACAGTAACACGACTTGACACATGTACACGACATGTTTAATTGAATCAGACTTGCTGATGCACTTGCATTGGCTCTTACAAAACCAAGAGCCCAGAATCCCCATATATCAAACTAGCTCGCCGAACCCGTCTTCAAAAACAGCCAAGTGCGGTTTCAACGTGTGCGTTTGGACAGCCAAGAGCGCGCGGTTTGGCTGCGCTTGCTTAATCCTGATTGCATCGCCCGCCCCGTCGCGTCGGGGCGACGTCGGGTGCGAGGGCCATGGGCGCCGCGATGCCGCGACGCCGCGACGACGCCGTCACCTGTCGCTCCGTTTTCGTGACGTGACGCTTGGCAGACGCCGGGCGTCGAGTGGCGTCTGGTTGGGACAAGGAACCGACACGATGCGATGCGACGCGACGCGACGCAACGCAACGCGATGAGATGGGAAGCAACACGATGCCACGCGCCGTGATGCGACGCGATGCGATACGATACGCCGCGATGCGATGCGATACGATACAATGCGACGCGATTCGATACGATGTGATGTGATGCGATGCGATGCGATGCGATGCGATGCGATGCGATACGACGCGATGCGATACGATGCGATACGACGCGATGCGATGCGATACGATGCGCCGCGATGCGATACGATACGATGCGACGCGACGTGATGCGACACGATGCGACGCGATGCGACGCAATGCGAAGCAACGCGTCATTACGGGATGGCGATTACGGACTAAGATGGCTCTGGGCGACAAGTGCGGGAGTTGCAGCGTACCTTTACAAACAGTCCACGGGGAGCGTATGATTTTTCCTTCTTTCACTCCGTTCCCTCTCCTCCCGTCTCACACACAAACTATCACTTACATGCACTACACTACCCTGCATGTTGGGAGATCAGTCAAGAGCTTAGAGCTTTTCTTGAATTTTCCGTGCCCCAAATTCTTCGTCGTTTCATTTTGCCTTTTAGACCGCAAATACCCATCTTTACCAATATAGCCGCGAGAAACCACATTTATTTCACCATTTTCAATTTTTGGTTCATCTCTTAGTAATTTGATACATATGTTTTAATTTTCACGTGTCATTAGGTATTGCAAATCTGTGGCTTAGAACATCAAGAACGCATAACCAAACGTGTTGGGTTCGAGTCTATTGAAGTGAGCATAGATGCTCTCATTATGTAGTTGTGGACTGGTTAATTTATGATACCAGAACATATTCCCTCTGAATGTAACATCATCCCATCTTCAACCATCAACTTTCACCCTTATTAGCCTCGCATGACCACTTAACGATTTTTCATACCGAAGTAGGTAAAGGCAAACCACTTCAGTGATCAACTGCCCAGGTAAAGGAAGCCTTCTCAGATCAGAAATGTGTATTGCACTCGTCAATGTCGGCGATGTTTCGTTGGTGGGAAATGTTTGGGGTAAAACCCGACAGTAGGTCTTAATCCAGTGGTAACAGACATTTCCAGCGATAAAGCATGCACTAAACGTACGGGACTAATGACCTCAGCTGTTGAGTGCCCGGAATCACTAATCAATCAACCAAATAGTCTCTGATTCCACTTCCTCTGAACCATTTCCAGGAGCTCGACTTGACCTTCATCACCAGTCGAACCAGCTGACTTCCATCAGTCGCCTCTCCTCCGTTCCACTTCAGGCGCTCAGCGATCTGACCCTCACCAAGTCGCACCCCGGCCATCGCTTCTACTTCCGACACCCTCCAGCCTGCTGCTCCTGTCGGGGTACCTCTGGCGTCACGACCCGCCGCCCGAGGGCACGCTAGCGCCTGGACGCCGCTAGCGCCGTCGCGTCGGCTCGACTACCGCGCACGCCACTCTCAACGGTATGTTAGGGTGATTGAGGCGCGTTGCAACTGTGACCGCCTCGCTACACGGGGCGCGGGAGAGTTAACGAAGCAAGACCCGCTGCACCGCGCGTATTGAATTGAATTGCATTGAATTGAATTAATGCCTTATTTAACGTGGCGAGACTCAGGCCATGAGGCCTGCTCTTCCGTCACGCAAATTTCGCTACGTTTCTTTAACCAAGTAGCAGAGAAAAGACGTATTTCTTTGACGAGAAACAGGCGATTTTAATTTTGCTCAGAGACGTCACTTAGAATTGAGCATCTTTCACATGCAAGTAAGTCTACTAACATGGGACAGCCGACTTTACTTCCCCTCCGAAGGAAGGCGTACATGAAGGATTTTTTCGCCCTTAAAAATCTGCGGCTTCGATCGGGTTTGAATTCGCCAACTTGGGTACAACAGTTCGGTACGCTAACCGTTACACCATCGCCGCGCGCAACTGGGCGGACACGCGATTCCAGTAGGGAAAAACGTGGAAACGGAATGGGAACCTTGCATCTTGGTTATAAAACCGAGGAAATTTGTCACACATGCAATACTTCTGGCAGGAATTGATTACTCCCGGCCGGGTACCCAGTTTCTTTGTCTCACTCGCGTCAATAGCGTGGAGCTTGCGGTGACTATTACACTCATGAAATTAAAACCAGTAGTGTTTAACTATACATGCAAAATGCCTCAATAAGGGCGGTGTATGTCAAGAAGTTTATCATTTTTTCTATCTTATTTTTGTGCTTCTCCATTTTGTGCAATCATAAACTGTAAACTGCGTATGTACAATAACGTAACCTCTTTGATTTTAACGTAGCTTTCAGTACAACATCTTTAAGCCTAACGAAGATTTCAGTTATTTTTAGTATTTGCCACATTTTGGAACTCTGTTGGATCTAATTTCATTCGTGGAATAGCCATATTAAATACCATTCGTTCTTTTGCAATTCTCAGATAATTCTTCTCCTCGCTTTGCGAGTCTGGGATTATCAACAATTTCCCAATCACTCGTAGTATTACCTACGAAAAGACGGGAATGGGAACTCAATACCAACCGGGTATAACTGCTACAGGAGGGGGGCTCAGTAAGTCCCCGGTTTCGTCCTGGCCCGCCTCATACGGGTATTTAGGAAGCTCCTTGTCCCGCGTGTATGTGTTTCGTACTACTCCGATATCAACATGGAAAGATAGTAAGCGTCGTTCTGGCAAAGCGGCCTCACCCCCGTTAATGCGTATATGTTCCTAAAGAGAGTTGCGTATCAGATGCCAACCTAACGATGCGTCTTTGTCTACCTGAAGGATACGGCGAAAAACAAGGACAGTTCACCTTCGTCTATGAAAAAACCTTGGTATTTGCAAAAAAGTAGGCTGCAGACAGAAATAATGCCCACGTTTTGAGAATGCATCTATGATGTCAATTTTTTAAAGAATGTCATGGAATATTTACCCCACGTTTGATACATTGCTTGTGAAACGAACATGAATTTCAATGGTCGAAATTTTCGTTGGGTGGTTGGTTAGTTGTTTGGTTGATGAGTGATTCAAAGCGCGTCTTAAAATGTTACTTTCATTTTTCCCGTACGTGTAGTACGTGTTTGATCGCGGGAGGTGACAGTGACCTTCCTTCGCTGGCTGGTCAGATTCCGCGCTGACCTACCGTCGGCTAACGGGGTATTCCCCATTCAGGTATCTTTCACCTGCGGGGCACCGCAGCAAGCACTAAGATCTCGAGAGGTCTCCCAACAAGTGTAGTGAATGTAAGTGTGTGTGTGTGCAAGTAAGGGGTAGGATAAGATAAGGAATGGGAAGGAAATATCGCGCATAGCCCGTGGCCCGCTTGTTAGTGTACTGCCCTCGGCATTCGCGTGGTGTTGATCGAAGGAACGTCGGAAAACTACCGATCAGAGCAGCCGCCGCAAGAATTCTCCTCCAGACAGCGACGTAGTTATCTGGCTCGTGTCGAAAATCCTGCCGCCGGGGAACTCGAACCTCGTGCGCGCAGTGACATCAGGTGAGGCCCTGACCTCCCTTCTCGGTTGCAGTGTTCGTGAGCACCTTTGCCGTTTCCTCTCTCGATTCCAAATGAACCGCACGTGCACCTAGGGCCCGCGTCGTGGCGTCGGTGCGGAGCATCGTGAAGCGGGCGCGTTGTCGGCCGTGGCTGCGCGGGGCGCCCGCGGGGTCGCCGTGGTGGCGCGGACAGGGCCGCGAGAGATCACGGCCGGGCGACGCGGCCGCGCTTTTTCTGCGCGGGCGCCCGCGCGCTCGCTCCAGGCCCTCGTAATCACGCCGTTGGCCCGCGGCTGTGGCGTTCTGGGAGACGTAAGGAGAGGGAGGGCAGGAGGAGGAGGGAGTGAGGTGAGGGGAGCGAGAAGCTGAACGGAGAGGACGAAAGTGGGGAGTGGGGGAGGAATGGGGAGGAGCGGTGGGGGCGGGGTTCACGGGTGGGTGAGTGGGTTGGGCGGGACGATGCGGAGGGAGCAGGGCGAGTCAGGAGCCGGGGCGGGGGAGTGGGAGAACTGGAGGCAAGCGGAGCGGGGCAGTGAGCCGGGTCACGTGGGTCGGGGCAGCATGGCGAAGCAAGCAGGGTGGGGACGGAACGGGATGGGGCGAGCGTCAGGGACGAGCGGAGGGACGAGCGGGAAGGGGGGGGGGGGGGGCAGCGGATGGGGGAGCGGGATGGGGCGAGCGGGATGGGGCGAGGGGATGGGCGGAGCGGGATGGGGCGAGCGGGATGGGGCGGGGGATGAGGCGCGCGGGATGGGGCCAGCGGCTGGGGCGAGCGAATGGGGGCGAGCGGAATGTACGACAGGATTTGAGCGAGGCGGGGCGAGCGAAGGTCCCCGACAGAGAGGAGCGAATTGTCCCGGAGCGTTTGTCGCAGACGCGAGTGGAGCGGGGCAGAAAACTGGGGAAGAGGTCGGGTGAGCGGGCTGTGGAGAGGTACGAAGAGGGGTGGATGGAAGGCCGGTGCGAGCAAGGTGGAAGAAGCGCGGCCGTGTCCAGGCGAGCGGCGTCACGTGGGTCTTCAGTTAGAGTTGGCGACCATTCCAGTCGAGCGCTCTCTGGGCTTTGCTGGCGGCAGGCACGGAGCAGCTGTACCCTGCCTCCTTACTTTGCTGTCGATTCTTATTCTATGTTCATAACCCGTTTCCATGAGTTGCCCCCTTAGTGAAATAGCAGACCTGCTGGTGTTTCTATCTCGGTGGGAGTCCGCATCAAATGTCGATCACTACATATAGAATTTGCGGTGAGTAATGCCAATGGGCGTCAGGTTTTCTCAGAGTACTCCTTTTCCTAAACGGCTTTTTAGCATTCTGCCCGATTATTATTATCCATTTAACGTAAGATTTGCTATTGCTTTAATGGGCTGAAGTTTGTAGAGCGAATATGAGGGAATCCTCAGAAATCAGAGAAAAGAACGTTCGAACAGAAAACAGCCCTGCAACTTGTTTTTTATTGCAATTTTCTATCGTCATTGTTTATGAGTGGGTGTCACGAGATGCCATTTAATACAAACTCATAAGACTAATCCCACTGGTTAACGTTCAGTTCGTTGACAGCCGCTCAGAAAAGAAACTTACGGAATTTTATTATGTTTCGTTATTCATATATTCCAGTAATTATTTTCACTTTCTAATATACACCATACTAAGAAAATTATTTATTGCTGCTGGAAAAAGTGTCGTTATTTTGACTGAAAAACACGTTTTGGCCCCGATATGGAAAAAGTGCGTAAGATTTTCTCAAAATAGGTTTCTAATTTTAGATGAACTTTTCGCTCGATTAGAGCAAATTTCGCCTAATAATACAGCATAATGTCATGAAAATCTCTAAAATTTCGAAAATGCAAAATTTCAGCTTCTTTTGATGCGTCGGAAGCAGTGTCGTAGTGGTGACACAACAGATAAGAGTTTCGATCGCGGAGCCTGTTCGCTTAAGGTAACATTCCAGCCTGTGCAGAGGATTTTTTCGGATGGGGAAACAATTGCGTGTTCATCCAGTCTTACAGTATAACGTAACCGTTACAAATAATACTGTGGTAGCACTACAAGTTTTAACTTAATGCCAATAGAAAATCTGTGAAAGGCAACTCAAGTTTACAATACATAATACGTTTTCGCCTGGCTGACGGAGAACTAGAATTATTCACGGAGGAAATTGTAATTCCCTGATTCATTTGAATAACATTTACGACAAGTATCCCAATAATACTGTTGGTAATTAATAGCTTAATACACTAGTTTATCAATCGTAGGCTAGAGAAAATGCATACTTACATTTAATGAATGAGATATTTCAGATATCAGGAAGTTTCATCATACATACCTAAAACAAAACAAACGAACGATAAGTCAGTCATGTAAACACATTATTTTTTAATTAAAATTACTAGAGGAAAATATGAAGTGCGTATAAACCGCCACGTAAAATTACATTGCATGTTATAATAACAATAAAAAAATAATAACAATAATAATAATAATAATAATAATAATAATAATAATTTCTAGACAAGAAATCTATATTTAATACAGTATTGAAAACGCTAAAGAAAGTAATTGTGTATGCACCAATGCTGAATTTTAATGGGACTTGCTGTGAAGGAACAAAGCATTGTTTTTGTCTGCCAGGTCATTTATCTCACTGTGAGAAAGAACACATGATTAGTACATGTAATAATTAATGACTTCACTAACAGACGATGCATTCGCCTATTTCATAGATGGCTGGCAAGTTTTTGTCCTGTCTCTACAAATTGCTGCGTTGATGCTACCCTCGTACGGAGAAGATTCCAGGTTACTATCGCTCATGAACATGTTGAAATCAATCTACGTCTGCTTGTCCTACCTAGTCTCCGCTTAATAAGACGAGTAATAAACGAGATGCGCAGAGTCGTGTGGCGGAAGCTATTGGAGCAAGTGTCGATGTAATGTGTTATGTGGGAAAGGAAAATACCAAGATATTACTAGGCCCAATTTTGATGTAAAGTAAAAATAGGGTGTATTGTATGTAGTATTCGCTTAGTAATATTTATTAAATAGCCTCTGAAACCCGGGGTTGCTAGATATCGTTGGAGGTAAGCTGCAAAGACCTTGATATCTAGAAAAAGGGATCACAAATATTCAGTTAACTCAGTAATAGAAAATTTAGTACTATAATTCAATTTCATTATATTTTATTATTTATTGCCTTCAATTGTATAAACCATTGCGTTATTTTTACATAGTTAACCTTATGAAAAACCAAATGAACAAACAAACGCTGTACTGATCGCCGTAATTAATTTGGTATTATTTTGAATCGTACACACATCGGTAGTACTTATTCCAAAATTTTACCGATACAGAGAAGATAATCATGGTTTTCACGCATTACCAAGAAACATTCCGCATTTTTTGGGCGGTCCGTGGTGCAGTGTTCAGACCGCTCATTTCGCTAAGGTGCACGGATAAATTCCTGGCTGAACCATGCAGAGTTCTTGGTGGTCAAGGCGGGTTCGCGTCTGATTCCTTCGGAATACTCCTTTCCGTCGCGTCTCTTGCAACTATTGCTCAATTTCATTACGCATTCATCATATTATTGAAGCAGCCCAATCTGGCTGCTAGTGCATATCAGGATGAAGTGATAGCCCTATTGAATATGGATTAATGACACGTAATTGAAAATACAGTAATTATTTATTTACGTGTGATATGTGTACGGAATAAAGAACAGGATATTATTGTGTGTCATCTTGACACAAAATATATCACACGCTTAATGGTAATTAAACACAAGAACCGTTCCTAGCGGTCAGCAATCCACAGCTTACGGTGACGGTATGGCTCATGGCTTTTCCGCGGGCCCGCCACCTTCGCCCTTGCCTGGGTAAAACGCGTTTCTTAACCGGTTTTTACATTTCGAGACTATGCGTCTGAGGTAGTAAAAGCGTTTGAGTGACGTCCGATTCAGCCAATAAATCGTCACCTATGTACCGCCTATGCACTAGCTCGGAAAATTTCGACGAATAAAAAAATGGTTTTTGTAGAAACCGTTTTCTACACTTTCATAAATAAAATTAAAAACTTTTATATGTAAAATTTATATTTTTAACTCACAGAACACTAATTTTGCATGTTTTAAATGTGCTAATCTTTGTATTCTAATGTTTATAGGGTCTTACTAAACGTTAATAAATTTTATTGTAGAAATTTTACATACATATAAATCAAATTTCTAATAATAAACATAGCATTATTTTATTAACGAGTAATTGGCATACACATATTTGTCACGATCAGATGAGAATCATTTTTGACCTATTAAGTATACTACTAAGAGGAAAACCCGACGCAGGATACCAATAAAATACTCTTTACTAACTCTTATGTTACTCGAAAATCAGTAAACTTCAAAATCAAAAAAATCAAAAACCTATTTTTTTCGGATACTCCTTAATGCTCCAATTAAATAATACGTTCTATTAAATATGGTATATGGATATAAGTCGACATAAATATTGCAGAAATTTGCGGTGAACATCATGCTGCTCATCCAAAACCCTAGCAATGAATTTCTTGTACTCGTACGTATGGGATGACAAAGAAAAAGAAACCAGCATGATCTATATCTTCATTGTTTTTCATATTTGCGTAGGAAAGTCAAATATGAGTTCTCTGTACCTGGTCTGTAACATCCCGTTTGGAATGTGAAAATAAGTGAAAGAGAGGAAGAATGTGAAGGTGGAGAAAGTGATGATGATGACGGCGATGAGGAGGACGGTGAAGAATAATAATGTGAAGATGTTGGAGAAGAGAAGAGGCTGAGTATGAGGAAGAGGCTGGCTGTGAGGAAAAGGCTGGCTATGAGGAAGAGGCTGGCTATGAGGAAGAGGCTGGCTATGAGGAAGAGGCTGGCTATGAGGAAGAGGCTG
>BOPP01000027.1:2339114-2357596 GCA_017312745.1 Gryllus bimaculatus | reverse complement strand
GGCGATGGGGGAGGTGTTGGCGGTGGTGGCGATGGTGGGGGTGGTAGCGGGGGCGGTGGTTATTATCTTTGTCGCAGATGTGGTAATTGTGGTTGTGAGGTAAAGGAAACATGCCCAATTAGGTCTGCTTTTCTGTAATATGCACTCAGAGTTTTTAATTTTTCGAAGTTAAATAAATAAAATAATTAAATAAATGATGGTGGTGCTGGTGATAGTGTTGGTGGTTATTGCGATGGTGCTGCTGGTAGTGGTTTAGATTTTATTAGTGGTGTTGGTAGCCCGTAGGAGTCGTGCTGGGGGGTAGTGGGTGGCAATGACTGTGGTTGTGATTGTGGCAGAGACGCCCCTTTTGGTTGTAGCGATGACGGTGCCAGAGTTGTAGTACAAATGGTGCGAGAGCGCTAGCCAATGCGAAGAGAAGGAAACAGAAAGAGTCGGTATATCGAACGACTTCAGGACTGACAAGTAAATAAAGTGCAACTGAGGTGGTGCAGACTCTATTGGCAAAAACAAAAAAGGCGACCGACAGATTCTTCATGTGAAATATCGAGCGGTAACACGCAGGTAGATCAAGTGAGGAGTCCATTAGAAGTTGGATATTTTTTGAGAATTTTGCTCTAAAACGAAAACTTCCTCATAAAGCAAAGTATTTGGAACATAAATCCCTACAGATTTGTAAATGAAATAATTCCGCATACACCGGTGACATGTGTTTTGAAAAGTTTCTCGAGACGGGCCGCTTGTGGTCATGTTCACACAGCGCACGGTGACGAATAGTTTATATTCAGATTTAGATTTATTTAGTCAAAAAACAGTAAAAACTGTATGTGACGTATGGGGGAGAAGATAATCTGCGCACGTTTTCTTGAGTTCCAGATCTCCTTCCCAAGATTTTAACTATAAATAGTTGAAAGAAGAGTAAAAGTTAAAGATGAATAAATAAATAAATAAAAATTATATTAATACAATGAGATTAGCGCCATTTGAAAAAGTAGAAATTTCCGTTCCCGAGTTTTATAAAACGTTTTTGCATTGGTAAACGAACTGCATTTTTTTTCTGCAGGAGTGAGACGGAGTGACGTCGGTGCTAGCCGGCAGTACCAAAACAACACCTACAAACCCCTCACATCCCCTCAATCAGTTTTCTGTTGTTTACTGAGGTTAGTCAAGTACAATTCAGGTAGATAACTTTCCATATAGTACTTTTTCAAGTGGCTCGCTTTTCTGTTTAGATACTATGTTAGATTTACATTTGTACGATCACACAACTTCCCTATTGACAGTTAAACGTTTGTACTTCTTTGTCCGACGACCTCGGGTAAAGCCACGGCCAAGAAACTCTATACCGCATGTATGTCAACAATGCAATTATCTTTTTTGCTTCTTCTTGGGATGTGGAACACTAAACGTTGTTGTTCATGTGTGTTGAAGTGTATGCACCATGTCTCTCTTAGTAACATATGTTACCATCTTAAGAACGTATAAGCTTGAAATAAGACTAGTGTTTGTAATTCAATATCTGTTCATTCTCATACTGCCATCAACCTCTGTTTCAATGACTGTATTATATTGAACTTGTACAATGGTCTTTTACGAGGGAAGTTATTAAATGCAGTTTGTAACATGGGAAATTTTATTCGAATTTTGGAACCGAAATTTCACTTTTTTTTGTCAAAGAAAATATCAATAATCATTCAACTTGCATTTCTTGCAGTGCTGATGACGATAATGTAGTTCTGATTTTCCATATGTTAGAACAATAGAGTGCGGGACATAAACAGATACAGGACGTATACAGATGAGTGAATGTTAACGCATTCATATTCGTTTCAAATGACTATTCAAATCCGCTATAGAATACGGCCGTTAAGATTACAAAGAGAACACACTAGCGGAGATAATTCAGACCCGGCGTAGCCATAGCCTCTGCAGCAACTTCGCCAGGGACGTCGTAGGATTCGAGAAACGACGGTGGCAGAATTTTGAACACTGTCTAGATGGACGAATAGGCTTTCCATGGGTTGTCCTATCAATGCCTGGCGAATGTCGGAGGGCCACGGACTGCGCGCTATCTTTCCTTTCACTTCCTTATAATACCCTCTCTTCTTACTCACACTAACACTTACGCTCACTACACTACCACATATGTCAGGAGACCAGACAGAATCTTGTAATTTGGGACCGGATCTCACTATCCAGCTGGGCAGAAAGACCGTCACGTTACAGTTTAAAACACTCACGACGGAAATAATGGCCATAGCAGATGACGTACCCGGTAATGTCAATCAAGAGAACACTTGAGAGCTCAAATTTTATTACTTTTTTTGCTTTCTTTTTATAGTAAAATGTCGTATATTGGGGAATACTGAAGAAAGTGATTTCTTCCAACACGTAGGCGAGAGTGCGTGTGGGATCCTGTATGATTATATTTTAAAACCTCAAAACAAAAAGGACGATCGCATTTAGAACTAAAAATTATGAGAAACTTATCAATTGAAATGAAAATATCTGAAAGGATATTGTTTAAATAAAAGAGTAAGTTTTGTGATAGATATAGAACACTTAGGACTCCGAAGTAGAACGCGAGTTAAGGAATCTAATTACTGTGATGCATGCCGAAAAAGTAGTTCACAAGCATGTCATAAATAGCAGCAATGATTTTGAAAGGAAAAGACGAGGAAAATAACGATATCTACGAATGAACTAGAAAGATGAAAACGTTGAGAATGAACATTTTTTTTCCATCTCAATCGGATTTACCTCGATGACATCCAGCATGCATTAATCAAATTCTTAGATGGGCTCTTCCTTTGTTTCTGAACTGTAAATATATTGGCACTATCTATGCTATCGATATTTCGCCAGCAGTTCTATCATGTGAAGTTGGTAACTCGTTTGACGATGCAAATATTTTCTTTTTCAGAACAGTGAACATTTTTTTCTCATCAAAAATTGATACATACAGTGTTTGGTGTCACTGTTGTTAATAATTACTATATGTGTAGTAAAACAGAGCAAATAACGATTTCGGAGATCAAGGGAACGTTGGCAGGTTGTACTCATTACAAAGAGAGATTTAAGAGAGATTTGAAAGATTTGAGAAATTCGAAAGATGTTCTTTATAGACAAATTAAACGGAGATGAATAAAAAATAATGAAATAGATGAGGCCAAGGTGAAAGCCAGTGTCGAAACCAGGCTAGCGTAAACCGCGGGGCAGCTGCGACCGGAAACACGGCGGGGTTCAGCGCGGAGGTGGAACGGGCAGCGAACATTACGGAATGCGCGACGCGAAAACGCGATGGCGAGATAGGAAAACAAGGCGCGGGGCGCGAGGCGTGAGGCCCGCAGCTGCAGGCTCGTGCCGGTGCCGGCGCCGCGCCGCGCCGGGCCGCTCCGCGATCGCGCCTCCGATTAGATTCCCGCGCGTCCCGGTGACGCGGCTACGCGGCGGCGCCGGGCGACACTGGCGGGCGGGCATGCGCCGGCCGGAGAACGACGACAGGGCCACCCCCGTAGGACAGGTGTAGTCCCTTCTAGAGGCCGGTATACGCGGTACAGTTTTCGTGCACATCGGACGTACAGGAAACGCAGAAGACGGCACGATTTCTACATGAAAAATTTTGAGCATGTCCGTAATTGTTCTGGCAGAAAGCTCACAGTTTGACTCAAGCGCCACTAGCGGCTGGACCGTTCACTAACGGCTTTCTTAACTCGACGTAATCGGCCATTGCGATTATGTGGTTAGGTGTGTGTAGGTGCGATTGTGTGAAGTGATATTGTGATAATATAAACTAACTCTTTTCCTCGAACGGCGCAATTTAGTTGTTTGTAGGTAGACTCGCGGCGTCTTGCGGTAGACCTGCGGCGTCTTGTGGCTATTAAATAAAAGAAATCGTATAGACCGTGTATGCGCGACGTTTGCCTTTTATAGTTGTAGTTTGAGATCTTGAAGTTCAGCAAAGAAGCTGTATGAGAATGTGCACGAACACTGTACCGTGTATATGGGCATTATGTTATTTACATTTTGTATTTGTGTAACTGTTCTTAATCAATTTATAATGTAATTAAAAATTAATTTTCGTCACCAATACTATTAAATCTGAGCAAAAATTTCAAAATTGTTTCATACTAATCCAGCGCTCTACATTGAGCGGCTCCTTGCAGTATTAAAAAAATGACAGTAATAAGCCAATATGTATTACTTAGAAATACTCTAAATACTCCTTAACTCATTACAAATGAATAAATTAATCGAGAATTAAAAATTCCCAAACTAAAAGAAACTGTAGTAAAATTAGCGATCAATTACTACCAGAATCTGCATACCTTCTTAAGTACCACAATTTTTAACATGTGGGGGTGGGGGAATGCAGTCTGTCCACGCATAAAATCAAGATTCTCGAAGATAGATTCAAATCCCATAAACCATAACACCTTGAGCTCCTTCACATAAGCATTTACCTTCCTCTTTCTAATTAACAATCAAATATAATCAACAATTAATTCAGAGAGAGATCACGAATACATTATGGATGGCCAATCCAAAAATGTTATTGACTAATCTTATGTATTCAAACCCTTGAAAGACTATGTTCTCGAACAGGAAGAAATACATTTTAAAAAGGTATAAAATCAAAAGTGTGGTTTGTGGATATAAATACATGTTCTATTACTCCATAGTTAACATTTTTAGTTTTCAAATGTTGCCAAACACACTTGTCTGTGTCTTCAATCATGATTCATTTACGTTTTGTAAAAGATTTGGGGTAGGGATTTTGGAGCTGAAACAGATGTGCGCTGACTATACTTATCACCATACGTTACATATAATTTTCACTGTAAAGATTTTTCTGCGTGTAGTGCTACATCGAAAAAATAATTAAGTGAAGAAATTTGTTAAGAAAATACATTTTTGTTGAAGTAAAAAGGTCTTAAACATAGTGAAAAAGACAACCTGTGTAGAAAAAATAGATTTTGTCTGCGTAATAAACATCTCTGTAAGTTAATGCCGTTCAGTTGCAAAATTACTATTATTGAGAAGCCATATTTCTTGTGCACCGAACACATGCTGAATCTACTTACTTGCATGGAGGAGTAACGAAAAATATGATACTACAATAATGAATGACCATGAAAGAAACATATGTTTTATAATTGTTATATATTATAAACGATGTTATATTATATTATAAAGGATGTTTTCATGAAATGCATACTATCATTATAATTATAAATAATATATATTTTAATATGGAAATGTTTCTTGATAAGTTCCCCCCTCTCCACTCTCCCTCTCTCTGTGGCATTCTTCAAGAACCGGCTTGAACCTGGACTGACTCTTAATGATTACGTCCATGAAGTCCGCCTAAACTTCACGTGAGCATATTGTGCAAAAATTGCGCGCCGCTTCAAAGCGCGTGTGTCGCGCGGGTCAGTGCGACCCCGCGCGTCGTGCCTGCTCCGTGACGTAAGTGCCAATGCGCGCCCGCGGAGTAACACGTCCAGTTCAGCTGTTTAGTGCTCCGCCTGCCCATAAATCGTGCTCGCGGTTCGCCTCACCTCGCCTCGCCTCGCCTTGCTCCTCCGCTCTGCCCTCCCCCCTCGTCACCGCTCCGCCCTCCCCCCTTGTCCCGCCCCGCCCCTTCCCCGCCCCGCCCGCTCCACCCGCTCCACCCCGCTCCACCCCGCTCCACCCCGCTTCCGCCACGCTCCGCCCCGCTCCCGTCCGCCCCGCTCCCGTCGCCCCGCTCCCGTCCGCCCCGCCTCCCGTTTTCCGCCCCGCCTCCCGTCCGCCGCTCCCGTCCGCCCGCTCCCGTCCGCCCCGCTCCCGTCCGCCCCGCCCTCCACGCCCCGCCCCGCCCGCCCCCGACCCCACATCGCCCCGCCCAGCCTCGCCCCCCGCCCAGCCCAACCCAGCCCAACTCAGCCCCGCCCCGCCGCCGCCCCGCCCCGCCAGCCCAAGGCCCAACCCAGCCCCGCGCCCGCCCCGCCCGCCCCGCCCGCCCGCCTAGCCCATCCCCGCCCCGCTCCACCACACCCTCCTGCCCCACAGCTTATGGCTCACTCTGTAACCCGCCCTGCGCCGTTCCTGCTGCGCCATCCCGCGACATCCCGCTGTGACAGCGGAGCGCGGCCGCGCCGAGGCCTATGGGTGTCGTTAGGCGGCGCCGATTTGTTTCTCCCGATCGCTATTATCTTCGAGGGAAGATGGCTGGCCAGGTGCCCGCGCGCCGGCCAGCGCTTGGCGGCCGGCGCACACTGCTCCCAAAGGGACACAGTCTGTGACAACGAATGAATGAATTAATTAATGAAAAACTAAATGAACGAATAAATGAATAAGATTGAATTATGGATTGAATGAATGATGAATGATTAACTGAACAAACGAAATAAATAAAAAAATAAAAGAACAAAAAAAATAAATGGTAAAATAAAACAAATGAATCCAATTACCATGAAATTCGTATCTTTCTCCAGAAAAAAGGGAAACAGCGAATACTTTCTTTAATATATGCATACTTGTGCGTTATTTTCGACCAATTGCATGACACTCATCGTGTTCTTATTTGATATGGAACTTCTTTTTACTACTAAAATAATGATGGAAACTTCAACTTAAGTAATTTAGAGTTCTAACTTTAAGAAAAACAATCTGAAGATATTCCTAAATGTAGAAGAAAAATGAAGCACACCGTTGGTTTAGAAAACTACGCCCTTGAACGTAGTTTAAATAGTTATAATGATGCGTTCATAGCCTTCCGCGACCGGAATCAATCCATTCTTGGCTATCCGGAAAGAGCCGCGTCTCGGTCAATTGTGTTGACGTTTCGGCCATCTTGCTCTGACCTTCTCCAGAGCTATACAGCAGTACAGCAAGGTGGCCGAAACGTCAGCACAATTGACAGAGACGCGGCTCATATCGGATAGCCAAGAATGTATAGTTATAATGATAATTAAACTATAATGATGGTTAAAATGATGGGACGGGATTCTGTACCTCACGAAGACGTGCGCCGATTATCTTCTCCCCCATACGTCGCATACAGTTTTTACTGGTTTTTTACTAAATTAATCTAAATCTAAACGTGTCACTGTCAGACGGGGAGAAACAGTTGTGAAAGGGCATCATTCTGTATGTAAAAGAGAAATAATGCTAAAAAATAGATAGGTCATCTCCAACCATAAAACATAATGTATAAAATAACTAGACGACTTCAAAAATATGATACACGTGTTTATTATTTTTTATCTGTACATGTTACAATTGTGGTCTCTCGGAATGCTTGTTTTCAAATCACAGAAAGCCTGCTACGTTGACTTTTGGCCATTTCAGCCCACTGCGCGGCGTGTCGACAGGAAACAAAGAGAAGCTCTGGGTCTTTGTTTCGACCTGTGTGCCTTGTAGCGAGTGCGTAGACAGGGGTCGACAACCTTGTTCCCAGAGCCGGTTGAGATGGTCGCCACTTCTCACAATGAAATAATGTATCGGGAGCATCTACAATGGAGGACATTGCCGAAAAAAGATACGTAGTATATCAATACGCCATTTACTAATGCAAGTGTTAATTTATATGTAATAAAAAACAGAGTCTGCAATAAATTTATTTATAAACTTGACAAAACATAAATTTACATATTTAAGAATTAGACCCCCTGAAATGTAATAAAATATTCAATTTATTTTTCCCGAAAATAATGTTTGCACTTGTGTTCTTTTTCCGACAATTTCTCAATTATAATTTGTTTATCAATTAGAATATCCCTCTCTGTTGTGCGCTGACCGTTGTGCATTTTTCTGATAATCGTTTCGATGAAAAATCGCGGGTTAATTTACACATAAGCACCATTAAATAAACTCCTAAAGTTCTTTATCATCACGCTCTATTAAATAAACTCCTTGATTTCTTTCAGATTTCTTTATTTGTTGTCAATTACACATCTTAGATTCTTTTATGTGAATTTCACAGGCAAAAGAAACTATTTAGAAAAACTAGTCTCCGAAATACTTTTTTGGTTCCGAAATAAGAGACTGAGTGTTTCATACTAAGTCGTCGCTTCCACATTATTCAAACTAAATTTTCAATGTACAATCGCAGAGAGCTTTTCCATCCAAAATATTTTGACTAGTCTGAGCTGAGGATTTCATCCTTCGACATTTTCTCTGGACTGACAAGACACTGCTCTTTTTTTAATGTCGCACGTCTACACTAATGTAGTTGTTAATAAGAATTCGCCCACATAGGATAGGGTTTACCTTCAAAGCAGTGTTACAGAGCGTCTTAGGACAGGATCTCAAACCCCCTTATTTAATTTTCAATTTCCTGTTGAAATCATCGACTATAGTCGTCACTAAAACTGTTAGAGACTTCAAATCACTCTTCTCATTACATTTTCATCATTCTTTGTTTTTATATTCGAAATATTTTGCGAAATACAATTAACAATGGGGATTTCACCATTTGTAATGGCAATTATGATATTATTGTGTTTGGGACCAGTTCACCTTTAAATATCTTTACCTCTTGAATGAAAGATTAGAATCGAGAGAATTAGGCAAGACGGAATAGTGACAATTTTCCTTACCAGTTTGCCAGGCTGGTCATGGTGAAATCGCATAGTCCTAGTGTTGCCATTCATCCAAAAGGTCTTCAGAAGCTCTAAACGCAAGGCCTAAGAATTAATGCTAAATGATACCCCAGGCAGTGAGGGTTTCGGTAGTAAGAAGTAAATGAATGAATGAATCAATGTAACGATTGAATAAAACGATTGAATAAATGAATAAATAATGTTATAAGGAAATAACGTGCTGTGAAGGGGAAAACTGGTATTTTGTGACAGAATGAAATTCAATATAACAAAAAGAACATACCTGAAAAGACGTAAACAAATAAGAATATTGGAAACAATCGATACTACAATATAATGAAAACTCAAATAAGCACAGGCGTAGACTTTCGAAGTCACTTTGGATTGAATCAAAACCAATCGATAGGGCGAATTCTCCATATGGAGTAGAATGTGCACATAAAGGAAGATGAGAAAGAGGAGTAAGTATAGAAGAAGAGGAAAAAACATCAAAACGAAGACTGTTACATGGAAAAGAGAGGGAAGAGGAAAATCAAAAACATTTTAATGGGAGGCCGCGTTGGACTCTCGGGCCTTAACGTTGCCGACCCCTGACGTACACGGAGCTAATTGTCGGGAGAAGATTTACTGCAGGGTGTGTCGAGATGTCAATAGGAAGATTGGTGATTATTTGTTCGGAAAGCAAGTTGAGTGCTTGTAATTTCAAACAGCGAACTGTATAACATTTTACAAAGTATGCCCCTTCAACAATAGGCCTTCTTTCAGGCAGTGACGTAACCTGCATGGTAATATGCTCCGGACACCGGTAGTGTAGACGCTATTTCCGTTTCGTTGCTCACACTGCGTTTTTTATTTCGTTGTTTGTGTGTAGTTTATGTTGCGGGAGAAATTATTTCTCGATGATGAATGTTCTTTAAAGTTGTCTGACTTTCTGAAAGTAGCATAAACATGCGCGAATTTAATAAGTGGTAGTTGACGTTTTCTTGAGCCCTGTGGCATGCTAGTGGGGAATTGAGTTATTTCCACAGTAACATCAAACATCGTTCTCCATATTCTCACGGTAGGGAGTCGTGAGGAAACAAAATGAAAGATAGGAGCCAATATCTGTAACTTATTTGCTGTTGCGAATGATTTCTAACTAGTGGCCTGCAAAAATGCTGTTGAACAAATCTGCATAAAATGGTTTCGTAAAAAGTAGCACTCACACTACAAACAAAACTATCGTATAAACTGCGCTATAGTAAATATATTTGCCATGTCTTCACGAATACTGCATTAACACAGGGTAATGTATATGCAGTACAACAATTCCTCATATTGGTATTGTGATGAGTTTACGTTAGTATTTTCAATGAAATAATAAAATGTGTTTTCTGTAACAAAAATTTCACATGTTCTATTAAATTTCATTCACTTTATTGAAATATTAAATGATTTAACACCCCCTTTTCTTCTTTCAGTTCTTAAAATGTTAATTCTGTTTGTTTTTTTAAATTTTAAATTACTAGTAATCAATTTATCCTAATTTGTTATTTGACTTGTATTTCAATTTATATTTTATATTTTTGGTCATAAAAGACTGATGTTGATGATGATGATGATGATAATGATGATGTTGTCTAAGCCATCGAAAGCTGTTCTTGTAATAAGCAATATTGTTGGCAGTTTCTCACGTACCAAAAATGTAAAAAAGTTACTGTTCCGTAATGTAACACGTGAACAGCAAATATTTAATGGCTGGCGACATCGACCTTGGGGCGTTGCTGTCACATCTCGCTGTGTCGTATGCAGAGACGCATTGGGTATAAGAAGTTAGTCGGTGCGTGCAGTATAAGAATATGTAGAACTACACTATTAAATATCGGAATTTTGACGTAAAATAGAAAATAATCTTTGATTTTTGGACTTTCCTCTGGCTTCTGACTATTTAATAAAATACACTCCTCCCACATGGCCGATGGCTGCTTAGTTTTCATTCAATTTCTGCGCACGTTGGAAATTAGTTATGTAGATACACGGTTACGAATATTTTAGTAATCAAATTGTTGCAAAAAAGCTTGTTGCAACCTCCATTCATAATTAAATATCATATAGAAAAATTATGGAATTATAGAAAACTTGTGCCTCTCCAGTTTGTACTTGCCCTCAGATGTACGTTCTCAGATTCCACTTCTCGCTCTTATGTCTCACAGTTTAAAACGTTTGTTGGCGTTATACAAATAAATAAGAAATAAATGGATGATATTTGAAACAAAAAGGATGTTGATCAAATAATTTTGACATAATTCTGACCCACATAAATTCTATATTTAATACACATTTTAGCGATATTGTCTTTAAATAATATTTTTGAAGAAAACGGCGCATTCAGGTTTTGATATGGGAAAATGAAGTTTTGAATCATATCTCTTTCTAAAGAGTGTCATGCTGCACAAAGTTTATTTCGATATACCTTCTCGTTCCAGCTAATTGCAAATGGCAAACAAAGAGAATTCATAATGGTGTAGCTCATTTTAAAATGAATCAATTACTCAGGTAAATAATTAAACAATCAAGAAACAAACAGTGCACGCGCTTAGATAACAAAATTTGGCATTTTAATAAAAACTGAACTGTAATTACTTTGGAACGCATACGTGGGTAAGGCTAATTGAGTGGGATGATATATTTTCGATTGCGTGTGGTATTTAAAAGAAGGCCTGTGGCCAGAATTGTGTGTCACTACTGGAACTGGAGGTGGATCGGTCGAACTGTTCAGTGCTGTTCCATAAAATATGCTTTTTTGTTGTAATTAGGAGTATTTCACATGCATTTGTGCAATTCACCAGAAAAGGACGTCGGTCTTCATTGCCCATCATAACTCCTATTCTCCATATAACATTACTTTCGAGAGTCGGCAAAATTGATTGATTTTATAAACAATTGAGGATTTTAACATTTATTATGTGGATCTATTTTCAGTGCATTACCTTTATTATTGTATGGATATATCGCTTATGAACTATAAGTCTGGTCCTTGTATCTCATTTTCTAAAGTATTTGTTTTCGTAAGGATGAAAATATTATACTTATAATAGTACAAATAATTCACATGCACTGTCATTTATTTTTTCCCTTGTATTCTACAGTACGTAGGTATACCATATATTGTTTACCAATCTGCACTGACTAATGGTTATTGCAAGATTGAGATGGTCGAACGTCCGCTTCGCCACTAAAGCCTGCTTTACACGATCATTTTTTCATAATTTTTCGCTGGTACAGAAAAGAGACCGACCAGACGATGTAATTTTTACGAAAAAATGTCGCATGCTTCATTTTTCAGTACAAATTTCATCCAGTTTGACTACCGCGCTCCTGGCGTCATTTTTCGGAACTTTCTCTGGTTTGTTAAGCATGTGGTGATGTGATTTGTTCATTTTGAAGCTTCGAGAGCGTTCTGATGTGTTGAATTGTAATATGATGTGATTATGTAGTGAGAAATAAATCATGTACTGTTCTAATGTCACCGCGTTCCCTGCTCAGTCCAAATATAACAACTTAATTTATTACCATAGATGCGATGTTCAAATGTTTGATCTTCAGCGCTTTTTGTGGCGTCGAGAGGAAGTATTTTTATCACGTTTACGTACAAGAGACCAGAAATTATCATGTAAAACGCTGAAATGACTATCATCCACTTTCGGCAGCGAAACATAACGCGTAGAAACGAACGTCCTTTCTCCATCCACTTTCTGTACAGAAAAATGATGAAAAAAGGATGCAAAAATTACCGTGTGAAACAGGCTTAACAGTTGAACGATGAAGAATGAAGAAGCGGTGAGTGTAGCGATAGAAGAACTAGAAATATGCCATGGAAATAGTTCCGCCTGACAGTAATACCGTGATTTTTATCACACGCACCCCTCCGAATCACATAGACAGGACTCAAGTGCTCTAACGACTACAATTTGCCGTTCACTCTTTTGTCGTAGAATATACGGTAAATACAGAACATACATCTTGGAAAAATGATTATTATATAAACGATTCTTATTATATTCTGAATTATCTCAATAATAATAATAATAATAACGCAATAATGGGGTAAGTAATGATTGAGTTTATTATTATTATATTTATTATTATTATTTATTATTATTGTATTATTATAATTATTATTATTTATTATTATAATTATTATTATTTATTATTATAATTATTATTATTTATTATTATTGTATTATTATTATTATTGTATTGACTATAGGATAATGTGTATAAAGAGATGCCCACATGGGTACGAGTTAGTACACCAGTATCGTGCAGTAAGTAAAACTATTCATACTTAGTACGAACCCACCAGTTTCGCTGAGACAGAAGAAATGTCCATGAACAGTTCGTATTACCTTAAGTCACTTTTATTTTACAATTTTTCTCCACACTGAATTATGTAAATGCAAGTTGACGACGACCATACCGAAGTTCCACTTCGACCATCTCTCAGCACACGACGACCATCTCTCAACACACCCCGTCGCCAACGCAACTAATGGTATTTCCTGAAACTCGGAAAATACACCAACTCATCGTTTCTTCCTTCAGTTGTAAGTAACTACAAGTTGTCTGCTGGTGTGCTGGGGTCGCAATAACGCCTTTAGCGGGAACAGAATCAGCTACCCTTGCTTCCACCCACGCGTTCATACGTAGTCCACGACTCGCCAGGGTCAACATTATTCTATTAACGTTCTTTTCTTCTCTTGCGAGATAGTGGCACGCATCGACATCTCCACCATGTGCACGGCGTGTTCACGGCCAGCGAGTGGAGTCGGCCTCCGTGTCGCGTCGTGTGGACAGACTCGAGGCAATTGCAGGCAGCGTAAAGCTGTCTCGGAGCCGTACGCTAAACGAGCAAAAACCACCGTGGCCACAGGACACTGGGAGCGTGCCACGGCGCACCGCGCGCTGCAGTTCCGCGTAGTGGGTCGAAACCACTCGAAAGCATTCAACTATCATAATATAAATGAGAATTACATCTCGATGGTTTTGTAACTAGCAAAGGTGTCTCAGGGCATCAACTGATGTCACAGCAGTGCCTCTGCCCGGGAGAATCTAGGGTTGAATTTCCGATGGTGGCAGGAATTTCGACACTAGTTGGTGAGCCTCGTCGAGTTCAGACCCTGCCTGGAGAAGATTTCTAGCGACCGGCTGCTCTGGTCGGTAGTTTTCTTATCAATATTAGGCGAATGCTGGAGAAAGACCCTAACAAAGGGACCACGGATCGCGCACGATCTTTCCTTTCTATTCCTTGTCCTATCATGCCACTACTTACACTAAGAAGTTGTGCACTACCACACGTGCCGGGAGTTTAGAGCTCGACCCTTGTTAGGCGGTGCCCCGCTGGTGGGAGATACCTGGTTGGGAAAAATCCACGTAAGACGACGTAGGTCAACGCCCAGATCTCGTTAGATAGTAAGGAAGATTACCACATCCACCGCCTCCCGCGGTACTCTCATGCACAACACTTACAAGACCGAGGACCTGAACAGTTGACCCGGCTGGAATTTCTAATCAATCAATCGATGGCTTTGTGCTCACACGGTGTATGTCCACCTATGGTCATTTTCGAATAATAACTTTCTTTGGATACCCCTAGTTCGTATCAACCTAGTGCAGGGATGTGCAACTGGCAGGTCTTGATTCCATTTATTAAACCCGCGAAATGTTATTAGTCAAAAATTAGTCTTTTGCATCCATGTCGGGCGAGTCGTTTGTTTTAAGAAGTGCATTTCTTATTTTACTGATATGTCTTTAGCCTTATATCTTCATCCTCTTCTTGCGATGCAAAGAGCAGTTGAACATTGCACTACAGTATCACATAATGTTAACACCGTATGTTTTAATATAATCATTACTGTTGATCCCTTAGATAGTATAAGTAATTTGAGAAAGAAACGGGCTTTTAGCCATAAGCATTCTTTTTATGCCCGCCTAGCGTCTAATTTTGGACCACTGTACTCCACTACCGTTCAGTCGCCGTTGCAGGCCGTAAAGGTATCCGGCGTTCGGCTTCTAAATTCGGCACGCTGAACAAACCGCGTCTAATTAGAGGCAGCCTAGGGGCAACGCCGCACCGTCGTTTGTGTCGGCGGCGTCAGTGACGGCGGCGGCGGCGGCGGTGGCGGCGGCGGTGGCGGCGGCGGCGATGGCGGTGGCGGGCGTGTCGACGTGGCACGCGCGTGTCCACTGTCTCCCTCAGGGTGCGGGACTCCGTTGCCCCCCAGCGCGGCTTAGCGTCGCACGTGTCTTTGGGGAGCAGCGCCACGCCTTCGGGTTTTTAGGCGGCGAGCGAGAAAAAGTAGGTGGCAGCAGGGTCTTTGCGTTGTACCCGCTTCCGTGTCGCTCGAGAGGCTTGTTCTTGTCTTGTCCAGTTTTGTTTCTGAGGGGTATTATTTATTTCGTGGCATTATGTACGGTGACTAATGCGTTGTACCTGACGGTTTGATTTACTAGACTTTTGTTCTGATCGAAAGATTTGAGTAACCAACAAGGAAGCATACAGGATCTATCACGCCGAAAATTTAGTTTTTTAACGCCGATAGATCGTGTTCAAGATAAACTTTCAGTTCAAATACGTCCATTTACCTATTAATGTCGACTGTTTAATGACATGTTCAACCGAGCTGGTGATTAAAGTAACGGAGATATGTTGAGTGACCTGTATATTTCGTTACACCCGGTTCGAACGTCACATTGTGTATGATGCACAAGAAATTTCTAAATTCTCCCCATACAATAGAAAATGAATTGCATCTTTTATGTGGCTATATGTAGTAAGCTTATAGATCAAAGTCATGTCATATTTCTTTGTTCTACCCCCTCTCAAAAGAAGACAGATAACCGAACATTCATAAAGAAATATTGTCTTTCTATTAAGACCCATTTACATCACCACACTTACGAAGAAAAAAGGCTCCTGCTTGGAAGGTGAATGTTACAACCTCATTCTCTCCATATCCGCAATATATGTGAAGACAATGAGATGATCATGAAAAGCGAAAGCCTGCTCGTAAATTATTCATGTGTGCTGTGACCTTGCTGTTTGCTCAATGTCGGTTTTTGCTTCAGTGATGTAACTATGACTATCTTATGTAGATCTTAGGGCTTATTTTAAGGTATTTCGGAATTGATTCTTTTCAAGAATGAAATGAAACATATTTCCCGCAGATAAGTGGGCATTGACACATAATCAATAGTCCAACAATTCTATATTTCTTGAAGAAAACTTCGAACACACAGAAAGTTGATATCGTGAGATATTTTAAGAGAACATTTAGTTTGTGGAGTTAATTGTTTCTATAAATAAATGGAATCTAAATTCCTGATTTTAATTTTCGCGAGTGACTTCAAACAGTGGTTTTAACTCATTTTAAGGCAATTATTAATCAAAATCGTATTTTTGTAGCATTTTTTTAATATTAATTTTTATTATTTTAAAATATTTTCTGTAGAATTCAGTCAGCGTTTCATTAAGCAGCAATTGATATCAACCGTTTGCGGAAGAAATTTGGAAGTGAAAAGATCCGTAATTTCCGAATTCTTTTTAAATTTTATTCTTTATCTGACACCCGCAGGACTCAGAAAATGCTCCGGCGAGCGTATATCCGCCGCCCACGATTTCCGCACTGCTGTTGTAACCGGATTCTATAATAGCTCAGACAGGGGTCGACGCAAATAACGGTTACCCGAGAAAACAGCAATCTCAGATAACTTACCGTGACTGTCGTTATCAGGTCAAAAAATAATTCGTTGTGTTTGACACCGAAAATGATATCCGAAATAGTATAAGTATTAAATAATTATTTAATATAATAAATTAAATGAAAGTATGAATCCGAAAATGACTAACAAAGAGAAAATGGCGAGAGTGTGAAATGGGCAAGTCCGCAGATCCCTGCAACTAGCAACTAAATCAGCATTGTGGATACATCTTTATTTGAAACAAAAATTTATGTATTAATTTTTTTCAAGGTGTGTCAACTGCTACGGCTATTAGTTCCTTAAGTGTCTTATATACAGGGAGGTGGAAATTTCCTCCACTGCTAGAACGTGAGATTCGGAGCAGCACTACACGTCATGTGAATCCCCTCTTGTTAATTTTGTTACAGCCCTGCCAAAACAAATTATAAACTCTCGGCTGATGTCACGATAGTGAATAATGTATTGTTGTTTGTTTGTGTAATGTAAGGGTGTTTGTGAAAGGGGAGAAAAAAAGGAAACAGAGATGAGGATGGAAAGATCGCGTGCGATCCGTCGGTAGTTTGTTAATTAACTGTTCTAGGATTTATCCTGATATTTATCAGAGAAACCTGGCAAACCTATCGACCAGAGCAGCTGGCCGATAGAATTCTCCTGCAGGTAGCGGCTGAATTCGATATAACTAGTGTCGAAAATCCGGGAGCGTGGGGCTTCGAACGCTAGTGCCTCCCGCTCAGAGGCGCAGTAGCGACAACAGCTGTTGCCTTGGGCCATCTCAATCGTCTAAAGAAATTGACATCCCCGCGTCCTACTCCTGTGAGGCGCGTCACCCGACTAGCGGTCTCACTACGCCTGGGTCGTTCTCCCACGTTGAAATGTACGAGGAATCGCCCCCTCAGTCTCGGCCATTTGTAGCGCAAGCACGCTTCCGGGTCACTCTTAAAATACACGCCGACGCCCTGTTTGAGAGAGCAGCGCAAGAAGCACAGGGCATCGCTGTTTTCGGAAAGCAGCAGACTGTCTACGATTTGGGAGTATGATGTGATTCTTGACCACTTTCAGCAGCGATTGGTGTTGGGAGGTGCGTCCTGTCAGATTTCAAGAAAGCTCGTTTCTAGGAACGAAAAACGTTAACTTGTATTTTTTAATTGATGCGGTGAGGAAAGTTGTATAATATAGTTCTGGTGGCATCTTGCACCAATTATGCTGATGAACAATACCACAGAAAATGATTTTCAAAAGGTGATAATACTTTTTTGAAAACATAATTTCTTGTGACTGGTGGATGCAATATTCTGGGCACATTATTAAAAGATAGAGAAATAATTGTTGTCTGGTATGTAAGAAGCCTAGTATGTTATCTATACACTAGTATTAGCACTGAACATTATATTCTACACACTTTTCAAAAGCATCATTGTTTAAGTTAGTTTTAATATTCAAAATAGGGAACACTAAAATGTGTATTAGCAAGGTCTACATTAGCAGACAGTGAAAAAATTCGAATAATTTCGGCTTAACGAGTACTTCCCTCTCCAGGTATCCCTTGTAAGCAGGGAACCGCTCCCAGTCAAATCGGTGTCGCATTGCTTTATCCGCCGGGTGAGAAACGCCACGTCAAGAGACAAAAACATTGACTACAGTAACGGAAATAATGACCATAGTAGTTAGGAAAATCTACCAATCAATTGAATGATCTCGGATGTTCTGGTGACGCCGCGACCCAGGCTGTCTTTGACGACTTTTATATATCTATCGTATAGAGGCACATTTTAAGCACTTAGCATCTTGGCCTGCGGATTCGAGCCCTGAAGAAGGCCGGGGTAGCCGAGATGTCGGCAACATGTATCACAACGTAGAGACGCGGCGTAACTCCGACTGCAAACAACTTTGATAAGCAGGAATAGTTGACTTGACACTGTATTAGGGATCGCTATTTATCATTTTGAAAGATGGTTCATCTCGCGCATCCCTCCCTCCCCCGCCCCAACTGCTTCTCTAAATACGCGAAGCGTTTTACGCGGCTGCACGCGAAGTGCGCCGGCCCGTCCCCCGAGCTCGTAGCTATTCGGCGCGGCCGCCCAGCTTCGCATGCGAAATAGCGGTAACCTTTCCACTTAATATCGCGCGACCACCTCCAATTCGAGCGCGGCTGCT
>BOPP01000027.1:2296399-2318939 GCA_017312745.1 Gryllus bimaculatus | reverse complement strand
GCGGGGGCGGGGGCGCCAGGCAAGGCGCGGGATGTGTGTGTGTGCGTTGTGCTCTGCTGGACGATGAGCTCACACGGAGAACAGAGGGTGGTGGGCGAGAACGGGTGTGGCTCCCTTGTTGAAAGAAGGTAAGTAAATGAGGGAAGGGGAAGGGGGGATTTGGCGATGGAAAAGAGTACAGAGATATCAGTGAGACCTGTACAATGAGAATGGAATGGGGGAAATGTAGAGAAGTCGTGTAGAAAAAGTGAAAGGGAGATGGGAATGGTTATAAAGAATTCGCGAAGAAAAATATATAGTAGAATGCAAACAGAACAGATGTTCCGTAATTAAGAATGGCAAGGGCGTGCAGTGTGTCTTACTTAGCAGATAAGGAGAACAGATAAAATGAAAGATGTCATAATGGCTTTCATACATTTATATTCAACACAATCATATCTTCCATTTCATCTGTACATGCGTTCAACAACGCCTCATCAATATGTTCGCAATAGTCCGGCAGGATGTTCTACAGCTCAGACATTGAGTGTCGTATTTTATGATTGAGAAAGTAGCTTCTCTGTGCAAACGATTTAATGCTCCCACTGTGATTGATCCTGCGGGACGATACCGTTAGAATGACTGTCGCATTTTCGCCGCCAAACCTCGGAAGAGCCTGCTGCGGTCGAGACGAAAGTAGCCCCGAGTGCCTGGATGTGTTTGCGTCTGGAAGGCGGAGTAGCGTTTCCGCGAACGCCGCGCGGGCAGCGGGTGCGTTCGGGGCTGCTGGCAGCGAGGGCGGGTGGAATGCGACCTCGGGGCTACGATGAAGGCGGCGGCGGCGGCCGTCCAGGAGGGGTGAGTTCCGTAATGAAGCCGTGGGCAGAGCAGACCTTTATACACAGACTTTTTCTCGGTCAGTGAGCGCCTCTGTCGTTCGCTTGCCTCTCCGGGCGCACCACTTTGGCCCGGTCATGCCGTCTCACCCCACCCATCTCATTTCGCTCCATAAAGCCAACTTGTTTTGTTACATTTCTTTTATCTCTCTTCTCTCCTTTTTGAGGCGTCCTCCCTCGCTCGGCCGCTGCTGCCCTCGCTACCCCTCTTTTCCCATCCCCTCCCCTCCCCCTGCTCCTCTCCTCTCATCTCTTCTCTCCCCGCCGCCGCCGCCGCTGTACCTTTTCCAACTGATTGCTTTACGAGTCGAGTATATGGCTGGGCACGAGCTAAAAACCGGGCAGGCTGGAGCCCGGCGCGGCGCGGGGCGCTGAGGTTGTGGGCGGGTCGCGAAGCGGGGAGAGGCGGGGGAGAGGCGGGGGGAAAGGCGGGGAACCACCCGTGCTCACTTGCCCTCTCGCTGGCTGGCGCTCCTAGCATAACGACTGCGTAGAGTGGTAATATGTGCTGTAACCTGATCTGTGCTTTTATGTAGCTATGAAATATTGAGTTTTTTTCCTGTTGCGTCACCTGCAGAGCAGGCCTTAGGGTACATCGCCCCAGGGTAGGAATGAGGGATGGTTGAACGATTATTATGAATCAACGAAATACATGACTGAGTGCCCTTGCCGTATACATCATTCTTAGAACATTTTCATGAGAAGTTTTTATTCGTCGCAGAGTGCCTGCAGTCGACAATGACAACGAATTCATCCCAAATATTCACACAAATTGGGCCGCACTGAGACCTTTCACGAATACTCTGTAAACGAACGATAAAATATTAGAACACGTTTTTTAGGAAAAGACAGAAAGTGTACACATTCTTATAGTACTCGTAGTACAGTCAATGTTAACGCTGTAAAATATTCGCTGGATGGTTCGCAGATAATTCGAAAACAATGTACGCAGAAACTTTTCAATTGGTTTTACTCTCAGAGAAAAGTGGCGTGGTTGGACCTGAGCAGATCGATCTTGAAAGGGATTCGGGTTGGAGACGGGGCAGGAGGACACGTCCTTGGCCTTGCGCAAGGAACCGGTCGATGTTGATTGCCAGCTGAGGAGATGGGCGAAGGCAGACGCCGGCTTAACCGACGCCGAATTTGGTCGCGTAATTTCTCCTCTCAGAAAAGAAACGAAGAATTGTGGGACGTTCATTTTACGCAAAAAGAATCGTAATTGCCAAGTACGCTGAAGACAACTCTCACGAATTAATGTTGGTAATTATAATATATGTAATATTCTTTAAGTTTTGAAGCCTTCTTTATTAACATAAGTTTTATTTGTTTTAAGTTTGTGTAATTGAGTTATAAGTTTTAACGGTAATATCATATCTACTCCTGTAAAATATGGAAATGCGTTTCAGCTCTATCCATTTTAAAACAATAATTTCTAATAAATCGCACAGTGTATCTGTAAAAATTTTTTTTTGGAAAGAAGTGAAAGGAAGAGTCTCGTAACTCGCAACTGGGTGCTTTTTATAAATTCGGTAACCTGCGCAGTTTTCATAAATGACAAACAAAGTATGATCTACTACTGAAGAAGTATGAAGCACCATAGGTGCAATCGGTTTTTTCTCTCTCTAGAACCACACGTGTAGAAGGGATGCAAGCGAAATAATAATAATAATAATATTTTTCTTTTGGGTTATTTTTCTCCATATATTTTCCATCCTAAAATAAAGTATTAGAGTGTACACAGTATTTTACATAAATTTGTATCTACGGGATTGATTCTACTGCACCAAAAACGTCTCACAATCACCCCCACGACACAACACAAACCCAACCGGGTCCCTCGTAAGCGAGCGAATGTGCTTGCCACGCTCTGAATCAATTAGTGAAAAAAATTCTGAGGTAGACTTAGGCAGCAATGAGGCATGCAAGTGATGGGATCGAGCGGTGCGACGTTCTAAATCAACTGCAAAAATTCCGAGGTAGGCATAAGCAGCAATGAAGAGGCACGTGATAGGTTGGGATGTCACGTTCTAAATCAATTATGGAAAAAATTCTTAGGTAGAAATAAGCAGCAATGAGGAGGCAAGTGATGGGTCGGGATGTCACGTACTAAATCAATTAGTGAAAAAAAATCCCTACGTAGAAATAAGCAGCAATGAAGAGGCAAGTGATGGGTCGGGATGTCACGTTCTAAATCAAATAGTGAAAAAAAAAATATCCCAAGGTAGAAATCAGCAGCAATAAGGCAGGCAAGTGACGGGGTCGTGCGCTGCCACATTCTAAATCAACTAGAGAATAGATTACCTAAGCAGCACGAGCCAGCCGGGTGACGGGGTCGCGCGGTACCACGCTCTAAATCAGTCCCTGAAGAAAATCCTGAGATAGATATAAGCAGCGATGAGGCAGGCCGAGTGACGGGGTCGGGCGCGGGCGGCGTGGCGTGACGCGTCCATCCGCGCGCGGCGACCGGATTCTGTAACGAGGCAAAAGCGCCAGAAAACGGTGCTAGGATGTCGTCTGTTTTTGGCGCCCGCGGCCGCGCCGCGACGTGTCTTCCGTCGGATGTACGCCCGCGGCCGCGCCGGCGGCGGCCGACTGGAGCGCGGCCGGACCGCTCCGCTTCCTCCCCGCGCGCGATGCGGGAGACGGGATGTTGGATGTGGGATGCTGCTCGTAGCGGGAGTGAGAGAGAGAGAGAGAGAGGGAGTCCGCAGCCTCGCGCCCAGGTTCCGCGTGTGCGGTTAGGGACGAGGTGACCGATTTTTGGCCTGCAATTGCCAACCGAAGTTTTGCAGGGTTGCGCGTTGTCGTTTAATGTAGGTGCATGGAAGATCACTGCCTGGATGCTCCCGATCAAATGTAATCCTCTATTCTTGCAGTTTTTCCCGAGTTGAAATAATATTTTATATTTTTTTGTGAATATACACTGACCTTACTGCTTATAAAGCTATTTTGTTTTACGTTATGTTATTTATTTTTTATTTATTTATTTATTATTTATTATTATTTATTTATTTATTTATTTATTTATTTATTTATTTATTTATATATTTATTATAATTTATTTATTTTATATTTATTTATTTTATTTATTTCTATTTATTTATTTATTTATTTATTTATTTATTCTATTTATTTATTATTTATTTATTTATTTATATATTATTTATTTATTTATTTATTTATTTATTTATTTATTTATTTATTTATTTATTTATTTATTTAAGACTGATAAACATGTTTAAAATATTTTTTCTTTTAAACCTTGTAGATTTTCTGTCCATATATCAGTTTTTTTATGCGTTTTATTTTAGCATTTTTTACTTTTGTTTAATAATATACATTACTGTTATTTCACATTGTAAATATACATTTTGGTGTTAAGTTCTACTTCTATAATGATCACTGCTGTTATAAAACTTTAGAAGACTACAAAAAGAAATGCAGGAATTTCAAATCACAGAAATGTTATGTATTAATTATTTAGGAATATGCCAATTACAAATTATTCAACTCTGTGATTTCGTATAATATTTAAATTAATAGTTTGTACAGTGTAAATTCAAGTCGTGATAAGTGTGTCATAATAAGTGAATGAAAGTGGAGTACGTATTTTCATCCACTGTTTTTGAATCACAATGAATCACTGTTCTTGTTTATGGGACACAGATAAATTAGGAGCCTCGTTCTCTCCGAAAGAGAATTACGTAATCGCAAATACTAAGCATTCCAGGATTTATTCCCCCTACTCGCAGTTCATTGACTAAACAAGCCCAGACTGGCTCGGCCTCTTTGTTGTGGAGTAGCGCGTTGACTTCTTCAGGCGGCCTGCGGCGAATAAAGGCGGCATACTCGCCGGTCTTCTTATTTGGAACGCTGCATAAGAATTGCAAAAAACCCTTAACGACTTCAAATCTCAGTCTTCAAATCCTTTAGCCCCTAAGCTCGAACCTGAGGCCGACACACGCGACTAGGTTAATTAACGTTATTTGTTCATTACGCCGAAAGGAATGTGGCCACACGCGATTTCCTTTCTGGCGTAAATTTCCGGCGGGGCGCACACAGAATGAAAGAAATTCCTTGAGCGGCAGAAGCCACTGTGCCCTTCAAGATCTCTTAAAGTTTCCGAGTAATTGTGCCGCTCCCGGGAAAAATGCGAGTAACTCGGGCGGTCGCCGCAAGGCGGCGAACAACGCTGGGCGGGTGGGGTGGGGGGGCTGCTTTTGCACGCCTCGCCGACCCCCCGCGCGGCCAACGGACGAAAAAACGAAATTATGACCGGCGCAGCGCCCATGTAGCCGTGCCATCGTTGGACGACCCCTGGCGTAGAGGTCCGGACGGTAAATGTTCACCTCTCTCCACCGCATGCGAGTCGGCTTTGTGCTAGAGGAAACGGGTACTTCGCAGATTTTCTCGAGGTTCTCCCAGTGTCACCTGCGTCTTTGTTCCACAATTAATACATTACAATTCATTGCACATAGTCATAATCATCTTGCTATTCCATCACTGATCCATCCAACGAAATGAATAGCATGATACATCCAGGAAATGAAATGAGTAGGAACAGGAAACACATTCGTAATGGGGAATACAAAATCTTACTCGGAATCCATGAAAATTATGGTAAATTTGGTTTATTATATGAATGTTTGTTGACAATTTATTATTTGTAAAATCATTATTGGTAGTGATTGTGAGAAAATTCTAAATGGAGCCGGTGGATAATTGTGTTCTTAGGTATGGAAAGTAAAAATAAGAGTTTATATAATAAAATGTTTTGCGTGATATAAATACCTGTAATAAAATACAGTCAACTAATATATTTGCGTATAAATTACATATTAATTATTCCTCTAAATTAATATATACATCTCAATACCAATACATTTCCTTTTTTCCTCAGACAATCACAGGTTTACAGACGTACAAACGAATACATTCATCGTTTCACTCCAGAGTGTAAGTACAATGCTTTCTGATAGAGGATGAGACGGACGGCGACGCGGATAGTAAATATAAACCCAAAAGACCTTTCATTATGAATTACTTCTAAATAACAATATAAATATGTATTAAATTATTAAGAACAAATATACTGCAAGTAAATCGATACACATTTAAATTTACTACTTGATGTTCTTTCTCTCTCAGCTATGTAACATCATATTAAATAATGGCAAATGCATATTGCGGCAGAATTGAATGATTTTTGCTCTGTATATTCTCCAGCCTTGCCATTTAGACGCAATAAATTCGAAATACAGAACCAAGATGTAGACACATGTTCTTTTACGTAAATGACTAACTCAAGAAAACCATATTTTTAGAAATGACGAAATAATTAATTTCTCTCAGTAAGACTGTGTAATATACTTCTATAAATTTGCCAAGACGAAAATAAAATTTCCTTGTGAGGACATTGAAACATTGGTAAATGTTTCATTATTTTTTCTGAACACTTTTGGCTAATATTATGAACTATTTTTGACTGAGACGTTCTTCTTGCAATGTCTTGATGTTCATTAGTAAAAACTTCGTGAACTAGGACCCTAGGGCAATTTTGCACTTTTCAAGCGTTCACTTCTAGTTTACTTAATGAATTTGGATTTTTTCTAATGTTAATTTGAAAGATTGAAGTTATTGTCTATTTGTAATAAGGTTATAAAAAATTAACTAATATTGTAATGTATGATGATGATGATGGTAATAATAATTTTAATAATAATAATAATAATAATAATAATAATAATAATAATAATAATAATAATAATAATTCAGGCATGATAATGAAATAGATTGTGATATCAATAATGTAAGGATAAGAATCAGTTTACAACTCTATCCACGAATCTGACAATTCACTTTTTCAAAAAAGGAAACCAGTACTTCTCAATCGTTGCGTATAACAGACGCCATCAGAAAGAACGGTGATGATATAAACAACAATAATAATCACCTTGCTCATATCAAGAATAACATGCACATGCTGCGAAACTTCCCACGTGCAAAGAAAGCTGGGAAGGCGCCTCCACGACTATCTCGACGCATCCGTTAGAGTACCACTTGCGCGAGAGTTTTGTAACGTGAGCCGCGTGTGCACTTGAAACAAACCATCGCTGGTACAGGGAATCGCCACACTGGTTCCCTGGCTCGACCTGCCGTCGCGGCGGGCGGGCCGGCGGCGGCGGCCGCAGCCCTGCCCTTTCCAGGCTCAAAGCGGAGCCGCGGGTGCATTAGAGGCGCAGATAAGCTAGATAAACTCCGACCGCGTAGATTTATGAGCCCCAGACGAGGCGCGCATATTGAAAAGCGGCGCGCGCTTCGGGAGGAGCAAGCAGCCAGAGGGGCGAGGAGGAATCGCACAGTGATTCCAGACCTCTCAAAGCCGATCAAAACGGGGAAGGGGGGGATTTATGTAGGAAATTTTATATTCACTATTGATTCTATTTATCCCCACAGAGTTAAACCGGGAGAGGTGGCTCAGGGCTTCAACTGATGTCCCTGCAGTGCCTCTGACCGGAAAGTCCTGGGGCTCGAATCCTGACGGTGGCAGGATTTTTGATACTAGCTTGTACGTTAGTTCGAATTCAGTCCCTGTCTGGAGGAGAGATCTAGCGGCCGGCTGCTCTGATCGATAGTTTTCCGTGGTTTCTCCAGTCAATACCAGGCGAATGCCGGAGCAGTACCCTAACAAGCGGGCCACGGACCGCGCGTGATTTTTCCTTCCCATTCCTTGTCCTATCATACCATTATTTACCCACCCACCCACCTACCCACACACACACATACACACACACTTACACACACACACACTTACACACACACACACTTACACACACACACACACACTTACACGGACTACTCTACCACTCATGCCGGGAGTCCGGTCAGGAGCGTAGAGCTTGTCCCGGCTGGGGCGGCGGCCCGAAGGTAGAAAATACCTGGCTGGGGAAACTCCATTAGCCAACGGTAGGTCGGTGCCCGGTCTCGCCATCCAGCAGGGCAAGATCACCGCCACGTCCCGAGCAAAAAACATGCCCTACACTTACGGGAATAATGACCTTAGCCGTAGACGCGCCCGGAATCATTAGTAATCAATCAATCCGCAGAGTTAAAAAACTTAAGCATAAGGGACGTATCGTTGTATTTGTCTACATGGTTCAGTTCGAAATTGAGACATATGGAGCAGAATTATATTCCGGCCACGAAATTTCCAAAAACATTAAATGTCTTCTGAAGACTTTTGTTTTTTTGTATTTTAAGGATTATAACCGCTTGAAATTAATTACTAAATTGATGGGATTAGTTGTTTTGATGATATAAAGGTGAAACATGAGAAAATGTACGATTTTGTAATATTAAATACTGAACATTAGTTAATAATTATAATAAAAATGAACAAAGAAATAATTTAAAGTCAGACATGCCATTTATAAATAGGAGCTATTTCTGCAGAATCCAGTGGTCTACTTTGCGTTTTCTTCGAGAATATACTATTCACTATCTTTCACTACTTTCATATCAGCTTTCTGTAATTTGCAAATTTCTTCAAATTTATTGCTGGCAAGTATTTGGATAAAGGAGTTTTTAATGGTGTTCAATAATGATTTCTTTTGATATTGTTCATAATTACTGCAATTTGTAAATAAACACATTTTTCAAAAATTGAATTTATTAATAATTATTTTCAAAAGCCGTTTAAACTACAAAATTTGGAAAAACATTTGCTCTTTATTTCGTAATGGAAAGATGTTTCGCGGTATTGGATCTGCCTTTTTGTTTGAGAAATATTTGATTTCATATTCTTAGTTAGCAACCAAAAAGCCCCATGCTCCTTAGAAATTTTCAATTAAATATCTGTATCTTGGTCAGCTTTTGAGACTTAGATCACTACGGGTCGTCAAGAGAGAGAGAGTGGGAGACAGAGGAAAAGGATAGGCAGGTGGGTGGTGGCGAGGCGAGAGTCGCTGGTCGGTAGTAATGCGACTCCACATTAAAACATGGATGCTGCCAAACATAGATGTTCAAAATTAAAACATCGGTGTCAATAATACATAGAGCAAAACTCATAGATGTTTTTTGAACATCGATGTATGAAAGCTGATTTAGTAACATTAAATTTTGTTGCGCCCGAATATTATTTGACAGTGGCCGTTTATATTAATTCGTAATTATAATTTAAATCTATATAACGTTAAAAATGCCTCTCAAATATGCGAAATACGAAGAACGACTAAGAATATACTAAGGCATCAGGATTGCGAGGGACAGTCGGCTCGAAGAAAGTAGTAACAATCCTGTTTGTTTGGTTCGAGCATGTAAACAGACGATGGTACTATCAGTTACTATTTCATATTTTAAGTTTTACAACATTGGGATATGGGAATTTCTCAGTCGCGAACAAAATACCGAAAACCTTAAAACATCGAGCAGCAAACATTGATGTTCAAATAACATCGGCTTCAATACATTGATGTTTAAAATATGGAAATGTTTATAGAAACATCGATGTTGCATCCCTATTTAGCTTTGTGGGGTTCCACGCACAACCTAGTGGTTCCACAACGAGTGACATGGGAGGAGATGGGGCTTGAAGCTCTTCAAAAATCTCCATTCAGTGAGAGAATTGGGGGATGTACATGTTTTGAGACCGGGCCTGACCTTTTATTCCAGTCTCGTATGGGCTGTGTAAACTTAGTAACAAATTAAAAAAAAGCCTTTGTGTTATCACTCCCTGAAAAACAATTTCAGAAACGTTCTTATTCTTTTGGCATGTGTGCTGTACATTCTTAACATCGAGCACATCAGGATAGCAGTAACAGAATACTACGAGTGCTCTGTTTTACTGATATGCTCTACCATTGCGATGGGTAGTTTCGGAATCTCTAATATCTGCATATTTTTTACGATGGATATTTTGTCAGTGCATTATGATGCATTGTCTTATTTGTGGAATTTTTGTGTTGCCATATTATTTGCAAGGTAGTTTTTATTTTCTCAGTACTTGAAATGGAGAATCATAGGGGTAGGTACTTCGAACTAGCATCTTATGTTCCATGCAGAACAGATTTTCCAAAAAGGATGATCCTCATAATTTGGCAAATATGATCCAGTTGTTGTTCAGTTATTTCATTAAATATGAGTAAATTTCTGACAAGCTAATGTTGATTTGTACAATAAGTTGAGTTAGATTAGAACAAACTCGCTTGCGATTTTCTTTAGCAATATGTCAACATTTTTAAGATTTTAAATACTATTGTAGTATCTCAATGTCAAATTGAAATTGACAATTCATATTTCTAACACTACTCAAGTTTTTCAATTTTATAAATTACGTTCAGCTAGTTAAGTCGGATGGAATGTATATTTGTTCAACCCATAACACTCCAATGGGTAAATTTTGTATTGTTATTTCAAAATTTTATGAAAATTGTTTGTGTTAAAATTTAATTTAAATGATTGATTTTGAATTTCGATTTCATGCAAGTGTGCTTTTTGGAATCGAACGTGAAGAAGAAAGAATTGGACAAGACATTTATCGCGAATATACTTATTAAAAAAATAATTGTAGAAGATTTTCTGTTTACAAAACAATTTTGAAGTAAAACGTGAATTAATTGTCTATGTAATTATTTGGTAACCGTAAAATTATAAAGTTAGTGATATATATTGACAATTAATCATTAAATATACGGGTGGATATGATGCGTTTGTTTGCGAGACCTGCATAATAACGATAGCTAATTTCATATCTCCTCGTATCTTCGTGTAGAACCATCCTTTGTCAACCGGTTTACATTATATGCGATCATTTGCAATCATCTCCCCAAACTGTGTTCGGAGATCACCCCTTTGTAACAAAGCCCCGAGGCCTGCATTATGTACTGGCCCCGAGGCTTTCACATAATTGTAGGGTGCCCAAGATAGATATAGCGATAAATATTTGTTTTGTACACACTGTATATGTTCGATAATATGGCCCATAATGTCGATAGACTGATTTTAAAATACGAAACTTTCAGAGCATTAGTCCGCCTACAAGCCAGAGAGTTTTGCTTGTCATGCAAAATAGCTAGATTGCGAGTTAAAGCTTTTCAAAACGATTTATCGAGATAATTTTGATTTAATTGAAACATTCATAGACATATTTTTGACATCTACTTACAAATCATGGGATTCCAAATGCAGAGAATTGAATCCTTGGGATGCAGTTTTGACAACTTACCTGAAACAAGGAAATGCAGATTAGATTATGCATTTTAATATTTGTAACAATTTCAAAAACATGACAATTGATAGTAATCCTAAAAATATTTTATAATATTTACAATCATTCAAATGTATATTAATTAGATAGTTTGGATGCTAGATTTGTAAATATTAAAAAAATCATCTCTTAGTACATAACATATAACATCAATTTTTTTTTTCAATGCCCGACTATCATTGTCAGAATTTATATAAATTTTCCCCTCACCTGGCGATGCGTAAAACTCTTACGTAAAACATCGTGTTTCAGAATATGGAAAAATAAAACATTTTTTGAAAATTCTGTATTTTGATTATTCTAAGAGAAAAAGGGAAACTTGAGTGTGAAATTGTTAATAGTATTTGGCAATAATTCCATCATATTTCCTGCTGTTTATAAAATAATACTTGAAATAATAGTTGTTTTTTTTTTTCAGAGGGCGCCTTTAAGATTCTCTGACACCCTGAGCGGCGCCCCCGTTCACCGCGTCCCTCGCGCGAGGCGCCACTCGCCTTTTATTGTCTTTTTTATAGAGCGTCCCCAGCCTTGGCTTGGGCCGATTCGAGACAAACCTGTTGAGTCTCTTCTCCGTTTACCCATCTCGAAATCCGAAGCGCAGTAAGTGCCATTGCGAAAATAACGGTGTCCATCAGTATACGATCCATGAATCATTCTCAATGTTTTGTAGCTACTATTCGTATCTTAATTTTTCAGAAAATACGACCCCAGTAAAGTGTCGCTACGTTGATAGGAAGCTTCTTTCTGTTTGAAAAACTACATCGCCTTGAAGTGACATTTATCTGTACTAAATTTTCTCTCTCATTTTGTATTTTATATGTCTTCACTTTCCTGTTGCATTCCATTGTATCTTCGGTCTCCCAAAGTATATTTTTAGGAGGTGATTTCTCACTGTCGGCAGTTTTCTGGATTCTTTTGCATTTTTGCGTGTCTGGATTAGAAGACGAACTTGTTTTTGAGAAAGTATATGGTTATACACATTTGTCAGTTCTGAATATGATAAAATATGGTTAAGACATAATTACTTTTCGTGAATTCCTTTAGAATGTGCCACAGGGAGTAATTCCAAGTGAGACGGCGGGATTTAAAAAATAAATACAGAATAATAGTCTATGATAAAGTAATTTATATAATGTATTCAGAACTTCTGAGTTTCGACAGCTGAAATTATGTTATTTTTATTAGTCGCATTTTTGACCTTTTTAATCGTTCAAAATATAATAATTTCTTGTGTTTTTTCTCCTATTGCCACCCAAATATAAGCATACCATGTTAATTGATCGTTTTTCGAAAATGTATCTAACATTTTTACTTTTCGAAAAGAGCTTGTTCTCCTGGTTTATTATTCCCATTTTTGTAGAATCGACGTATCGAAATGAAATCTCAATGGGAATGCAGATTGTGTCGACCGTCGGTATATGACACTCTTAAGCACCAGTTGATGTCAGGTGGTTAAGAACATGGCCAAAATCAGACGATAGTGATGGATTTGAAGTGGTATACGAGGCAGGAGACTTGGAACTTGGGATAGAGAAAACGGCTGCAAATCAACGGTGAAATTCAACGGATGAGATACGAATTCTGAAGGTGTTTCCCTCCTCCATTTTTTGAACCGACCACCTTCATTGTGATCCTGCGTTTCTTTTCACTATGTGGTCCAACAGATATCTCGTTCTTCTGCGCTGCCCTTGCAACCTGCCAGCTGCGTCGGCCTCCGCCTCCGCCTCCGCCTCTGCCTCCGCCATGTATCCGCACCGCTGCCATCACCAACCCAATCACTGCCACCGCGACCACCGCCCCCGCCAACACCGCAAACACCACCGCTGCAACCGACCCACCATCATCGCGACCTCCGCCCCCGAGAACACCGCCACCGGCACCACCACCCGTTCACCACCACCCCCACTATCACCGCTTCCTCTACCTCCCCTGCTACCGCCTTCTCTACCTGATCACCCCCGCCGCCGCCATCACCACCGTCCCATCCGTTTCCCCCTGCACCATGTCGTTTCCGCTTCTTCCACCGTATCTGCCACCATAGCGCCTCTGCCGCGCCATCTCCTCGATCACTGCCGCCTCCGCGGCCTCAGGGGCGCCGCGCCCTGGGGCCAAGGTGAAGACGCTCGTACAGCTCGAGGTCCCGCCTTCGAATTCCCGCCGCCGCCGCCTCCGCCGCCGCCGGCGGGACCAGCCGCCGCCCCCAGGGACGCCTGGTTCCATTCCGTCGCCTCCAGCGTTGCCAACTGCGGCTCTCTTTCTCTTCTTGCGCCGGGCAGGGCGGTGGGGCCTAGGCGCGGGCGCGGGAAGACACACGCCTTCGGGGGTTCTCGGGTATCGTCTGGTGGCGGCGGAGTGAGAAGTCAACTCAAACCTCAAAATACTAAGAATAAGTTGTTTTTTTACTTTCTAGCTACGGAGTAGAGAGAAAGTTATGTAATGCTGCGCAAAAAAAACGGCGAATTTTCGGCAGAATACTCTTATTACTGGGCCCTGGTAAGGAAAAAGTAGATAAATCCGGTTGCTAATTTAAGAAAAATCTTCTAATACGTGGTACAGCGTGGTCCATGTTTTGTAGATCCTTGATACCGAAAATCGACTGACGGCAAAACGTATGTTTGTCCGACCGCCTGTCCGCCTGTCCGCCTATCTGTCTGTGAACAACGCTAGCGACTAATCAATTTAGTTGTTGATTAAATTTTGTTGTTGGATAGTGTGAAGAACATTTAAAAGAATGGTGCAAGTTCGTTGAAAACTGTTGTAACTTTTTGAAATTTGTAAAAGTTCACTAGTTTTTCCGAGTCTTCCTACAACTAAAATATTAAAGATAGATATTTTCCCCTTTGTGTAATCTGATCCTTAAAGATAGATTTAGAAATAAGTTCTTGCACAATTCTTCGAGAATTTTAGTACTTTTCGCGTAATTTTGCATGAAACTAATGGCGAGAAAGTACGTGCGTGCTGTTTTAGAACCACTAGTTTATATTTTCAATATGTATATTTGTTGATAATTCTTAATGGTGCGCCCTAGAGAGCGTTTGTATGGAAGATACAAACCTGAGGCAGTTTATATAGAACTTAATGTGAGGCAATTAGGTCGTTTCAGTCTTTTCAAGAGAGACGTAATTGTATCCAATGTACTCGTTTCACTGAAAAAATCTTAAACTGTCTATTTGAAAGTTTATGTAAAATGTTATTCAGTGCTTTCTTCATATTTCCATGCAAATAAATTCCAAGGAGCGTTCAGAATATGCGTTTCTGTTTTACTCTGCACATTTTCATTTCGTGTTGTTCGAAGTTATCTATATTATTTTTTTACTTCCTTACCAGGCAATACAAAAAAACACGATAAAGATTTTTCTGTAGTTAGTTGTTAATAACAATGAATTTAACGTCTGGGGGAAGATATATACAATAACAAGCAATATGTTCAAAACCGAGCCAACTATTTAAATGACCATTCCAACTAAGAACATGACTCTGTTAATTGATTAGATCACCATTCGAACTCCCACTTGGGCTGAAGTCTTGAAGACTTATTGTATAAGGCATTCAAACATTGACCAAAACAGTTCGGAAGAATTTATCGTCCTCTTGACTTTCATTCTCACCTTTTTATTCACTTATCATATTTTTTATTTACCTATGTTAAAATTACTCTGAAAATTACTTCTAACTGGAGAATGGACTAATTGGCAGCACGGTCGATTAACGGTTGTCTGTTTTGAACGTCTTTGATAGTTTCTCTCACAATGCGAATTTAAATCCAAAATTAAAATCCTTATAATTTTGGAATAAAATATTAAGTAACTTAAATTTGGCAAGAAATTCTTTAGTGACAAGTGAAAGTGAAATACTCCCAGAAAAGTTGTAATGAAATATTGATTTAATAAATAACTCTTTTAGCTACAGTAAGATTTTTTCTACACTGCAAAATGTGTTCATTTGTATTTGGTACTTTTGGAAAACAAGTTCCTTTACCCTTTTAAGCGGCCATCTCGTCCCGCATGATATCGGACGGGGCAGATTTCGTACATTAACCTGGATTAGACAGTTTCCTCTAGCGATTTTGAACGGTAATAGAATAAAAAGTGTGGATGTAACTGTTGATAATCCCTTAAGGGAATATCCGTACGTCGTTTGGAACCACGCGTGCGTGAAACCAATCTGAAGATCATTCACAAACTTCTAGAGCTAATGCCCCAGTTCTAAAGGTTCTACAGGATGTGAATTGCATAATAAAATCCAGATTACTTTCGAGTTCGCTTTGACCAGAATGGAAAGTGAGTTTCTAGAGAAGTGAATGAGTGACAAGTCAAATTAGACTTGATGTTCCGTACGTTTCTTGTAACCTCATAACCTTAATTAAGCGGCCATCAGTACTAAGGATAAGTTATCGCTGAAACCATTAGTGACTGTTTAAGAATGGTTTCACTATTACAATACAGTCACTACTTTAGGAAAATATAATTATCGAATAGAATAGAAACCGTTCCACGAATCTGTATCCACGCGAAAGTTATACGCAAACAAATATTCTCCGACGCATACTTAACGTCTTCGATGGAAGCCGATCTCTATTACAAGAAATATGAAAACAAATGAGGCGTCATTGGCCTCTTGGGTGGCCAACCTACTCCCGTTCAAGGAGCCCCCAACTCGCTTTCCGCCTCTCGGCAGACTGGTGTTCGTCACGAGGTCCGCGTTATGCCGTCATCTCGTCAGACCTTTGCGGCGGCGCGGACATGCACTGGGCGCCGTAACACTCAATGTTCGAAGCCTTCACCTTCTCCCGAGAGCAGCGAAAGAGCGGTTGGAAACACGAAACCGTTTGGGAACCGCGGGAGACTTTTTAGGCGAATCCGGACCGCTCTGCGAGACGTGTTGGCTCTTGACTGCTGCGCCTTGTAGGTCGTTTGTCAGCGCGCTACTACTCGGCTTACACGCGACGCGTACTATGTCGAATGCGTCCATCGATAATAGTCAGGCGGTGATGAATTATTTAATTACATACACGCGCACCGGGGAGAGAGTACAGCGGGAGCAGGCGCGCTGTTAGTGCGTCGGCCATCACGTTCGGGAGATATTAGGGTGTCGGGTAGGAGCACCGGGGTACTCTGTTCGAACCGGAGGTTCGTATCGTGGCTTGTCGGCCCATCGCGCGGAGTGGCAGATTGCTACAAAATGGTTCACGACCCTTTCGAGAACTACCGTGTTCTTCCTTGCTTCCCTTTATGCTGGCCTTTGGCAAGACGTTTTGATGCGTTGTGCCTCACCGAAAACAAAACGACTAAAGCGCCGGTGTTCGTGCTGAAGTGTTTGTAGGTATTAGAAATTAAGTCTAGAGTCTCAGAGAACAGGCCTCGGTTTCACGAATGTTTCTGCACTACACCTTTACTGAATGTCGATACTATGTACTAGTTAAATGACTCGCTGACACTGTAAACTGTTTGAAAACTATTTTCATGTGTTGAACATTTCTTTCATGCTTAGTTTTTTCATCCCTAGCTTTGTTCAAATATGTTCTTACATTTTATGACATTGGATCGTAGTAGATGGTAATGTTAAAATTCAAAAATTCTCATCTCCCAATGGTCTTGTATATTACATCTGTACGGATTATGAACGGGTAATATTGAAATTTCAAAATTATAAACCTTATAATAGTATGTTTTCGTTCCTGCGACACTAAGTTTGGTACCTCCAAAAATGAGATTTCAATGAATCTTGTATTTATCTTTACATTTTTCCCAAACTTGTTTTCCTTGTCCTACTATGGTAAAAAATCTTTAAAATTATAATTTTCAATACCAGGATCTCGAAAACCCATGCTTGCTCACAAAACTTAAAGATATTTATTACACAAAAGCACTATTTATAAAATGCAAATTTTAAGGAAGAAAATATATAGGCAAATGTAGAATGTGTTATTATCTAAATATTACTATTTTAAAGCAAAGAACAGGTACTAGAAACTTATCTTCATGAACTAATACTATATAAAAGTATGTAAAGAGCGCAAGGCAGGATAACATATTTGAATTTACTTCCTTTGAATTCTCCTGATCATACATTTAAATTCAAGCAATTCTCAAGAAAATTTCTACTGCCGGTAACCTAGGTAGTGCTATCGCGTGTGACAATTACACAGGAACATTTATGTGTGGATGGATGTGGAACATGTATGGATTGCAGTTGTTACGCCTCTGAAAAATCTAAAAACGGTAAATACTTGGATTAAGAATTTGAAATGCAAATTGTACAAAATGTTATAGATAATGAATCACCACTTTCAAAACTTTCAAAACGTCGAAAGTTAGCAGAAAAAATTGAAGAACAGATCGTCATTACTTGGAATGAACAATACTGGTAAAAATATAGTCCATACGAATTATAATGTTATGATAATAATATAATCAATCATCAGTGGCCTGAAGCAGCAAAAATACTGCAGTGCAAAGCTACACAATGTATTCTTTTTTTTTTTTTTTCAAAAATAGCTGGCGCACTGCTCAAGAACAACAAATAAAAGACACTCTTATTATGCTATAATAAATTAAATACCATAACAGAAACTGTCTTTACGAATAACGCAATTACCTTGTAAAGTAAGTACAGATACGCAGGATAACTGTGGCTTCACATCCCAAAAATTTAAAAAAAATTGCTGTACGATAACGCAACAGGTAAATGAAAAATATTTAATGTCAGGCAGCATCTTCTATGACGCCTTGCAGACATACCACGTATCTCAACACTTATGAACACGCATTTTCCCAATACTACCAAAGGAGAGAGTGGTACGCGAAAATGGTGGCTGGCGTAGTTTGTTTCTGCTGCAGGCGGCGTGGAAGTCGGGCCCGGAACAGCGGACGCCGGCCACTGATGGCGGGAGGACGGGGCCCTGGGCGGCGGCGGCGCCGCGGTGGCCGGGTGGCGGCGGGCCCGGGCGGGGGGTGCGTGGGGGTCGGTGAGAGCGGCGGGCGTCGGCGTCGGCGCTCGGGCGTAAAATATTTGCCGATTACAACGCGGGCCCGTGATGAATAGGTTTGCACCTTAGTGAACGGCGGGCCGATAAAAAGCGCGCACTTGGTTAAGTTAAAAACCAAAACAATAAAAAAAGAGCGGTTGATTTATTTCGATGCGGGCTAAAACGCGTAAGCGTGCGTTAAATATAGCGGCCTGGTGCGAGCGGCCGCGTGCTTGTCGGCCGATACCAATGCGCCCGGACCGCCCCGCTTTCGATGCCCCCTTCTGCTCCCCTGGATGCCCCCCGGTCACGATGTGCTGCCCCCTTCCCCTCCGCGTCCCCCGCCCATCGCCCGCACACAGCGGCGCCGCTTTGCTCTGCTTCATTAGAGGGATCAATCTGCCATCATATGCGATAGGGCGAGAAGAAGGTCGCCGACTGTCTAAGTCTTCCGCGTTAGGGTTATTTGCCTTTTTTGTTCTCTTTTAGATGGTGATAGTAACGATATGAAAAGGAAGTGTTCTCATAGTATCTAATTTGCACTTTGGCAAGATGTGTCGCTCATGTAATATTTTGTTTCCGTACATGTAGGATTGTCATTTATTGAATAAATACAAAGGTGAATTATGTCCCGTAGATTCATTATCTTTGTACTTGTAATTTCTTTGTTTATTGTAATGCGCGTGAAAAGCTGGTTTTGCCTTTATCCTTTCTCGACTGAGCTCGATTTATACTTAAATACACAGAAAATTCTTATAAAAATAGATCTCTAGTATTCAACTAAATTTTAACTAAGATTTTCCTTCCTTGATTTTTGATTAATTTTTGTACTTTCTTATACATTCTTTCTACCGAATTTTGAGGTGGTTGTCACCTCTGCAAACTCTTCGAAATTTCTTATTCCAGTAAAGTGTTCGTTTATCACATTATCTTAATGAATTTTGAAGCACGACACAATATGACAGCGCATCTTTTCTTAAATTAGTCATCATTATTTTTTATTATGGGTAATCTTCGTTCTCCCTCGTATCCGGGTTGTAAAGGGCCCCCTTAGCTGTGCTTCATTAGTATGATCAATCTTCCATAAGATAATTCGCCGACAACAGGCCCTCAGCCTCCCGAAGCGGTAATCTGGGATCTCTTTACACTAGTTAGCCCTCTTTTATTTTATTTCTGAAGAAAGCATGCTGGTTTTATGCGAGAGTTTCAATTTTGAAATGGGATTTTTATCAAAGAAAATATTAATATGTTTAATTAGTTACTGCATACAGTTAATAAACTTTTGAAATGGATTTGTTTATGAGCACACGATCTCTAATCCTTTTTTATTTTTAAATCCTTGAAAAATTTTTGTGAGGTGAACTGTTACTGACGTGAACTTTCTGAATAACAATGTTTTAGATTCTATGATCCACATTTTTATGCTTTCTTGTAATCTTTTAAGGGGTTTTCAAGTTATTTAGAAGCAACAGTAGCCCACAATTTCTTTTCGTGCGTAATATTCTTTTCTTTATAGTGAAGCTGGTGATGCTAAAATTCACCCATCAAAAATTATTGAATAAGCGAGGCCACTGCAGTAGCTGACAGCCATACCAAGAAGATAATTTACAGCTATTTTAGAAGTTTACAAACCTCGTTCTCCACTCTTCAGAGCACGTTTTAAAAACTCGTGAGTTCTATTGGTTGAAGGTAAAAAAATACAATATTTGTGGAACTCTAAAATGGCTGTAAATTTTCATCTCGGTTTATTTTCGACTGTCCATATTAGATAGAATTAATATTAGGAGATCAAGCCACTGCTTCTTAAAAATATCTCAAATAGAAATTGTGACGATCGAAAATATTACTAAATTATCCGCTTGAAATTATTACCGAGTCATTTTAAACTAAGGCTGCCAGTTAATGAACTTCTCAGAAATAAAGTATCGAAACCTATCGCAGATACAGAAAAAGTGCAAAAGTGCAATCAATATAAAATTAAAGAAAAGTAGAACATTTCTACATGATAATTGCATTAGATAAGTAACGTGTAATCGCACAATTCATAAAGAATAATTTTATCATAGGTCACAGAACATTTGAGTCGGGCAGTTGATATGCTTTCCCAAGACTGTCATTTCTAATTCATGAGGAATGAACGTCTTGAGTTTCAGATTATCGTAATGGCAAACACACATTTCATTAGATTCGGAATGTTGTGACCCGCACATTACTAATAATAGTTATTATTATCTTCATTAAATATACCATTACTATTATTATTATTATTATTATTATTATTATTATTATTATTATTATCATTTTTTTCTTTTTTACTTTTCGAATGAGCCACAATGGACTATGATTATTCCAACTTTCTGCTCAATTTTTTCTTTTATTTGCTTCCACAACTCATTCATTCTGATACGATGTGTCTCTTTCATCTTCTCTGTCCAAATGACCCCTATCATAGTTTTTGGGTTGTTCTCAAATTCTGGGGATTTCTTAAGTTTGGTCCTTATTGAAGACCGCTGAGTAACATCAGCTGGTGTATTTCAGTGAGCTCCTCCGAGACCTTTTCTACTTCTTTAAGCCACGTATTGCCCATCTTTAATTTTGTTAAAAAATTAGAGTCTTTCAGTTAATTTTTGCGAATGTAATGTGTAAAGAAGTCCATAGAATCCTTGTTTTTCTCAACGTGTTCGTAATTTTGTCGACAATTCTGTGTAGTTCCTTGTTATGACGTCGCTCGTTCTTATCTACGGATTTTCCACTTCCAAGCTAGATAGCTTGGTTGAATTCAGCCGCTGTCGAAAAAGAATTCTAGGCTAGAATTCCCAATGCTCCAATGGATAGTTTTTCGTAATTTTTTCGATCAATACTGGACAAATGTCGGAGCAGTACGTTAACAAACATGTCACTGTCCGCGCGTAATTTTCCTTCTTCATTTCTGTGCATCTTCCCTTCATATACAGTAGCATTCACAACACAACCACACCTGTCGGGAACACTGACCTTGTACCGAGCTAGGAAATGCCTCGCTAGCGGAGGTACCTTGAGGAGCGATACACGTGCAAGACGCAAGACGACGTTTAAGAGAGCGCCGGATTTCTCGTTCTTGTGGATCTAGCACCCGGGAACACACCATAATGTTAATATTAATAATAATAATCATAATAATAATATTAATAATAGTATAATAAAAATAGTAATGACGAGGATACCTAGTGTTCTGCAGCAATAAAAATGCGGCTGGGCAAAACTGCACAAAATGGTTTTCCTATAAGTAGAAGCCATACTGCTCAAGATTAAATAAAATACTCTCATGCAGCATTGTAAAAAATTAAATATTTAAACAAAAACAGTCTTCACGAATACTCCAATAACTTATACGGATACAAAGTACAACAGTACTTTACGTACCAAGGATATAAATAAATAGGTCCTGTTTCATAACACATGTAAATAACAAATATTTAATGGCGGGAGGCCTCTTACATGGAGCATTTCTCACGCATAACGCCAGCTGTGTTGTAAGCAGTATGCGATGAGGTGTAATATCATAAATCAGTACTTGAATTTTTCGATCACAATCGAAACTGATTGATTGTGGATTTTTCCCGAGTTCCTTAGTATCCAACAATACAAACCTGCGACACGTATGGCCGTAGACTGCATAGTTTTCTCTCAATTTCTACTCGCATTAGAAGTTAGTTGTATAGATTGGAGACCTGAGGATGTAAAATTGCTGCTGTCCAGTGGGTGGAAAATTACGCTGATGGAGGAGAAAAAATTGGCTGCTCTGAAACGGCACACGTGAAATCAAAAGCTTCTTTCTTCCATTTCCATGATGTCAGCCAAGTCGTAAGTAGTACCACATTACCACTGATCGCAGGGTCGAAGCCAACAGACGTGACATAATATGGATTGACAAGGCTTCACGGAAAGGGATTATAGTCGACATAGCTATCCCTTTAGACCGAAATATAGGTGCCTCTGTTGCCGAAAAGAAGCGAAAATAGCAGGCCTTCGCTATTGAACTGAGCGACATGTGGCGGTTAGTATCTGTTGAAGTCCCTGAGGTCATCTCTGCAAACATCTCTGATTGATCTCCGAAGCACTAATTTCATCGTTTACAAGGCTTGGCCTTAAGAACTGGCACATTCAAACAATGCAAAAGGCTGTTCTCCCTGAGTACTGGCCGCATCGTGAGAAAGTTTTTATTGATATAACTGACCGACCGAGTTTGCAACCGAAGCAAGGCACCTTGGTTCTACAAAGCTCCCGGTGTCTGTTATAGGCACTTCGCTAAGCGAGAGACTTGAAGAAATAATAATAATAATAATATAATGATAATAATAATAATAGTAGGAATAGTCGGCCCGTGATGCAGACGGTTGCGGCAGCCGTCGTCTGTGCCGAGGAGGCTGCAGGTTCGAGTCCTGCGTAGACATG
>BOPP01000027.1:2279349-2295680 GCA_017312745.1 Gryllus bimaculatus | reverse complement strand
GGCGAGGAGCCGCGAGGGTGGGCGTAGGAAGTAGCAGCGGTTGCGGTGGGGTTCGGAGACCCGGGCCGAAGGGACGGTCGAAGAGCTCATGGACGTTGCATTTGAGGGATTGGTGGGAGAAGTGGCGGTGGTGATGTTGGCCGTGGTGTACGTAGATGGTAATATGAGTGGTGAGATTGGAAGTGATGTCAGTTTGTAGTATTATTTATATAGTAAATACTGATTTTGTCGGATGCGATGTTGGTGATAAACGGGCTGTTGATTGGTGATCGCTTGCATTCACGAGGTGTGGCTGATGTTGTGGAAATAGTGTTGGCGGCGGGGGCGGCGGCGGCGGTGGTGGCGATAGCAGGGGCGTTGCCGCGCGGCCGGAGGTAAGAAAGATGCTCGCGGTGGTGCTGGTAGCGGGGGAATTGGCGGCGATGTGATAGGAGTAGCGGGTGTGGGCATAGAAAGCAGCAGCTCTTGCGGCATTGTTGAAAATTCCGGGCGGAAATGACGGTCGTTGGATTTGAGGGATTGGCGGGAGAAGTTATGAAGTTGTATTGAAGGTGATATTGGTCGTGATATAGATGATGGTAATATCGCGGTGAGATAGTGTTGTCAATTTGTGGTATTACTTAGTTATAATGTAATTGATGATTTTGTCTGATGCGATGTTTGTGGCAAGAGGTAGAATTGATACTACCGTTCATTGGTGATCGTTTGCAATCACGCGGTGTGGCTGATGGTATTGCATGGTGACGGCGGCCGAGGCGTGATCACGGGGGTGATCAAGGCACGCGGACGGCGGCGATAGTGGCGACCTCATACGGCGCGCGGCCTGAGATGAAGATGATCGCGGCGGTGCTGTTAGCGGAAGATTTAGCGGAACAGGGCGAAAAAGTAAAGTAACGTGCATGTGTTGTATGTGGATTTCTGGTAACGAGCTGTTGATAGTGACACTTGATGAACATGATTTCTACGACGTGTGTTGTAATTATAAATATCAGTATTGCATGAAAATATATTCCCACCGTTAAGTAAGTCAGTTTTGACAAATATTGTAGATTCGTAAATAAATAGGAGAGGCAATGGTTAGAGTCGAAGCTTGGTAAGATACCAAGAGAGGCTTGTAGGGATCATGCGGATGTCATTTTTTCATTATTCGAATAATTCTCTTTTGGAATCTAAAGATCTGGGTAATACATGATGAGCTCTCCTCGAATATTACGAATGCCATACCTCAGGCGGGAATGCACATATGCAAAATAAAGGCAGAGAGCTGCATGAAAGCTGACAGAATTTGGAAAAAATTCTGAATGCGTAACAAAATGAACTTTATTTAGTGTTTTTGGTCGAGTGATTGGCGGGAGTAATGGCGCAGATTAGCATCGATGGTGTCGATGTAGATCGTAATATCGGTTGCGAGATTTGTGGTGTTGGTTACAATGTAAACGATAGTTTTGTCAGATGCGTTGTTGCTGTTGACAATGTTACTGTCGACTTGTAATCGCATGCACTCTCGAGGTGTGGCTGGTCGAGTCAGAGGGGTGTCGGCCGTGGCGATAGTGCGGTGTTTGAGTGGGGTTGGTGATTAAAGTGGTGACGCTGGTTGTACAGAAGTTGAAGGCGATGGCCATGGCGGTCTTGAAGTCTGCCGTTCCGGCGTTTGAGTCGATGGATTCTGTAGGGTAGGATTGTTGCCTGAGCACTGCTCGGTAGTGGCAGCTGGCGATTAAATTAGGGGTTTCTAAGATAGAGGTTTTTGCGTCGGATACGTTCGGAAATGATAGCGATAGTGAAGTAATGAGATGAGTCTCGTAAGTTCTGGTAATCAATGACATGTATCGAACAAACCGTCTCCATGCTTGGGAACGTGGTGAACGACCTTGAGTTTATATTGAAAACGGCAGCGATTGTTTATTCCTTCGCGATGGGCTAATGAATGTGGGAATAAATTTGGAGAGGTAATTGACAAAATATTTTTACACAAAACACCTTTTATTGAAAGTTTGCATGGTATTGAGCCCGGGGACGAATGAACAAAATACTGTATTTTGGGAATGATCGCCTGTGCTCGCTCTCTATTTTTCGTTTCTTTTTACATAAAAATACTCGATTCTTTTTGCTGTACATCAACAAATATTATTGGTTTATTAATAATGATTCACACTGTACAGTGTACTAAACAAAAAATATATTATTGAGAATAAATAAGTGGGGCTAAAACGTTTAATAATTATTTAATGAAGTGCCGAATTATCTTTAATAATAGAAATCTAAAACAGTAGTGACCAACGGGCGTGGCAATTGAAGAGAATGTGATAACGCATAAATGAATGTAAGCGTGATAGGCCGTAGTGTAGGGGCTGACGGCAGTCGAGGCAGAGATGGCGGCTGAGATGGCAGTGGATCGGGCTGCAGCGGAGTGTAAAGCGTGAGAGATGAGACAGCGGGATCCAGAGACTACCATCGCCGTAGACTTCAAAAGCAATTATCTTCCAGGAGCGTTGTCATAACAGGCACCTGGCACGGGGGCGCTGAGAAGCTTCGACCGGAATCGGCCAACGCAGATTAAAATAGTCTGTGCTGGAGCATCCCCCCCCCCTGCAGTGTGTTCACAGCTCAAAATTTAAAAAGTACTTTAAAGAGTTTGTTTTTTATTTTCACTTTCAAGACCAATGTATTTATTATTATTATTATTATTATTATTATTATTATTATTATTATTATTATTATTATTATTATTGGCGTATAGGCCATTACTGACCACGCTACACAATTAGCGTGTGTAATTCTTCCAGGATCAGCTTTTCAACTGTATTTTTGGATTACAACAAGGTTGTTACGCCTTGTAGTGCGACTTATGAGATAATAGGATGATGATAGGTGAAGGGACAATCACAAATACGACCATGTCTACGCAGGACTCGAACCTGCAGCCTCCTCGGCACAGACGACGGCTACCGCAACCGTCTGCGCCACGGGGCCGACATTCTTCTTCTTCTTCTTCTTCTTCTTCTTCTTCTTCTTCTTGTTCTTCTTCTTCTTCTTGTTCTTCTTCTTTTTCTTTTTCTTCTTTTTCTTTTTCTTCTTCTTCTTCTTCTTGTTCTTCTTCTTCTTGTTCTTGTTCTTCTTCTTTTTCTTCTTTTTCTTTTTCTTCTTCTTCTTCTTCTTCTTCTTCTTCTTCTTATTATTATTATTATTATAATATTTTATTCCTTATATTTTTTAATATTATTGGAACTGTATTTATTTGTTTTGAAATAATTTTCTTAATGAGTTTAGGAATTGACAAGTCGAACTTCAATACTTACATCGAAGTTATTTTTACCTTAAAATCGCAAACTATCTGCCTTAATCTCGACGATTTTGTTGTTATACGTCCTAGCCATAAATTAGGGGACATTGTGTGGACATTGCAATAACATAAAAAAAAATGTTGCTGGTAACAATTCTAAAATTACGTTGGTTCGAATGTCATGTTGAAAGTCGACACATCATTTTATGGTGACTCAGCGCGGAGGCGACAGAAACAATTTTATCCACATTCTTCATTACGTCAATAATTCACACCAATAGATTACTTCGGGAGTTCATTTAAAAATCACAATTAAGAGTGGGACAGATGTGAGATAAACGTAGGAATGTTGGTTTCAATTTCATATCCCTCACATGGGAGCCCAAGTGGTTTCCCTCACGAGGGGACTTCCTATTCTGCTAACATAACTACAACGTTAATGATCTTTTTAAAATAACGACTACTAAAAATATTTATTCCTAACCACAATATATCATTATATATTTCGTAAAACCAGATAATTACATTAATTAACACATTGTCGAATTTTATTTACGTATGTAACAATTAATTCATTTTTTATTTAATATTTATCACACCTGGTCGTTTTTAATAATATTTACGACCGAAATTATTATACTAATTATATTAATTTTATATTAATTATATTACCAAAGAGATAATAAATAATACATAATAGATGCTAAGTCGATCATCAAAACTCTTTGTTAGACTGATATGCAAATAATTTTTCGATGTGCATTAAATATATCTTTTGACAAAAGCAAATTGTACGAGTAATACGTAATTGCTTGTTGTGCATGCGGAGCACGGGTATTAATTAGGGTATCTGTATTTCCGTGTAATATAACGAAAAAATGCTTCAGACGGATCTGCATTACGGTAAATCAAAACAAATACGAGACCTCTTCGCTTCCGTTCCGCAAAAACAGTCAGTATGCCCTCGATTCGTTTTCGGCCGCAACAGGTGATATTGATCAGAACAAATTCGCGTCAGTGCAATTTTCTCCTGCAAAATTTCGCAAATCCCTTGTAGTTGTTGATAACACGAAACAAACGGACAGGCTTCATCGACTGTCAAAATGCGTAAAATGAATTGTACATTTCGAATAATAACGGAATTATATCGAAAATCTGTTTTACGTATACTCTATTGTTTTGATGCTCTCTGATTATTCATGCAATACAGTTTGCACGATTAATATGCTTCGCACTTTGTATCTGCCTCATAATTACTCATCTTTCAGCAAATAACAAGAACTTTATTGTATTTGAAATAATTTTGGTGTGTGTTCTAGACACGTCCGCAGTGTAAATTGGCATTTAGGAAAACCAGCAACAACCGTATAAAATAAGTGGCCTTCCTCATCTACCTACTGATGTTGAATTTTACCTGCCCTAAAATTTATAAAATGAATTGTAAAAAGCATGTAAATATATTTAAAAGCTTGTATCATCGAGATGTACAGTTCGAGCTACCTTCATTTCCATACGATCGTTAAGTTTCTGTCAACGAACTCCCTACCTGAAGCCTGGATCGCGTTTAATAGAAACTGGTCGTGTGTAGATTCTCCGTGGACATTATGTGCAGATGCCACTATCCTGTCCACAATTCCCGCGGAACAGATCGTCTCGTAAGTCTGACACAAGGCGAGGAAGAAACAGGGCGTCGGGGAATGCGGGCAGTGGCAAGGGCAGCGAAGCGGGGGAGAGGGCAACCGCGGTGCCTGGCACGCCTTGTCGATTCCCACCTTCCCCACTTCGCCTCCTCTTCTCTCGCCGTCCTTCCCTTTCCCTTTCATCTGACAAGCCGCGGTCCTGCGTGATGTATCGATAGGCGTTTATCTCCTACTGACAGCACAATTGCGAGCTGAAACCTTACCCCTCGCCGCCATTGTTCTTGTAAATTAATAACAACGCGCGCCGCGAGTGTTTGCATGCGCAGATGAAACATTAGAGGCGCGCGCGGAGATGGATGCGGCGCCCAGCCGAACACGCGCCGCCGCCCCCGCACACCACAGCGTTCCGCCCCCGCCTCTATCTCTGCCTTGGTCCCGGCCTCCGCCCTGGCCCCGGCTCCGCGCGCGCGCCAACGCCCCGACTTCGCACACGCATCCGCACCCGATGGCGATCTGTATGCCTAGCCCTGCTCCTGCGGCCAGCTCGCTCCCAGACTCCTGAGGTCTCCCTCGCCCCGCAACTTCCCCTTCAATGTTCCAGCCCGCGGCGGATCACGGCAGAAATCGGAACTAGCTCTCTTTCTATGATTTGCGTAGAACCAAACGTAGGTGTCAGACATGAAATCAAAATCGCTGTTTCTTTTATTATGGTCATATTCAATTCTTTTTGGCATACTGACCGCTCTTCATCCCTTCCGACGTACACAAATTATGAGGAGGTAGGTATGGAACTTACTTCCCTCTTCATGCGACATTCCAGTCCGAATCGGGGAGGATGGGAAAAAAATGCACGTTCCCTGGTCTGCTGTATAGAGTACTGATCCAGTATTCGTCTGGAAGTGATAAGGGAAAAAACGGACAATTACTGCACAGGTTAAATGATATACAAATTAAATTCTGACAGACCCGATAAACTCGGTGTTGCACGAATCAAGAAAATGTCGTTTTATTGAAACGTGGTATTTCAATCCGCACGCGTGTGCTTTTGTTAAGCGTGCGTGTAGCGGAGGGTTTAATTGATCTGCACAAATTGCATAAGATAACTGTGAAAGCAGAACACTTATCAACTATATTTGAAAATTAATTTACTAAAATATTGTGATGCATGTCTAATTTTCATTCACGAATACATTACTTTCTAATAAAAAATAGACTTACAAACAATACAAAAAATTACTCACAAATTTAATATTTTTTATTGATCCAGGGCATTAAGTGCTTCGAGAAATTCTGTGATTACATGTAGCAAATTCAAAAAACTACATTATCTGTGCACGCCTTTTAGAGTTCAGTGGAATATATAATTATTAAAATTATCGTTGCCCATGATTTCGCGGCATAGTAAAGGTATATTCCATCACGAAGGACATGATGAGTAATAAGAACCCAAATCTAGCGCTGACTTGCCTTTGAAAATATATTTTATTACTTCGGAGCGAATATTTTGTTACGAATGCGTGCCCAAAACGCTCATTTCCTTCTGTATTCAGAATTCAACTTGAATACTGTTTAGATTGCGGACCCAGAATTAACAAGACGGGCCCAGAATATATTTCCCCCCGTAACACGTCACAGACAGTTTTAAACTGTTTTAACAGTTAAAAAAGTAAATAAATTTAAAAAATAAAATAAAATGAACATAATATTTAATCTCCCCGTCATTTGCGCTCCTGTACTGTGGGTCCTGCCCCACCTTCACTACTGGCCCCTCCAATTACCCGCCTCCTTTCAGCACCAATGTAAGCGACCTCGGGCATGAAACTCAACCTGTAGTAAGGCTACAACGAAATAATCATGCTGTAGAATTGCCGTGACCTGTGTACTTACAGAAGGACTTTTTATATTTCGTGAGCAGCAATTTAAATAACTCAGTTGGGCGTATTCGCTGGCGATTATCTGTGTCGACGTAATAAGCATATTCAATGACGCACCACGGAAATTAGAAAAAATAAACAGATATCTCTCCGCATAACGGTAGATGAACTGAGAAAATAGAGAAAAAAGGAATCAAGAATAATGCGATTTAATTTTCAATAACTTTTTGAACTAAGCCGTAATATGAGTGAAGATGCAACTGGACTATCTTTATATGCAATAGAAAAAATAGATAATTCCGTGAAAGACATTAAAACATAATTCTTGATTTCAAATTCAATGTTTATTCACGACTAAGTATAACGAGGCACAGACGCTTAGATTAGCGTCGAAGAACGAGTAGCCGAAGGTTACGGGTTCGGATCCTTCCTAAGGTATAACTGTTTTCAGCAAGTAATTCTGTCGTAGTTGACTTCCCTGATAACACTACATATCACATCTGAACCATCATCTTAACCGCAGTCCTTTACATGCCATTACTCTCCTCATTCACTCCTCGTGATCTCCTTACCATCACACAGTGTCTGTGGTCATCTGTCTCAAAAAATGAGGAGTACATAAAGTTGACTGCGTCATCCCTCGCGTACGATCGGGCACGGGGTATTGCTCTCGTCATAATTGAAGCATAGGGAAAAATTAATATTTTAGGATCTCCATAAAATGATCCAGCGCCAATCATAAATTTCTCCTACATAGACGTCCAGCCACGTGAAATATCCCGCAAGGGCTACCCACATTATTCCATCAATCTCAGAAGTCACTATCATCATCATTATAATTGTCATCATCGAACTGTTTAACCTCTCGGTAATCACCTGAATCTCCCTGCCCTCAGTAACATCTTTCAACTTTTTTCCACCTTAGGGAAAATAACCTCCTCTATGTCAATCCGCTCTGGCTTATAAGCCCCTTGCGACTGAGAACTGTCTCCTGCCGCTGGTAAACTCGTTCCGGCGTGTATATCTTATCACTGATAGCTGGTAGGGAGTTTGTGGCGACCAGATGGCTCACAAAACGGCCAGAAGACCCAATACGAATCTTACTCATCCCGGCACGTAGGCACTGACGCGCAGAAATGTTCCGGGAGGACATATTCTTGAAAACGCTGTATGATGATTGAGATAGGCCCCACCCCACTACAACACAATAGTAGTAATTTTTAAATGCGCCGCATAGTGGTTGTGATAAGTCCCAACACGCCACAACACTAAACAAATACAAAACGCAAACGTACATTTTCCAAGGCACGATTCGCACTCGCAGACGCAGCAGTCGGCGGCTACCGCCGCAGCCACCACGCTACGGTTACCCGGCATCAATCTCCGCCGTCATCTGCGCCGCCACGGTGTTGGGTCTTGATTGCCGCAACACGGAGCGCGAGATTCCGATTTCGCCCGTCTAGCGGCGGCCGGTGGAGGTGGCAGTGGCGGCGGTGGCGGTGGCGGTTGGCGTGGCGGTGGCGGTGCGGTGGCGGTGGCGGTGCGGTGCGGTGGCGGTGGCGGTGGGCGGTGGCGGTGGCGGAGGCGGCGGCGGCGCGGCGGCGGCGGCGGGCGGTGGGGGTGGCGGTGGGCGGTGGCGTGTGGCGGGTGGTGGCGGCGGGTGACGGCGGTGGCGGCGGTTGGGGTGGGCAGTAGCGGTGGCGGGCGGTGGCGGCGGTGGCGGCGTGGGGTGGCGGTGGCGCGGCGGTGGCGTGGCGGCGGCGGTGGCGGCGGTTGGGGTGGCAGTAGCGGTGGCGGCGGCGGCGGCGGCGGTGGGGGTGGCGGGTGGCGGTGCGGCGGTGGCGGCGGTGGGGGTTGGCGGTGGAGGTGGCGGCGGGCCAACGGGCAAACCGGACAAGGCGCCCCGCGCGGGCGAGCGGGCTGAGGAGCGAGGAACGGGCGAAACAAACAGGGCCGCTTGTCGGAGCTTCTGGGAAACGGGCGCGGCGCGCCCGCGCCAGCGCACCGCGCCGCAGCCGCGCCGTGGTCGCCCCGGGGGGCGCAGCTCCTTGCTTGCGGTGCGCCATTGAAGGAGACGCGCGGGCCCGCGCGCCCGCACACCGCACACCCGTTGACGAGCCCGCTCTATGACGGCCAATCGAGCGGTCTGAACGGCTCGGAAACGCGAGGGGATATGGATTCGGTGATCCGGGCTGCTGAGTTTGTTAGCACCAGAGGAGAGATAAATGGTTCCGCCAATTTTCTATACTTTTTTCCTAATGGAAAAAAATGACAAAAGGTAGAAATGCATTAAATTGCTGCAAAAATTCGTTTCTCGGAAACATTCGTTATTGATAACAGGTTTCAATTCTGGAGGCAGAATAGTAGGATTGTTGCTGAATATAGGTGCCGAATATTGTAAGAACTTTTTAATAAATTAACACTCGTCGAATGCAAACACTGGCCTGTAAGAGAGTTATAGCTGGCAGTTTTCTCAGATCGGTAGCTTTCCGTAGTTTCTCTAATATATCGAGAGGAAGCTGGAGCCAGCATAAAAAATGACCACACGGATCCATGTGCGAATTCATTCCTTCGAAGTAATGTGTGTGCGAAATTCCTCTTACACAACATCCACATTACTTGGCCACAACTACAATCCCCATTGTGGGAAACGCATTCCGAAAGCTGAGTGTGTGTCTTGAACGGGGCGGTGGCAACACTGGGAGATACCTGGAGCAGGGAATTCCCAAGCGCAACGTGTAGGTCAGCGTCGGATATCAAGTTTCCAGTGGGAAGGCAAGCCCGCCATCTCACTCTATAAACACACGGTGGCGGGAGGGCGGGTAGAGAGGGTAGGGCGAGGGGGCGGACGCGGGGGGCGCGGAACGAGCGGGGGGCGGACGCGGGGGGCGACGCGCAAGGGGGGGGGGCCGGAAAATTTGCCCCCCGGGGGGGGGCCGGGGGGAACGCGGGGGCGGGCAGTTGGGGAGCGAAACGGAGAACTTTTTGCCGTCAATCGATTTTTTGGCATCAAAATGCCACAAAATGTGAATTGTGACTATATAAACGTATTGTGACTATATAAACGTATGAATATTTATCCACTTTCCATTTTAGAGTCCCACAGTACGAGTTTTCTGACGAACATTCCTCATTTTCTGATCTGATTTTACTTTATTTAATTATATAAAAATATGATATAATTTATTTCTGTGACTAAATAACAGATCATCTTCTCAATTCAACAGTTTCAACCATTGTACCCCAAAGTGAAGGACATAACATTTTTTCTTGGAGTGGAAAAAAGGAATCATTCCGGCATACGCGTTGATCGGTGAAATGATTTCCAGACGAGAAAGAAATTTGAGACTTACGGTTGAAAATAGGCCGAACGAGTGTTTACGTGCTGTGCTTATTTGCTGATAGTGTGAGAGTTCATATTCAATCTCGTTACTTTCATGTACTTCGATTTGCTCTTCAGCGCCTGGCCCAGGCGTTCGCCTGCTCCTGGGCCCTGAGTGCGTTTACCTTCGGCGTCGATGCAGGAACGGCGTGCGGCGTGCTGCCTACCTGCAGGCGCAATTACTAATCACGGCTCAATTAATGAGCCATGATTAGTAGCCCCATAGGCACATGCCCGGCCAAGAATGTCCCGCCGAAAATCACTTGTCTGACCATGATGCTGCCAGAGTACGCGCGCAAGTCGATATTAGGCACAATTGTAATATGAGAACCAATGCGGCCGAAAAAAACTAAAAATTGATATTCACGGAAAATAATATAAAATACAAGTATTCTTCCAAATGTCCAGAACGTTTAAGATTATTGTTATTAGTATTAAAAATATATTTAACTGATATATTCAATATTTCTTTTCAGAAAGTATGGTATATTCGCATAATATTTTGAGCAGTAATTGGAAACGCCTGTTCTACGCACGTTTTTGCAATTATAAATATACAATTCACAATTATTTATGTCCCATGCGAGCGAAATTACATACAAATTGCGTATACACATGTACACGTACACGAGTATACTCATGCACGCTGATATTTATTTACGTGATCACGGACTGATATATATATCACAGGAACATGTCCAATCACTGATATCAACCAATCTCACCATTTATACTTTCATTGTATTCTCTTAGAAGGGCCCTTTTCGTTTTCTTGCTCTTTGAATTCCGTTTTAATTTCACGGTAGCCGCGCCGCGCCTTGATGCTAGCTTCGTCGTGAGCCGTCTTTCTGCCACTCACATTCATGTGTCAGAAACTTGTATCTTGATAACATCCTCGACCGAAATTGCAGAGTTGCCGCTCCAATGAATCTCGGAATCTGTCAAGATGGAGATCCACGAACAAGTTGGTTGAATGGATGTGTTTACGTTGAGAATTTGTATCTTAAAACTTGAACACGTGTAAGTTAAAAATGTAGATCTTCATATCGATCTCAACTTAAAACGCTATGCAAACATCTGCTCTTTTATATTAATAATTTTGAACATGACAACTGTAATTTGTCTCCCATGATACACTTCTATTTAATGGCGTTAATTGTACACTACTGATTAAGTATTTATTAGTAATAAAATATATTGACATTCTTTTTTAAAATCCTAACTATATATTCAGCTTCCTTGATTTCACATAGTAGAGAATTATATTTTTATAGGAACACATTTCCATTTCTAAAATTTAATATATTTATTTCTGTCGCTTACTAGTTCGTATCTTACTAGACGAGAACCAAGTGATTCTAAAAGGAGCACGCCTTCAGTTCTTTTGAAAAGTTATATTCTCAGAGATTTGTCGTCTTGAGTTCCCATTCACTCCTTAACAACCATCTATCCAATGTATTTCATCTGTGAAAATCTCCCTTATATGATGCCCTAATTTTCCATTTGCTTTATGCCATCACATCGACAAATTTAACTCTAGATTTACTCGAAATGTGAAATGAATTATTTATTTGACATTTGGCATCCGCAAGTTATCTTCCAACCATTCCAGAACCGATCCTTGAACTTCCACTGCCCTTCTCGAACATTGGTCTAATATTTTTATTCCAATCACTGTTTTGATGCATACTTAAAATTACATGTATATTTTTGACGAAAATATGTTTATGTTAATATAGAGTTGGGGCAAAAGAGCCACGTTTCAAACATTACCGATAAGAACTTTCACAAATTCTTTTGGATCCAGGGTCTTCCGGGTGGAATCTAGCCTAACTGCAGCTACGACCATTCGTACAGATTGGTTGATTGATTAATTGTTTGTGATTCAGGGCGCACCTACGGCAAAGATCATTAGCCCGTAAATGTAGTGCTTGTTTTCCCCTCGGAAGTTGGCGTTGATCTTCCCTCGCTGGTCGACTTGGCGAGATCCGGCGCCAGTCTACCGTCGGCTAACGGGGTTTCTCCAACCAGGTATCTCCCACCAGCGGAACACTGCCCTAGTCAGGACAAGCTCCCGGAATGGGTGATAGTGTAGTGCATATTAGGGTAAATGAGTGTAAGTAAGAGGTGAGGATAGGACAAGGAAGGGGAAGGAAAGGTCGCAGGCGGTTCGTGGTCCGTTTGTTAGGGTACTACTCCGGCATTTGCCTGAATTTGATCGGAGGACCCACGTAAAACTACCGATCGGCTGCTACAATTTTCCTCCAGACAGCGATTCAATTCGACCAAGCTGACAAGCCAGTGTCGAAAATCCTGCCACCTCATCCTCCAGGAGTACGTTTGCGGGAGCGGTCTATTCCTCATTTGGGGAGGCCGAAGGTATCCGACTTGACTAGAGAATACAGCGCCCGGCGCCTGTGAATCCAGGGGGAGACGGATTCCCACAGCGTACCTCAGCAGGCGGAGGTACTCAATCCGGTTCTGTGCTTTCGGGCCAGGCGACGGAAGTGATGGTACTTGTAATCAAATGCATCAATGACGGAGGCGCACATTTGCGTGGAGCGTTTCCGCAGATGACGACGGCGGCGTAATTCAACGCAGTGTGAAGCGTAGCGGGCGGTGAGCAATCTGACTTAAAACGGGGGAAACGCGGAAATTCAAATGCGGTCGTTAGGCGTAATTGTTAGAGAGACACGGAAGTAGACGCTTTCCACTAGGAAAGATGGATTGGGATGTGATGCTAGACGTTGTAGAAGCACTGTGCAATACGAGGGAATTTATGGAATACAGAATAAAATGGAGAGGATCTCTTTTTAAGAAAATATTCCGATTTGTGTTGAGATATTTCATGGCGAACTTTATCATAAAATACTTCTGAAACACCCAATATATATGAAAAATTATTCTGTAAGCGATGTAATTGCAAAATATGTTAGTTTTTTATGAGACTTATGAGTTTCAGCGCTGTGCTCACGTATTACAAAATAAAACTTCGGAATGTTTTAATCTCACAAACCTTATTATCTCAGTAGACTGAGAAACTCAGGCAAGGTAGCCTACTTGATGATTTGCAGGATGCGATATTGTCGGAGCTGAAGTGTTCAGACCAACATCAATTGTATTCGTTACATTCTCTACGCGGTCACATTTTAATTCAGCGATCAAGACATACACCAGCGTTAATAAAAGTTCGGATAACTCACATAAACGAAAGATTGGTGATTTTGTAATTAAGCGTTTTCGAGTCCATATTGCAAATGATTTTCTCACTTCTGTGTATAAAAAGTCTATTCCGTTGCCCACTGCAGAGAGAACGGTGCAGTTCCAAATCTACATTCCACATACAAACACATGTCGACATGAATATTTTACGAAGCTATGCAGAAGCATGTAATTACAGCACCAAGAAAAATGCAAAAATTTATAGGAATAAAGTAGTCCTGCGGAATTTGACTGATTTTAGGGTTGCATTTGCTAGAAGACGTTTTCACACAGATGGATTTTTAGTGGCCAGAAATTTTGAATGTGTGTGTTGGTACACTCGTTTTATCAGCCCAACACAACCAGAAGAAACTGTAAAATTATAAACATTAAATTGTTAAATGAATTTACTAAGTAAAATTAATTAAAATAATTAGTTTTATCTAATATACAAAAATATTGTATTACTTAATATTTACCTCGAGAAAAGAGGACCAATTTATTATTTTTGTGTGCTATTAACCATAGTTAAATACGCCGCTACGCACAGGAAACTTTACGTGTCATTTTTTTTCTGTGTGACTGTTCTAGGTAGTAGGCGTCATTTCGTGGTTCACTATGCACATTCATATTGCCCGCACGTAAATATACATGCTCACTATTGTGGGGCCGACTTGGATGGCTCAAGGTATCAATTGACGCCCTGAGCCATCCTCTGACTGGGAAGACCTAGGATTTGATTCCCGACGGTGGCAGGATTTTGGACACCGGCTACATAGCTAGGACGCGTTCCGCTGCAAACTGGAGAACAATTGTACCCGCGCACCGGCTGATCGGTAGTTTTCCGCGATTTCTACGATCAATACCAGGCGAATTCCGGAGCCTAACAAAGGGGTCACAGACTGCGCGCGGTTTTTCCTTTCTCTTCCTTGTCCTATCCTTAACCCTAATTTCTCACACACATACTTACATGCACTATACCACCACACATGTCGGGAGATCAAGAACATTGAGTATGTCCCGGCTTGGGGATTGGTGCCCCACTAGTTGCAGATACCTAGTTGAGGAAAACTCCGCAACCCGACGTTCTATTGAACGGCACCATCAGGCAGAGATCACCGGCACCTCCCGCGACAAAACATCCACCAAACTTACAGGACTACTGACCTTAGCAGATGACGCACCCGGAATCACTAATTAAAGAATCAACCAAGTACTCTGGGAGGACCCGAGGGTCTCCTCCTGCCTGGTGGCCACCGTGGTGCTCTCTTTCGGCCAACGCCGCCCGGGGCGGGAGCCGTGTTTGGGGCATCCGGTGCGGCCGACATCTCCATCACGGGCCGAAGAAAGTGAGAAGCTGGTCTCGGCATGTCGCCGGGCGAACGCCCCGCGCCCCCGCCCCTCCGCACCTGGCGACTGGTCGGGCGCAATTTCGGGCATCTGGCCTCCCGCCCCCGCCGCTTCCTCGCGCTTCCGCCTTTGCCAGCACCTCCCTCGCGGCCCGTTCAGGTTTCACGTGTTCCGAGCCGGGCAAGGCACCGACGCCGAATTTAAGCGGCCTCGGGTTTCGGGCAGTGCAGGGTCAACATGCGGCCCAATGAAATTTACTCCAGATAAAATCGTACTCTTTTTCTCGCTCTTTTCTTTTTCGTTGTTGTTGCCTTCTTCGTTTCAATCTTCCTCTGCGTGGTCCTCTAGTTCTTCCCATCTTGCTTGTCATCGTCAGCATAAAATTCTTCATTTAGCGGCCATATATTTGATGAAGACCGAATGTCAGGATCAAGCAATTATGAATTAATGAGTGGTGAACTGATTTATACAACGGGCTGTTTGCGGGTTTGTTAAGCCCTGAATGCAACAAGAAAGCGACGCCTGCATGGTTAAAACCTACACGATCTGGTTCCGTGGGTTGTAGTTACTATTACAGCTTTACCTAAATCCCCTGGATCGATATGGATAAAAACATTACAATCATTAATAACTCTTCTATTACAATATTGAAGATTATTTTTATTGATTATTTCTAACAATGTTGAAAACAAGTATATTGATTGCATTGCTTTACGATCAAATACAATGCAAGGAAATGTAGACTTCTTCGTAATATTTTTTTAAAATATCATGAAGGCATTATATGCCTTTAAAAAATAATATATATATATATATATATATATATATATATATATATATATATATATTAATAGCAGTTGTAACATTACCCTTCTACCAGAACGACAGGACGTACTAATGAAAGTGATTTTATTTTCAGTAAATAACTATGTTATAATACCGTAATATGATTTTTCTCGAAATTATGGCAGTTGCAATCATCGCATTTAAACTACATATATTTCGACACACGTGGTCGATTTCGCTACACGTTGCATGTCAAAAACTCTTCTTGTCGTTGCAACTCTTATATTTCATTCAGAAAACCACCTCAATAGAATAAATGCAGTGTTCCTTTTATCCACAGAGTCCATCCTTGACAGAAACAACAAAAATTTCTTGAAGTATCATTCAATAACACAGTTCAACATTTTTGTCAGCGCGTTTCTGTCGGGATGTGGCGCGGGACGTGGCGCGGGACGTGGCGCGGGACGAGGCGTGGTACGGGAGGTGGCACAGGACGTAATGCGGGGTCCTATCTGCGCCAACCCGTCCGCGCCAACGATCTCCGCGTCACGCCCCTCGGTGCAGCTATGCCGCCACGTCTCGCTGCCAAATTCGGTGGCTACTTCGCATCATGTCCCCATGTCTGCGCGGGACGCGTTCAGGCCGATTTGCGCCCAAATGACCTCGATGCACGTTCTTGCCATCATGTCCTCATCGATCCACGCCCATGCCCGACGACCGCCATACCGCGCCGCGCACCTCATTATCTACTCCATACCTCAGCAACGGATATACGTCGGCCGACCCAATCTCGCGCAAATCGCGGTGCCAGGTCG
>BOPP01000027.1:2253918-2279324 GCA_017312745.1 Gryllus bimaculatus | reverse complement strand
CTTGGAATTTTTGCGCTCTCCCGCTACCGTCTCCTCTCTCTCTCTTGTCCCCGTCCTCTCGGCCCCGCTCCGACACTTCCCACCGAAACTCCCCTCCTCTTCTGGCTGACGCGCCCCGCTCTGCCGGTCGTCTCTCCTCGCTCATATCCTCCATGCCTCGTCAGTCTTCCTCCCGCCCTTCTCCGGCTCCTCCCGCCTTTCCTGTCTCTCCCGCTCCCAACCCTCCCCGCCCCTCCCGCCACTCGCCAACCTCTCCTCGCTTTCAGCCGTGTTAGATAACGTTGTACCTACCTCGTCGATTAACTGATTTTGCCTTCGTGGTGCAGTGAGTAATCCCGATTAGCGCATGTATTTTCCCCGTAGTATCTTCGTGCCCAGAATGGCCCCCCCAAAAAAAAGGTACTTTGCCAACCCAGTATTGAATGGGGCTTTTAGACCTGAACCCAATGGCTGTTTGGAATCGTCGAGTGGCTGGTTAAGGGGTGGATGAGAGGCCGTTGTGGGATGATGAACATGGCGGCTAGTACATGGTAAGATCCGGGAAGTTGACCTGCCTCTCATTCTATCCAGCTCGCTCCATTTTCCGTGCCCTGTATCATTTTATTCTATTCCAGCTCGACTCTTGTCTTTTTCCAACTCGTCTGTTTCTCGCTATCTATCGCTGTGGGTGGAAGTGTTAGGGAGTGTAGGAAAACATTAATGCAACAGTACAGGTGAATCACACCGTGGCATTGTCGTCACCGACTTAAAATGAGCTCATTCTTCCTGTATCGTCGCGTGCCTGTCCCATCTAGTGCAACGTCCGATGTGCAATAGCCGCACCCCATCTTGCGGGAGTCCTCTGTCCCTCCAGGCATGATGTAATAGGTGCAGTCTAGGCTGCACGCTAGCCATCAATCAATCGACCGCCATTAGCGACCGAGAAGTCAGAGCCCACCTCCCCTCCTGTCGATCCAGTAAGGCGGAAGCGCAAGAACCCAGCCCCCCGTTAGCTCAGATTCTCTACGTTCTCTCGTCCCTGCTCCGCGGGAAAGGAAAATGGATAAAGTGAAAGGGAAAGCGCCTAAGGATACTATAATACAGTTTTCAATTACCTTTGACTTTCCTTTGTTTGATGAGACTAGTTTCGTGCCTCGCCTTTTCCGCTGTTCATTCTTATAACGAAAAACTTTTTTGTCTGTCGTCCCGGTTTGGGTGACGACTTTCGTGACTGTGAATGGAAATTTGGAAGCCGACTCGGAGCCGATGTTATTTCCAACCAATGTTCTTACGCGCACGATTGTTTAAGACAATCTGTGTTCTCTTAAACCAATTGTGCGTGGCTCTATGGTCCCGAAACACCATCCCATTCGTTGTGCGCGTCCGTCCTTTAACACGGCATGAATTTTAATTCAGGGAATTTTCTGTCGGCCCGTTTGCGACTTCTGGACAGTGAATTTTACGCCTTTCGTTCCTTTACTACTGGTGCGGTTTAATAAGAAAAGTTCAAAGATTCGAACGTTAAACCTTTGGTATTTAATTCTCTCCGCGAATCGGGGAGTCTGGATTCGCTTTCGCGGTTTGAAAATTCTGACCGAGACGGTACCCAGACGACGGCCGCCCCGTCGGAGAGTATTATTTATCGTGCGTGGGCGGGACCGAAAACGGGTGTCGAATTTGATTCTAACAGATGTTCGACTATGAACTACAAATAATCGCTTTCAGTGACAGTATACGTGTCCAGAATATAGCTCCCACTGTTATAATGTCCGCATCCCGTTTCTCGCCGCCCTTCTTCGTTTTCGCTTAAGAAAAATCTAAATTCTCTTAGCATCATTCGGCGCGCTCGTTCGGGATCCCGACGTTGCAGTTTTCTACTTGTCGATTCCACAGCCGATATGCTCAGCATCCTCTCTATTCCAACCACATTCATGAGTATCTGTCGCCTTTCGTATCTACCGGTCATTTAAACTACTCTGAGATTTCCCGCTTGGGGAGAAAATTTTCCTAAGGTTGGGGTTCTTTGTCGTGTCGGGCGTTAATGATGTTGAGCTCGGGAAGGAGGGAGTATTTAAAATGAGAAGCCTTTTCTCTCGACTAGCATCGTGAACTCGCTCTGCCTTTGCATCTGCGGTCGTGCCGACTTTTTGCATGCATAGGCGGCGGCTTTATTGCGGGATCGGCAGCATTATAAACTTCAGCAGTCTGACGCGCAATGCGTTGTCGGGCTTCGCTCTTCGCCGCGCACTATGCTGGGCAGCTATCCTGCGACACCTGCCACGCAGTCTAGATCTTATGTCTTCCGGGCAACGCATTACTCGAGATCCCGTAAGTAAGCAGCTCTGCTCTCGCCCAGCCTCGTCGGACCATGTTCCCAGGCCCCATCGTCAGAGGAAATATCTCGCGGTCTCGAACCTAGGGGCTATCTCAAACGTGTTTCCACCTGTGCCTCCACTGTGGGCTCATAACTTCTGACACCTGCCTCCGTGCGCTCCGCCATTCGCGCGCTAAAACTTGAACGGTACCGCCCTTCGTGATTGCAATTCCTCCGGAACGGTAAGTCCGCTATCTCGTGCTAGTCTGCCCGGTGTTGTGAATTCTTCGAACCGACCCGGAGGGGAGCCCGTCTCTCCGGAGGCATGACGTTATCTTTCTCTGGACAGCCTGTGCCTGTTTTGCCGACTACTTCTCGGTTATTTACCAGCGACATTTGTCTTAAACAACATTTTGCTCTTAAACAATTGCGCGGCGTGTTCCCTCGAACCTCCGGCCTACCAGCGTTTCCGGCGCGTCTTTTTTTGCTACCCATCGCATAACGCAAAAGTGTCTCAGAATCCCTCGGGACGCCGGCCTGTCGTTGGGCCCCCCTCGCTAAAGGAGCGTGTTCCTCTTGCCGATTCCAAGCAGCTCGCGCGGAAATTGCAGCGCACCCCTCCGAGCCTTCCGTGGCCGTTTCGTCATAGCCTGGCTTTCCGGCGTTTCCCCCGCGCCCGGCGGCTCGGTTCGGTATGATAGGTTGCACTTTGCGTTCTCGCTTCACATGCATATCAGGCATCTTCGTGCCTCGCTCGCCCTCTACTTGTGTCGCGCATACAGTGCCTGAGCTTTGCTCTAAGCGGTCGCTTTCCTAGCGCTATCGCGTGGAATCTCACACGTGCTGGGCACCTCTTTATTGACTGCCCCGATTGGCGCGCCATCCTGTTGGCTTCTTCTATGTGATTGAGCTCCCCATGAGCAGCGTCCCACCGCCTCGCCGTCCCCGTGCGGCGTCCGATACCCCACTCGATGACCGCTGCGTTACCTCCTCGGTCCACCGGCTCCGACCCTGGCTCGCATCGTGTCCAGCTTCCGCCTCTCCAGGGCCTGGTTCCCCGGCCGCTCCATGCAGGTCCGGCGTCTCAGCTCCAGACGATGGGCCGCACTTCGCGGGCGCATAGGCGTTCCAGCTGTGTCCCGTCTCGTTCTTTCGATAGACTTGCATCGGCCTGGCCCGAGTTATGTGGCGGCTCAGACCCGCACCCGCCGCTCCGCTTTCCACTTCTCGATAGCGCGTCGCGGCACACACTGCGGTCCCAGCTCGGCTCTCGTCTCTCGCGAGTCCTCTCTCCGCTCGCGTGTTTTTCCGAAATCAGATCTCTCATTGACACGACCCGTCGACTTGTGGCGGTCCCTCTCCGGGCGGGAACCGTAATTATTATGTTTTCTCTCTGCGCCCTCGTGTCGTGTGCTTCTCGCTGATTGCCAAATAGGCGAATGCTGGTGTGAATGCTACTCCTCTTCGTCTCTTTTAAACCTATAGCCGGCTCCTCCTCTCCTCCACCGCCGTCTCTCACCATACATACCGCCTCTCTCTCTCCCGCGGGGCCGTGCCGCTGTCTGACATATAGTCATAACGACGACTTTTCTCTCTGATCGGAATTTTCGTCCTCGCGCCAAATCGACTGGTTTCGAGTTTGTGCCGAGAGCGATTCGTCATCTCGTCTCTCGCTTTTGTCAGCTCTCGCTCTTCGCGCTCTTCTCCAAACGTCTCATAGATATACTGGACCTGCGTCTCTCGCGCTCTAGCTCTTGTTGGCTCGCCACGCGGAGACTCCCGGTCCGTCGGATCTGCTCACCGTCAGCTCGCCCGGCTCTCGGTTTGATAAGCTCACGAATCACCCATCGAGACTCGGCGCCGTCGGTTTAGTATTTCTTATAGTGCCCTCGGTGCGCGCGCGACCGCCAGCGCGCGGAGATCTTGTGCATTACAATCGCTCGCGCCGCTATACTAAACCACACAAATTGCCTTTCGGCCTCTCTTCCGCTAGGACTCAGGCCTCCCCACATCCCGTGGCCTTGTGGAGCTGATACGGTTTGTCCCATGCCTACGGGCATAATTTCTGGGGTTTCGGACTCGTCGGCGGCCCATTCGCGGTTTCGTCGCCTAGCCTGTTTCGGCGCCCTGCGGGGTTTTCGTATTGTCTTTCCCGGGCCCAGGACTCTCGTTTTCTTTTTAAGTAGGTGATTATGAGCGTTCTCTAACGCGGTCTACCGAGCGCCCCCCACGTGGATTCTCGCTCTTTCCTTCTTGTGGGAGGTCGGCGCTTAGAATAATTTGTGGCCGTCGAACATCACGCTTGGTGCTCTCTCTGTGTCGAGTCACTCACTTTGCGCGCATCTCATTCCTCGAATGCCTGATAGCAGTGCGCTCGTGCGTCTCTCTGCGCACTTCGTCCACGTCTCTGACGGTTGCTCTTTCATCCTCCACTCTCTGGCACAATCGCTCGTCGAGGCGCCGCTCTCGCCTGACACTCTATGGGTGATTGCCGCGGTTCTAATATCTCTCCGGGCTCGCCAGTGTCGCTCTCCGCATTCTAGTTTCTCCTTCCGTCGCAGCAAATTTGTTTCTCAGACAGCACATCTGGCGTGGTCGTCCCGCCGGCGAGACGCGCGTTTTCGACAATGAGAACTTCAGTGCTGCTCCCCGTAGTTTCTATGACTTACACGAATTTCTCTGTATCTAGTTCGTCGCCGGCCCGAGACGATTCTGGACCACCTCTCTGACAGAATTTTAGCTCATCGTTTCCCAGGTGTTCGCACTGAGATGATCGTCTCGGTAATCGTAGTCTCTCTCACATATAATGTGTCTACCGCCGCTCCTATGACTGTTCCGCCATTTATTTAATTCCTCAATCGGAATCGTGTCGAGCCGTGCCGTACCGCTTATGACGCGACGGTTATCTCTGGAAAATTATCTGAGAACGAGCCGCTGGAGGTCCGCCGCTCATGGAGACTGGTATTTTTCTCCTCGTAAGCTGCGGCGCGTTATTGCATATTTAGTCGCGAATTGTTTTAAACAATTTGTTATACACCAATCTACAGTGGCATTTCCCGAATCACACAACCGCTCTCAGTATTTCATTTTAGCCTTCAGACTCCGATGAGAGCGTCCGTCCGTGTCTGGTCTTCTTATCCGCACGATTATATTTTGTGCTAGAGATCTTCCTGCCGTCCCAGCTTTTCCCATGTGCTCTCGAGCTCGGGCCACGACTTCAAGCTTTCGGTCTCCTTTTCACTCTGCTCTCGCCGTGTGACTTCACAGTTCCGAGTACAAAGCGCGAACTTTAGCAAAAGCGGCTGATCTTAGCATTCGTCTCCACAAGCGCGGCGCCGTACAAGGTACTGTTTCCTCGTAGCCGCTGGTTGAAAATTATCGACAACGACCCCGCGGGTGTGGCTCGCTTCGGGAAGCGTATTTTTCTTGGTATAGCGCTCGGATGATGCATTGAAAATAAATTAGTGGCCGGTAGTGAATCTGAGATGTATATAGACACAATTTGTTGTGTTAACACAACTTGGCGCTGCCGTGCTGTCCCGGAGATACGCACGCTCACACAGAATCACGGATCTCGGTGACCGATCTCACGAGTGTTAAACGTGGTGTCACGCTCGCAATATATATACTTCTAGACTTGTCGGCTTCGCGGTTGGCCACGTCTCCGGTGTGGCCGCGGGGCACGCCGGGCGCGGAATCAGAAAACGCCGGCCCGCCTGCGTCCTCGTCGACTCGCGTTATGTATGGTGGCATACATTATGCAAATGGCGGACCGCAGGTGAGCGCACTGTAATGCCGCGCTCCTCGGCCGCCCTGAAATACGCCGCCTGTTTCTTTTACGGCTCCGAATCTCGCGAGGCGAGCGCGCGGGACGTGTTCCGAGGAGGCGCGAGCACTCGTAAACTGCATCAAAACTGTATGCGCGCAGATCGGACGCCGCCGGAACAAGTCGGAGATGTACCCCATACCGGGAAACGCTGCGATGGCACGGGTTCAGGCTCCGCACGGCTCTATTTCCTTCGGGCGGTCTCGACGCAGCCGTTTATTTCCATTTACATGCTAGGTGGCTTCATAGTAGTTGTCGCGTGGGACCGCAAGTTAACATTGTACACGTACGGATATGCTCCTATGAAAACTTTATTGAATACTGAGTACACTTCAGGAATTTCTACTTGTTTGTATCTATTGTATGTGTTCATACATAACGGAACATTGCAGAAGTATAGGTACCTACATGTTCAAGACCAGTTTATGTATCGCCGTAAGGAGTGGAAGTATTATTCTTAATATTCTGTACACATGGGAGTGTCAGAATATTGGGGTTTCTCACATATTCGTTCTGTGCCTTAAATTCTCTTTGCCAATATCCAGTGTGCGCGATGTTTGGGCATGTGGGCCACAGCGACCGCGGAAGTAGGTGTGGCATGATATACAAACATGTGTGCATACATTCCCCTTGTTTCATGTGTGCCACGTTCGTCATACTCTCAATAGTTGTACCACTGAAGATTTTTCTTAATGTGTGAGATCATTGTCAAATGTTTTTAATACATCAATATGCTTAATCGATTTTGCAGGCAGTGGGAATAAACAAGTTAAATTTATCAATATCCAAAGTCATGCGGAAATAACCAAAAATAAAAAATTAACTCCTCTCGCCCTACTCTTGTTCTCTCAAACCTCTAGCCTTGATATTCAAACGATGGGTAGTATATTTATTATTGACCTCCGCAGTGACATTTCATTAGTTTCAGAGAGTATCTTTCGTCATCGATACTGCCTATATGTGGACACTTGTTGATACCCTATATGGGCGAACTTCTCTCGCCGAGAAATCAACTAATTGCTGATCGGAGGCCAGCCGCACCTGCAGCCTGTCAGTAGCGACTCGTGACATTCACCTGCGAATTGCTCCCGTAGGTCACACAGAACCTCTGTGGTCACATTTGTAACACATGGCATACTCGAAAAATTACGAAGTCTTTTTTTATATTTAGACCTTTTGATAATCTACATCAGTTGCCTTTAGTACTACTTACTGGTTATTTTCGCACTTGAAGACTCCTTGTACGGGTAGTGACAGTACGTAGCTCTCCGCAACCCAACTGACGCAACTAACAAGCGATAGTCGATCTACGTCGGCGCATCGCATTCAAACATACCGCAACCAATGTAACTGCAATCTCGATACATCGAATTCCTCGATGTTTGGAGTGGCTCGTTATTTGGAATTGCTCGATATTTCAAATTACATCGTAACTCGAATAGTTCATTACCTTAAATTGCTCGATGTCCCAACTTCATTGAATCTATAATATTTTCACCGCGTTTTCTATATGGGAGAGCGCAGATGTTTATAAGAAATTAAGGCGGTGGGTTAATTATCAACTTCATTTTTATTCATCTAATTAATAGGATATTAATCAAGCCCGATCACTTCGGGACCTTTGATTTTAATTATTCTGCGTATTAAGAATCAAAAATAAACCAAGAATACGTGTTTAACAAATTTAGCTTCATCAAATTGAGAGTACCGGAAAAGGGGAATAAAGGAATTCTTTACTGTTTTGTTGTTGTTTTCCCATAAGCATCTCTTCTCAGCTCAGTTTACGAACACTACTTGCACCATTTCCTCCTCCTGATTCCTTGCAGTGAAAGGAGGTGTCTGGGTTATATATTCTGTCGCCGTAGCTGAAATCGCTCTTTTGTCCTTGTACTCGCATTTAAAACTCTCAAAGGGGGACAGAAGCCGTTGAGCTCCTGAATACTGATACTCGCGATTTATTTGTTACGGCACAACTAAAATTTTATTACGGGTAGCAGTATAAATTATAATGTCAATGCTAAACATACTTCAGTACGTTTGCACTCCATTCTCCTGTTCAGGTATTCTGTCGCCATTCTTTCATCCCGTGTTCCTGAGTCCTGGAGTATTCATCTTTTCTCGGAGGTTACAAACGTTTTCATGGCCGGTTATCCTCAGTGTCCATGGTGGACGAATTAAGGTGATGACCATTATATGATGATTATAAGAATTGTATCTGAATAAATGAGGACTATTCAATTCATCGTAAAATATTATCACTTTGAATACGACCATATGGTAAATGTAAACACTTATTATTACAGGATTTCATTGTGTTGAACTTTCAAAGGTGATAGAGACATTACATGCGGGAATGACGTAAAACCATACATGTTCCAAACACCGTAAAATGTTAATTAATATACTGCTGAAAACAAATGACCCTAATTTTTGTTTCAAAATTATTAAACTATTTGCAATTTTTAAAATTGTGTTGAACAACGTGATTTTTCATATTTATCTCCAAATCCAATTTTTGTAGGAGCCTATACTTAGTCAAATTAAAGACAAAGAAGTTTTTTAATGTATATTTGCACAAAATTGGATAATCTGTATATTGTATTTCTTGAAGCATTTATAGTTTTGAAAACTATTTTTCACTTGATACCCAAATATTTTTGTTTATAATCGACTGGAAATTTCCAAACATTTGAATTTATCTACAAATCTTCAAAACAAATATTTGTTAATAGTGATGAAAAAATTAATATACATACTTCGTTCAGCACAGATTTCTTAAAGATTTACTCTGTACCAGCTGAACCATTCCAAGCGACGTCGATTACACCCACACAGCGGTGCGTTATTCAATGTCAACTGATTATTATCAAAGTTAAGCAATTCCAGAAAGTAGACTAAACATCTTTAACACTAAATGAATGTGACAGCAGTGATATAGAGCAATCATAACCATCTAATCCATGTGTTGTTTGAATATCTTGTTTTGTGTAATGAAACTCCTTCAAAAATTGGACTGAAGATCAGTCTCACGTAATCGGATTGTCTCTATACCTCAGGGTCTTCAAAAGCGTGTAAACAGTTTTCTGTGGTTTATTATGAAAAACAAAAGATGATGTTTTCCCTTGTTACTTTTGAATTCACATTTTTGACAGCTTTTCATTTTGTCGAAATAATACTTATAATTTTTTATCTCGAAATATATTAATCGTAGAGGCTAATACTTGAATTCAAATTAAAGCCAATAAAGCAACGTTTTTCTAACGCGACTAGGTAACGTGACTAGCTTGCTTCTCTACGTAAATTAACACAATACTTAGTTTGAGTGTCACAATTTATTTTTGTTATTCAATTACTCAATGACATATATCTCGCGAATGTTTCCGTCTAATGTACTACATGCTCAAAGAAGTGATATTATATCTGAAAGCCTTGAAAGAGTCACAACAATGACTAATGAGTCTCAAGGTTTTCATGGAAGAAAGTGTTTTAGACAACTTACTATAACTGTTCTTTAATTGACTTAGGAGTCATACAGAATATAACACAAATGCACTTTGAACACAATCCGTCGTACATCGTTTCATTTAATTATTAAAAGGATGTTCTGTCAGCTTCACTGTGAGTCTGATTATTCGCGGGGGCTCAATAAAAAACAAGAAATATAATTACAATATTGATGGTAATAATTATATAAAGTATATGAAACTTAAAATGATTTGTATCTCCACCGAAAAGTTTACTTTTGTGATATTCATTTTATATCTTGGTCGCGTGAGTACCGCTCAATGAAAACTGCAGGCACAATAATTGAAATGGGTTGCGCTAGTCTTCGTTGTTGTCGCCGGCGACCCAACCGTCGTTGTTATCATTGGCGTTTTGGTCTGCAGGGTCCGCCCGGCGACGGTGGCGTGTCGGCGGCCAGCGACGACAAAGCCGTGACGTCGACGACGACGACGACGACGACGACGACGACGACGACCTTGAATGCCTAGCCGGCACGCGCGTCTCTCCACAAAAGGCAGCGTCTTTCACCGTTTTCGCAGCGGGGCGCTCCGAAATCCACAATGGCCCTCTCTAAGCATGAAATGGCGCTTAACGGACGGCGAATAAGTCAGTGTCGCGCCGCAACGGCCGTAAAATAACTCGAGCGGCGAGCGATTGTGACGCGGCGGTGAGATGGAAGTCGTGGCCGCAGAGTGGAGGGGAGAGGAGGATGGGGTGTAAAAGAAGGAGAAGAGAAGTGGGAGGAAGGGAGAGAAAGAAAGGATCCGCGAGTGAGGAGTACAATGTTAAAGGAGAACAAGGGACTGGAAGGGAGGAGAATGCGGAGTGAAAGAACGAAGATGTGAGTTCAGAGGATGATTACGAAAAGGAGGAGGAAATGGGGAAGGAGAGAGAGAAGGAGTTGGTTGGTAATTAGTGGTTCTGGGTGCGTCAAAAACTGAGGTCAGTAGTCCCTAAGTATTTTTTTCCTCGGAAAGTGGTGGTAAACTTCCACCGCTGGATGACGAAGTAAGGGGCCGACCTACCGTCGGCTAGCGAGGTTTCCCCAACCAGGTATCCCGCCAGCTGTACACCGGCCCAGCCGGGACCAATTCCCGACCGGCCTCCCGACATGTGTGGTAGTGTAGTGCATGTTAGTGTAAGTGTGTGTAAGTGGTAAGGATAGGACAAGGAAGAGGAAGAAAAGATCGCGCGCGTTCCGTGGCCTGTTTGTTAGTACTGCACCGGCATTCGCCTGGTGTAGATCGGAGAAACCAAGTAAAACTACTAATCAGGGCATCCGGCAAGGGGAGGAGTGAATGTAGACGAATATGTTTGATACGCTTAAACGAAGATGGACGAAAAATTCGACTTACACCAAAATACTCCATTCCGAGCATATATGAGTACGAGTAAATCGAAGGGAAGGTGGTTGAAAAATTCAACATACACGGACGGAAAGACACAATGACGGCCTGAAGTGTTTATTAAGTGTTACATAAACAATTCTATGCCATTGGAACGCATTAAAATGTGAAACATGACCAAATGCAAATAAGAGATCATTGCCTGAAATTGTTTGAAGTTTGAGAAAATCTCTGAATGAAATATTTCAACTAGCTAGAGTTAAATTTGTCGTGAAATATTATTTATCAGCTCATGTTTTCTAGCACTCGCGTTGCGACCATTCTCCGAGGTTTAAAATATGAAATGTGAACGAGGTATTATTTCCGTCAAAGGGAAATCAAATGATATTTCAATGCCAGAAGAACAACCATTAAGAATATAATGAAAAGTTTCTTTCCCCTCGACAACTGTTATTTTCTCCCCATTTAAGGCCTCGCACCAGTGAACATGGCTCAAGTCGTCAACTGATGTCAACTGATGTCACCTCCGGCCAGGAGATCCTAAAGTTCGAGTCCCATAGGTGGCAAGATTTTCGACAGTAGCAACATTCTAGGTCGAAAGGATCAGCATTTTGTCAGTTGGCTGCTCTGATCGGTAATTTTCCGTGGTGTCTCCGATAAATATCAGGGGAATGCTGGAGCTGTACCCGAACAAACGGGTCGCGAACCGCGCGCGATCCTTCCTACCCTTTTCGTGTCCTACTCTCATCCTTATACACATACTTACTGCATGCGCTACACTACCGCACATGTCGGAAAATCACTCGAGAAGCTTAGAGCTTCTTCAGGACGGTACTCTGGTGATGGGAGATACGTGCTTGGGAATACACGCAATCCGACGGGTAGGTCGGCTCCGAATCTCACCATCCAACATGGAAAATTCACTGTCACCTCCCGTGATAACTACGAGTACCGCACTTACGCGATTAATGACCATATCTGTTAACGCTCCTGGAAATACGAACTTATCAATCAAGTCCCCACTAGTTAGTCAACCTTGGACTTCAAAGCATCACTTTGTTTACCCTCGAATCGTCTGTGTCGGCCAGGATTTGCCTCTTGATGCAGTGCACTTGAAGATATTCGGAAACACACAAGAAAATTATATGGCATTTTATTGTCCTTTTCTCAGAAGTCCTAAATTTTAATTTTGTAATTACTCGCATTAATATATTTATTCAACACTGTAGATCAAGTAGTATGTTTCAGCTTTCAAAAACCTTTTAATTTTTCATATTAAGCTAAGGTTTTGTCCAATGTTGTCATCTTCCGAGCTTATATTTCATCAAAATAAATATTTTAAGATTTAAAACACCATGAAATGTTGATTACCTATGTTATATGTAATCACATGTTTGATGCAACCACCTTTATTGGTAAAATATGTAACCTAAATGTTAATATGCTATGTGAATATTATTAATATATAATTTTTTTATATTTAAGGACTCAATTGTACACGAAACGTAACTTATTAATTTCTGAAATGTGTGTTAACTAACACACACTAATATGTTTTAGAGCCTAATTTTTTTCAAACACAATTTCGTCATATATGTGAATGTTTCCATCTATTCTACAAGCTCAAAGCAGTGATTTTTCTTACCCTAAAGCATTCGCTGATCCTTAGGCACCTACACTTCGACGCAGATCCATTTGCAGAGGCATCAACACTTACCTGTAACAAAATAAAAAATAAAAATATTTACTTACTAGTTTATAACATACACCAGTATGACATGATACTGACCGTGAAATTTTACGTACACAGATAATGTCTGAAGATAGCCTTCCATGATTTAGATTCGAAACAATTCTAAATGCCTTTCATCTTCTTAATCAAAGGGTTTTCTAGGATTATTCATTTTAATTCATAATTTTTAAATTCTTTTAATAATAAATGGTTTGGTAATAAACGGAATATTGTCACATTTATGTCTATGAAATATATTCGTAGATCTCATTTTTGACATTCATAAAATAATTATGTGCATTCTATTAATTCTCCATGAATTATTATTTACGAAGTTACTAACACATGAGTTGATAAATTAACCCGCCGTGAATCAAGTACGGTGGGATATGTGCCATTAAAACCTTAACTTGTACAACATTTTAAACAATGGCCCAAGGTAACTGGTGATTAATGTAGATAGACTTACGGACTTATTCTTCTGCACAATGATGACAATAATTCAGTTATGGCCGTTACAGGGCAGCAGGTACAAGAGCCGAAAAACCCATTCCAAATCCTATATCGTTGGTAGTTCAGAGCGTAAAGTGATATGTAACAGTGTTTCAGTTTCGTTTAGTTTTTTTGACTCGTATATTTCTATTATTTAATAATTTTAGCTACTTGTTACCTTCTATGAATAAAACGAGAGCCACTCTTGTTCCTGCACGGCCGTATCCCGGCTATAACACGCACTACACTCGCAAGGCTAATAACCGAAGTAGGTGAGGCACCCGGGTAAACTGCTTCCTCTCTTCCTCTCCCTCCCCCCTCTTCCCCTACAACCCTATCTCCCTCCCTCGGTGTCTCCCTCTATCTCTCGGTGTCTCGCTGATGGGAGATACTTGGTTGGGGAAAAACCGTGCTAGTCGGCGGTAGGTCTGTGCCAGATCTCGCCATAGAGCGAGGGAAGATCATCACCACCACCACCACCACCACCACCACAACCACAACCACAACACCACACCACCGGCACCACCACCACCACCACCCCACCACCGCCACCACCACCACCACCACACCACCACCACCACCAACCACACCACCACCACAACGACCACACCCGACACCACACCACCACGACCACCACCACCACACCACCACCACCACGACCACCGCACACACGCAGCCACCACGACCACACACCACCACCACCACCACCACACCACAGCCACGACGAACCACGACCACCACGACCACCACCACCACCACCACGACCACCACGCACCACCAACACCACGACACACACCACACACCACCACCACGACCACGACCACGACCACCACGACCACCACACCCCACACGGACCACGACCAACGACCCCACGACACCACCACCACAACCACCACCACCACACACACCACGACCACGACCACGACCACGACACACCACGACCACACCACCACCCACCACCACCAACACCACGAACCACACCACCACGACCACCACGACCCCACCCACGACCCACACACCACCCACCACACACGCACGACCACGACCACCACGACCACCACCACCACCACACCAGACCACGACCACCCACGACCACACCACCACCACACCACGACACACCACGCACCACCACGACCACCACACCACGACCTACCACGACCACCACACCACCACCACCACACCACGACCACGACCACGACACCACGACCACACCACCACCACCACCACCACGACCACGACCACCATCCGACCACCACGACACCCAACCACCACCACCACGACCACGACCACGACCACGACCACCACGACCACCACCACCACACCACCGACCGAACCACGACCACGACCACCACGACCCACACGACCGACCACCACCACCACACCACCACCACGACCACCACCACCGACCACCACGGAACCACACGACCACCACCACCACCACCACCACCACCACCACCTCCTGGGGAAACATGTAATACCCTTACGGGACTAATGACCTTGGTAGTTGGCGCACCCGAAGTCATTCATCAATCCCCCCCTCTCTCTATTTCTCAATAACAATTATATTACTTAATATAAAATAAAAAAATGTTATAAGATTTCGGAACTTACATTTGTAAGAAACGTATAGTTTTGCCTCCTTGTTTACTGTATGGATCACTTAGTTTGAATCAATGTAATATACTTATATTATTCAATAATTCAACAGCAGTTAGTAGAACAAAATTCCATTTAAAAATGGTAAATGTTAGATCAAACAATCTTGGGTTATCACACACACCACCTGATGTGCAAGGTCGCGTGTTGCCACTTGGTTCACTGATGGCTAAATGGCTTCGATCATTGATAGTCTTAGTCCTTTCCAGGCATTCAATGTTGAAACACCCGTGCAATGCTAGAGTTTCCTTCAGTTACATGTGCATAAGATTACTTCAATAGAAAAACCTCTGAGCGACCAGGACAGGTGATAATTAGTTATGTGCATAATCAACACATGTTTCTGTTTCCCACAGAGACAAGTCGCTTGATTACCGAACTTAACGACGTGCTATTTTTAATATGGAACTACCGATCTGCTCTTCCAAGTAGGTGTTATTATCCTTCTTCGAAGTTGTTTGACTGACAAATTAATTATACAAAGTTGCGCTGCAATTACACTTCGAACATACGTTTATTAAATTACGATAATCGCCTTAGTATTAGAGATGAGCTTCGGATTAACCCTTTGAAAATTGCTATTAGTTCTGCACTTGCAAGGACATCAGATGAATCTTGACTCTTGTTAAAAAGCGTTCCTGTAGCGTATTTATGTACTTCTCCTTTTATGATAAATTATTAGGCTGTAATAGGGGATTCATTGTTTAAACCATTTATCTGGAATACAATCACAATTTTACTATACGTGCTGGAGTTGCAGAGGACATTTTCACTTCTTGAATTTTGAAAATGTGATTTCGGATTCCATAAAATTTCATATGAAGTCTATTAAAATAACTACAGAGCTTTGCAAATTATTAGACTGGGAACATAGTGTTGTAATATATAAATTTGGTTCGACGCCATCTACTCCGCACACTCTTAACTTCATATTTTCCTAAACCTCCAAAATTGAGAAGTCAAAATTCAAACGGGTGTGTACAGAATTTTCTACCGCGTCCTCCTTTGTCTAAAAGCAAGAAAAAACAGTTTGTGTTTGCTAACACGTTGCGAAAAACATGGTAAAACAAGCAAAAACAGCAAGTTGTGGTCGCCGACGCAACTCAAAAAATATCAAAGAAAATAAATATACGTATTCAGGGAGGAATATGGTATCGATAGTAGCCCGGGGGATTGCCGAGGACGTGAACTGCGGGAGTCGCCATGCCGAAGGGGAGAAGGAAAGAGAGGCGATCGTGAGGTGAGGATAGGCGAATCCAAAGGACTTCGATTGCGAGGGAGCGGACAGGGCTACAGCGTACATGCCCAGAATATCCTCATAGCCTTTGCTTCCATTGTGCAACTGAATCTTAATCCTGTCGTATTGAGACAGAGTATGTGTCACAATTGAAGAAATTTCGATTCGAGCAACTGGCTACGAGCGCTACGTCCTTGGCCACCGCAACACCATTGACCGGGAGGTAATAGGGGGTGCCGACGGTAGCAGATTTTCGACTCTAGCTGCATAGCTGGATGGACTTCAGCTATTGCCTAGAGGAGAATTCTAGAGAACACTGCGCTAATGGTTACTTTTCCGTGGTTTATGTGATCAGTACCAGACGAATGCAGAAGTAGTACGTTAGCAAACCACGGCCCGCGCGTGACCTCCGCATCCTCATTCTTGTCCACTCCCTCTTCCCTGAAACACACACGTACACCTCAATGCACTACACTATCACATGTCGGGAGGCGATTGGGAGCTTAAAGCTTGTCGTGGGTGGTGGCCCCCGAGGAGTGATAATTGGAGGGGGAAACGCCGAACAACTAAAGATCGGCACGGAATCTCACGTTCCAGTGGAGAAGGAACACCATTTCCTGGAATATAACATGCACCGACGGGACTAATGACCATAGTAGTTGATGTTATTTATACTACAATTTTTTTTATTTATATAACACAAAAAAAGTTCAATACTACGTGTCACGTACTGTAAGTTTCTCCTGTTCGGTGTATTCTGTACACGTTATTTAGAATTCTGTGATCTCTACTAAAATCCATATACATTTTGAATTATGAACACAGGTGGAAATGAGCCTTTTCGGTGTAATAAAAACATTCTCCGAGTGAAAAATGGCTATTATCCCTCATCGTGCCCTTAGTGGATCAATTGGCGTACCGCCGCAAGAACAAGGAGAACGTTAATTCGAATAACAGTATTATTCACGGTACTAGAAAATATGGAAGGACAGTCAAGTTCTATTTATGTGTATGTTCAGAACCAAAACTAATTGGTGTCATTGACCTAGAAGGTGAGGTACAATACATGTTACAGGCGTATTTTGTCTTTTGAAATTATGCAGTCAACATGGTAACTAATGCATTACATGGAACGTTGGGACTAATTTGACACATGTATTACTTTCCTATTTGATTGGTGATAATAAGTAAGTACCATCAGTGTCACCAGCAGCATTTATTTCCTCTAAAAAAGTATATTTTCTTCCCAGAGGCATCGCAGCATAATAAGAACATATTGAAAGTGAGTTTTGCCCTTGGTGAAGTTTGGTGTGTCACATCATCTCTTAGGGAAATCTCGCCGCCACCCCGTTCTCCATTTCTGCCCCCAACCGCGCTCTTCGGTCCATCCCTGTCGCCCCGCCCCTCCCCGCACGCCACGCAGGAACAGCTGGCAAGGGAGGGCAGCAGGCGCAATGGCTTTATCGTCACTCCTTGTCCCGGGACCACCACAATGAGTGTTCATCACGAACCGGTTAGCAGAGAGCAAGGCGCAACGCTCGCATTCTGCAGGTAGCGGCGTGCTACGTCATGCACAAAACGCGCCCACCAACTCGGTCTGCCGCCAAACCGCCTGCTACCCATAGCGTCAGCCTTTCTGCTAGCAGGCCCGTTTTCTAGCGTGCTCTTCTGCCAACTTGACTGGTAGTTTGTTTACTTCCCAGTTTGCTTCTCCTCCAGCTCGCCTTTGCTATAAATCGCTTTCCCTGCAGCACGCCCTTCCTGCAGTGGGACTGCCTGTCACCTGCCTCATCTTCCAGCTCGCCTGTCTTCCAGCTCGCCTGTCTTCCAACTCGCCTGTCTTCCAGCTCGCCTGTCTTCCAGCTCGCCTCTCGTCCAGCTCGCCTCTCGTCCAGCTCGCCTCTCGTCCAGCTCGCCTCTCGTAAAGCGCGCCTGTCTTCCAGCTGGCCCCTCGTCCAGCTGGCCCCTCGTCCAGCTCGCCCCTCGTCCAGCTCGCCCCTCGTCCAGCTCGCCCCTCGTCCAGCTCGCCCCTCGTCCAGCTCGCTCTTGTGCAACTCGTCCTTCATTGCCCGTCCATGTTTATCTTTGCTTGTTCTTGTTTGTCCCTCCTTGCTCGTTCTCCAGTTCACCTATCCCGTCATTCGCCCTTTCTAAGGAATTCACCCTTTCTCCAGTTCGCAGTTCGCTACTCTTTCAGCTTGCCCATTCGTCAGCTCTCCTGCGCGACCACTCGCCTGTGCTGTGGCTCACTCATTTGTCAGCGGCACTCATCTGCGCTATCCTATGTCTCGCCCACTCGTCTCCACGTTTACCTGTCCGCTCTCATTCCACTCCCAGCCCCCGCTTTCGCTGCCTGGGTGCCAGGGTGCTTGAGCATTCCAGGAGAATTAGCATGGTGTGCACTACTTTGCGCGGAAAACTATATGACAGACCCAGCGCAATATGTTGCTTTCATATTTCAACCTTTTGTGTAGATCCTTGCGCCGGAGCTCATGAGCGTAACCTGTTTTCCATAATTGATGTTTTGTGTTGCGTCAGGAATAAATTGTGCCCGAAATGCTGTAATAACAGAAATGAATGGTTTTAAGGTAACTTCGTAATGTTCTCTAAGTTAGTAGAGACTACTCGTGCATATTATGAATCATGTAGTTAATTTATACAGAGAGCATCCATTGTTTGGAATAGCTTCCACTAAGGGACGTTGAAATCAAAGATATACTATATAATTTAATCTTCGCGTAAAAACGTAATTTTTTAAAGAACGTAATGAAATTTATAATAATATAAATAAAACTTCTTATCAAAATTCTATTCATATGAATTGTTAAATAATAAGAGAATTTCCTACTCTTCGTTACGTAACACTTGGGAACAAAAACTGTTTTCTCCCCATCTCCAAAGGAAACGACCACGCTGATTTGAAAATCATTACAAAACGTTTATATCATGAAAGGTTCAACAGATATAAACATATTTAGTATTTGCAATAAAAAAATCCTAAACTAATTTCGTCGTTTTCACTCCGGTTATAGTACTGCAAAATTGTATGAGCTTGCTTCATACGAGAAAAGAAGTTAAAAATGGAACACGCATATTCCATTGCAATACTATGCAGATATTAAAATGGTTTGTTGGTATTCTCCACAATCTTCGTAGAGCGTATGACAATGATTTGAGTTTTCCCTATAACCACAACCTAAGGTTCGTTGTACAGGTGACACTACACTGGTGAGCAGCCCATGGTTTGTCCTGACTACAAACACGACAGTCGAATTATAAAGCATACACAAGTTTTTTAATTTCGTTTATTTTTTTTTGCTTTGAAGTTTGGGTGTAAATTTTCCACAAACCTAACAGAAGTTATCGGGTTGATTTGCACACTTTCGGTGTGAATTGAAGATTTGTATTTTATCGAACCGATTCAGATCTACAGATCATGTGGTGAATTTCACTTTATAAGAACTACAGAACTATAATGTATTAATGTGTTTGAGATACACGCAAACCAGACACGGACTTCACGCGCAATGTGGGTACAGATCCGCATGACACGGCTGATTCAGAATCTGCCACCCAACAGTTGTATTCTTGCGATAAGGTAAGGGGTTAAAATAATTCCTTTCGATGACTTGATACGCAGTGGAAAATATAAGGAAAAAAACGGCATATTTTAAATACAGAAGGTAAAAAAACACGATAGCCTAATTCATGATACAATGACATGATTGATTTTATACGTATTGATTGTACATATCGTACAGGAGAAATTTAAATGTATTTGCGTAATAGCCAAATACAGTATGATACGGTATAAAGATATGGTATATTAAAAAATGTGAAGACATGTGGTTTTTATTGTGCTATTCGTAATCTACGTATAAAATTGAATATGTTGCGCACCCTAACTTTCTGGAAGCACAAATCTCATTCCCTAGAGTAATTAGAGCACGGTTTTGCATGCAAAACCATTTTATAATTAGCCTTTTTATTACAAGTACATTAAAATCGAAATGCATTTTCTGCACGGTTTCTGACAGTTTGTTATCCCTTTTCTAATTAATCGAACACAATTGTCATGTTGCATTTAAAATGGTTTAAGGTTTGATCATTAGATTTCTCTTTCAAAATTACATGTACTTTAGTTGAATGACTATTGTATTATTCATTCCGCAGCAGTCTGCGGAGCGTTGGATAAATGTTGTTAATTGTGCACAGTTCTGGAATAGAATGATTGTATTCAGTACATTACATCAGAAATTTATAGTTTATGAGTTCAAGTGATAAAGTATCATAGTTGTTTTTCAGGAAGGAAAATACAATTGTGATGAATGTTTTCAAATGTAGTGCTCTGACACGGAAATCTACGAAGAACACGGAAGACCATTACTTTGTAATTAATAACTAGCGAGAATGTGAAGTTAAGGATCTAAAGAAAGATGATTTCCTCTGGCTACGTCATAGAACAAAGCAAAAACAGTTCTGGGCTGTCACCGCAACGACTACATTAGCACAGTGGGATTTATGGATCTCCTTTCACCTCTTGAGCAACTCTCGCAAGAAAGGAAGTACCTAGTGGCCTGTGATCTCCAGAATGTGAGACAATTTACACCGACTGGTATACTTGTTTGTGCAACACGGCTCCTATATACATTGCTGGCGTGATTATTCTATGACCAGGTTTTTGTGTTGATGTTCCAGATTAATATCCCTTTCTTACACTCCACGTTTCAACATAAAATTCAATCACTATGTATTTACGATCGGTTACATATACTAATAAAATCTATAATATTTTGGAGGATGGAATTAACATTTACAGTTCGAAAACCAAACAAACCCTTCCTGTTTCTGAGAGGATACCCGGGAATGTATAAAAATCCACTGTACAAAGAAGACTCATGGACCCAAAGTCGGTTTCTGTTACCTTTTGTACTCACCTTAAAACATATTTGCAAATTTTTCCTCTTAAAACGTATAATCATAAATTAGCGCTTTGTATGGAGAGAGGACTCACTCTGTATTGTAATATTTCTCATACGTCTGTATACTAACACACTGAAGGACAATACTTGCTACAACCATAATTATATAGAAATGAATAATAGAAATGTTAAGAACATTATAATTCAATAGTAAAATAAATATGCTAGTTTCTGATGATCAGTATTGTTTCTAATTGTGTAGAAATTAGTACAGCAGAAAATATTTTACTGGGTACTTGAATTTGTGAATCTATTTTCATTATTTGTCATCAGAAAATGAATTGCAAAGTAACGTGTGTATGTATGAATATACTATTCTTTATATATATATATATATATATATATATATATATATATATATATATATATATAGTATGTGTATGTGTGAGTGTCTGTATCTGTATCTGGTAATGCACTGCTGATACCAATTTCTTCATTCAACTAAAAACTGACATATTTGGGATGCCATTTTTCTTTGTGCATCGTTAACATAATGTCTCAGCGGTCTCATAGCTAATCGTCCATCCCAGATGTCTTATACAAGATTTTCCTTATTAATAGAGAATGAGGCTTTTCCGGACGGAAGTGTAGCCTATTGCTTTGGTGCTGTACGCGGCTTTGGTAATGTAACGATTAGCGTATCGAACTGTTTTACCGTTCGCGGGTTTAAACCCGTTCGAAGCCGTGGATTTTTAAGAGTGAAAAAATCCTTCGTAGACCTTCCTTCAGAGGAGAGGTAAAGCCGACTGTCCCATGTAGATTTACTGAATGAATGGATCGAGACAAAACGAAGACTGAGCTTATTTCAATTCGCTAGTTTCGACGCCCGATAACCTTTTTTCGGCTAGATGGTGAAAGGAGCAAATTTTGTAGATGTTTCCTCCGCCAACGAATTTTAAATTGAATTATTAGAGGGAATGATATGCTTCATGACCTAGTTCTATCACTTTAAATGTTTTAAAAATCCAAACAAATTTTTTCTCTTTGGTACTTTTTTTCTCGTTGGCGTTGGCGTTGGCGAGGGCGGCGAGGGCGGCGAACGCCCAATTGCCCGTCTGACAAATCGCTGACGCGGGATATTCAACATGGTCGTAAAGTGAGCGCTGCCCATCACGGCCGCACGTCAAAGATGGTGCACGCGCGAGGGCGCAGCCTTTGTAGGAGGCGGGCGGAAGTTGCAGCGCCTGGGACTGAAAGCGCGACCTTATTAGCAGGGAAGGCAAGACAATTCAGCGAACATAGAAGAAAATGCATGATGTATAAATTAGTGGATTTGCGGAAAATTAATTTTACTATCTCTCTCCCTCTCCCTTCATCCCTCTCCCTCCCTACCTCTCCCCTCACTCTCTTCGATGGTCCTATAGACCATGTTTCTCTACATCTCATCCGTATACTGGTGGTACTCTCGGAGTCTTCTCATAGCATGGGATGTGGATCCTATGGGGATGAGTGAGCAGACCATCAGACCACATCTATAAAATATTATCGATTCTGCAAATGGAATGATTTAAATTATTTCTAGGAATGAATACAGCAGCAGACAAGGTCAGATGAACGGGGCGCATGAAAGAGATAGACTGGTTTCAGTGGAATGAACGTTGGCGGTGCCGGTGTGGATATGGATATTGGTTGTGGGTGTCGATGAGATTGACGGTGCGGTTGTTTGTGTGGGTGTCGATGCTGTTGTAGGTGTGTGGGTCGGTGTGGGTTCCAGGGTGGGTGTCGGTGTGGGTGTCAGTGTGGGTGTGTGTGGGTGTCGGTGTGGGTGTCGGTGGTATTGTCGTTGCGGGTGTCGGTGCGGGTGCCGCTGTGAGTGTTGGTGTGTCTATTGGTGTGGCTGTGGGTTGTTGATGGTTGTTGATGTGGTAGTCGTGATTGTGGGTGCGGGTGTCGTTGGTAATGTCATTACGGAGGTCTGTGTGCGTGTGGGAGAGGTTTGAGTGCGAGTGTCGATGTCGAAGATGTCGGGGGGTGGTGATCTGGTGTGGGAGCGGGGACGGTGGTGGTGCCGGTTGCGGAGGCGGGGGCAGCGCCCAGGGCGCATAAGGCTGGGGTCAAGCGAGCAGAGCGCGTGACCCTCATGAACCTTTTGTGCTGCGCCGTTCGCCGCTCGTCGCTCCTCTCTCCCGCCCGCCCTCACTCTCCCTTGCCACGTAGCTAGGGAATCGCAATGGAGTGGTATATCTTCTCCCCCAGATCTCCTTTTGTACCGCCCCTGACAGGTCTCCTTTGAAGAACATTCATTACTCTTCCCGAGCTAAAGTACGATACTAATTTTTAAGTTCTTTTATTAACAATAACATCTCAGTGGATGCGGTTTATTTATGGCTACTCGGAACGAGAGCTGCAGGAAGGCGTCGATTACACGAGTAACATCGAAGACTTATTGTGCTATTCAGAAACATTCACAGTAAAACCAAAATATAAAATTTCATATCGTGTGTTATGCCGTGCCATCTGCAGACCGCTACATTGTCGAGTATGAATGGTCTTTCAGAAAAAGCTAAGCAGTAAAGTACATGCAGAAACCACACACATAAAACAAATAGATGTTTTATGAAAGAGGTAAAAGGAAGAATGGTTTGTATTGTAACTTCCGCTTGTTGACCTCCGAGGGAGAGTTGAAAACGCGAATAGAGAGGAAAGGGGATTCTAGAGGGGAAAAGGATCCGCCGAAGAGATCGGCGAGATCATGTCTACTGAAAAGAGCCAGTTCCGTGTGAGTGGTAGACGACGCGTGTTCGAAATCTTACAAAAATGAGCTGTTATAGGTAAAGAATGAACTTAGATATTGGACTAGCTTATTCCATTGAGAAATAAAAAAAATACAATTGTTTTCCTTGCTTTTAAAACGAAACATTCGGATGAAAACGGATATCTATTTCAAAAATGATTATCACCAAATAAAACGAATTCTTTTGTTATTATCATAAAAAAGTATTAAGGATGCAGTTTTAGTCAATATCGATTTATTGTAATGATCTGTTGATTTGTGGGAGGAAACAACTTGCCTTTAAGAAATTGTACTTGATTAATTATGTAACATTTTCTTTTTATCTATGTTGTGCGTAAAGTTACTTTTGGAAGGAGTATATTTTTAAAATACACTGTTTGACAGCAGCATGAAACCTACTTAGGATATTATTTGTTCACTTACCGAACAACTTTTAGTTTTTGTCGCTCCGGATGACGATGTAAATAGTATGATGGTCACTTGAACCTAGAGAAGGATGTAATTTCAACTGACAACATAATTGACATCATACAGACGCAGGCGGCCAGTGACTCGAGTCGGGTGAAAGGTGGAGGTGGTGAAGTCAACATGGCTAAGATGGTTTTTATGGAGGGTTAAAAACGATGATTTATTGAAGTAAAACTAGAGAAATTTGTTTTACAGGTCAACAAAGTCCAATATGTGAAAAGCCGTAATAGCGACAAACATCGGCCGAAGTAGTCATTTTCTTTAGGCTCTCTGAAAAACAGAGAAAACATCTGAAAGCAGTTATCGGGATATAGTAACGATAATCGAATGACTTACCAATATCAGTTCTTTCAAAAATTAATCTAGGCCTAGCTGCCTACTTTTGACAGAGAACCTAGACGGATATTCTGTTTTGATATTGATTAAGGTATTGAATAATATTCTTAAGCGTAAATATTTAAAATATGATGAATTTTTCTTCTAAAGGAACTTCAATCATGAAGAGCGATTACATACTCCAAAAGTTCTTTTCAGAGTATTTATCATAGTCCATTCACGAATTGTTTATTGTTAGATTAATTCTAGTGCCTTCTGGAGTTTGATCAGCTGGCCATGGTTATGCAATCAGGAGCTTTGTTACGATTGAAGCTCCTGATTGGATGATCAAATGTCAGAAGTCACTATAATTTAATTGAAAAAAATATATCTTTTATTACTCGATGTATATGTTCAAGATAATATTTCATGCCACTAGAATATTATAACATGGTATACAGGATCCATGTTTATTACAGGACAAACCATGGAACTGAGATATATATTTTCTAGTGAACCATTCACCAATTTTGTAATCAGAACAAGGAAGCGAGTAGGGCTCGGGGCAGTGAGCAAGGAAATGTCCGGATAGGGTGTGGGGAAAGGAGCGGGGAATGATAAGTAAAGGTCACCAGAATGGACGCGGGAAAGAGTGCAAGGAATGGCACCGGGAAGAGCAGGCAGGGCTGAAAGAACGCGGGTAAAAGACGCGGGGTAGGGCGCGGGGAAAAGCGCGGTGTTAGGGTGTGGGTGAAAGGCGCTGGGAAGGGTGCGGGGAAGGGTGCGGGGAAGGGTGCGGGGAAGGGTTCGGGGAAGGGTGC
>BOPP01000027.1:2200934-2214751 GCA_017312745.1 Gryllus bimaculatus | reverse complement strand
GCCTCGCCCGCGAGGGCGCCAAAATAAGGAAAAGTCTAGCGAAATAACCAGTGCGCACTAGCTCTAAGTGAACAGTTATATTTGTAAAGTATAACAGTGTTTCATTCTTCTTCATATTCAAATCAACCTAACAAAAGACAACAACTATACTAAAAACTCGTCGCATACCGAAGTACTTTCGGGGTAGGATCCAGTAGCTGTAGTGCGATTCATGCTACTGACACCCGGAAGCAGTTTACTTCTCAAGAATGGTCATCCGAAGAATCAACAGGGCAGCGACAGCAACGCATGGATCCATGATTCATCTGCTCCCGTCCAACCTGACGCAGAATGTATGGCAAATATACACACCAGCTCGGTCAAAAAAGGCCGAACCCTTGACGTCCTCGACCCTGATGCTAATAGAAGGGTTAAGGCAAAAGACAGCGTCGTGCGATAGTAATACTAGTGATGAACAGGTTTCCACCAAGAATGCAATTCAGTTGCTCTTGATATAGAAGGCAACAACCAGAAAACAATGAGGAAAACCTTTCCAAAAACCACTGTACCTCCAATTTTCGTGCCAAATGTGAATAATGTTCCAGCTATGATCAAATTTTTAAAGGAAGCCTAAAAACCAGAAAAATTTCGAAATAAAAATCTCTAGCAAACGACAAAATTAAAATAACGCCGAAAACTCCAAATACCTACAGGGAAATAAAATAAAACATTTATCAGCAACAGTCACGTATACTATACATACCAGTTTGAACCAAAGAACGTTCGTATTAGAGTTGTCTTGCGACACATACATCATTACGGTAGACGTAAAAGATATCAAGCTGCGCTTCTGGAAAAGGGATCACAAAGTTAGAAACATTATAATTGTCCGCCACAGGCCTAACTAAATCACCTCTGCCCTCTATTTTTTGTAGCACCTTTGAGGCCCCCAAAACCTAACAACAAAGAAGTGGTTCCAAAATTAACCGACTTTTAAATTGTGTTGTGCTTTCGAACCACCACGCCTGCAAACGCGAGATTTAGTACAATGCCAAAAACTGTCAGAAGATATGAACATACCAGGGTCGTACGTGCATACCCGTACAGGTGTGTTAAATGTGGAAAAGAACACGACCCAGATAAGTGTTTAAAATAAAAGCAAGTCAAACCAACTTGTGCTCTGTTGTGAATGCAACCATCCCGGCCAACTATAAGGTTGCCAAAGTATACCAAGAATATTTTAAAAAGGAAAAGGTACAACAACTCAAGTAAACACAGAATGGTTTCAACAAGGATGCATGTGCAAACACAAAACAGGAACATATGAAACTACTTATCTCACGAAAAACTCAGAAGTGGACTGTAAATGCAGGAACATGGGCCGATGTTGCGCGATCAAAGCCTGTAGGAAAAGACATCAACACAACGACGATAGAATTCCATTATGAAGAAATAAGTACGCACTCCTTTATGAGAGTTGAAAACATACTAAAGCCAGGCAAAAGTCAACAAATTAAACTCTCCATTACCTCATACGCGCTTGTCTTCCAAACTATTCTAATTGCCTAAATTCCTTCGCATTGCAACTTGGAAACCGCCAACGGCTTGGCCAAAATCATCGCCAAGAAATTCGAATATTTCTCAACGAAAACAAAATAGACATGTCTACTCATCTCTGAATGCTCACTTCACAGAAAGAAGCTACTTTAAAACTGAAGAAACTACACTTTATACGATACTAAACACCCTAGTGGCAATGCCCATGGTGGCACAGCAATATTAATAAAAAGCACTATAAAAAACATCAAGAACAGGAGCGTACAGGACAGGATATTCAAAGTAACGACTGTACAAATTATGGACTGGAGTGGACCCAATTACCATCAAGTGCCATTTTACTGCCCTCCAAAGATTCAAAATAGACAAACAACGATTTGAAACCTATTTTAAGTCTCTAGGAAAATAAGGTACATGGTGGGAGGAGGACTACAATGCCAACACACGCAATTGGGGATCCAGGCTCGATCACTCCAAGAGGCGAGAGAACTGCTGAAAGCAGTTACCTCACTTCAGCTAGAAACCATTTCTACAGGGACCTACCTACTGGCCTACCGATCTAACAAAACTGTCCAGATGTAATTGCATTATTCATAACAAAAGGAATCCCATTCCACTAACTGTAATCATTAGGAATCTTCCCACGAACTGTCCTCAGACCACCCACTCCAATAATTATCACAAGTCAGCAACCAAAATTATTCTACAATCCTCTCCGCGTCACTAAACGAACAGAAAGACAAACTGTGGAACTTGCTATAGAAAAACAGATATCTATGAAAACAAAACATCCCGATTACCACTAAAATCAGGCTGACTCACATTAGGACGAAGCGGAACTGAGTATATATTACAAAATATTCAAGAAGCCAGGCTTGGACCGCTACACCGCAACTCGCTACACCCCAAGGGCTGCGTTGAAAAATATCAAAAGTTTCTTTTGAACCAAAATAAGCCGAGAAAAGAAAGACTAAGAAGAATCTGGCATACTTCAAAATATCCTGAAGACCGTACCAACTACAAACAGGAGCATCTAGGCAAACTAAAACGCCCTCCTAAACGAATTCAACAACAAAACGGGTTTTAAAGATTTCATAACCCAACCTTACCCCAACAGAAGATACCAATACTCTTATTTAAAGCCACAGGGGAGCTTAAAAAAACGACCAAAAAATCAAAGCCCCCAATCAGGACGAAAACAAGAGTTGGGCAAAGAACCCCACAGAAAAAGCTTCTACCTTTGCCAATTCTTTGCTAATGTATTTCCAGACTCATCCCATTAAAAATACTAACCAAGCAGCAACAAATCAGAGATTATCTTAACTCCCCAAAACCAAATGACTTTCCAATCGCGCACTTCCACTCCCAGAGGAAAATTACCAAAAACCAAAACTCCTTATCAAACAAAAAAGCTCCTGGCTATGACTTAATCACAAACACCTCTTCTTCAAAGAACTACCACGAAAAGCAAGACTATAATTACTGCATTTGTTCAACAGTGTTATAAAGAACAGGCACTACCCTGGAGCAATGGAAAGTAGCCCAAATCAAGTTTTTTCTCAAGCCTGGGAAACCTCCACATTGAAACTCCTCCTACCGTTCCAATCAGTTATACTTCCTATTCTATCCAAAGTATTTAGAAACTTCTTCTATCAAGACTTACGTCCTCACATAGCAACCAATAACCTAGTCTCCTGATCATTAATTTGGTTTTAGGACAACAGCCATTCTACCGTCGAACAAGTTAATAGCAATCAAACTACATTGAGAATTTGCTTCCAAGAAAAGAATACTGTCAGCCGCAGTTCTAAGACATTGCCAAGCCTTTGACAAAGTCTGGCACGATGGACTTCTTATTTAAAGTCAAGAATTTTTCTACCGATTCCCTTCTTCAACATTATCAGATCTTTTCTATCCCCACCGCACCTTCCCAAAATCAAATATCAAAATGAATTATGTCTGAGATTTCCATCCAATCAAGGCCGGGACTGTACCAGGAAGTAGTGTTACTCGGCCCTATGCCTATACCAGCTCTATACTACTGATATACCAAAATAGATAAAACAAACCATAAGCCACTTTTGCCAGATGCAACGGCTATTACTAGCTTCGGATGACACCCTAATGTCGCATCAAACATTTACAAGAACATCCTCATACATGATTGAAGATTGGGCCAAAAAGTGGAAAATAAAAATCAACGAAAAAATCAGTCCATATAACCTTTTACCCTGAGAAAAAACAAATGGCCCTCACTGTCCCACAATCAACAACAATCCAATAGTACAGGCTGGAAAGTGCTAAAATACTTGGGAAATACCATCTAGACAAACGGCTAACATGAAAGGCATTCACATCTTAGCAAAAAAAAAGCACCTTCAACTTCAAATAAGAAAAAAACTATACTGGATACTAGGATACCACTCAAAACTATCACTGGAAAAGAAAACTGTGATATATAAGCATATCGTTAAATTTCCCAATAGACCTACGGCATCCCAAATCTGGGCCACAGCAAGCAAGATAATCTTCTCGATTCATCCAGAGATTTCAATCCAAGACCTTAAGAATGATTCGCGGAGCACCATGGGTTTCATCACAAATGCGAGCACTGCGCAAGGACTTAAAATGCCCACTGTCTTGGAAAGAATAGAATTATCAGCCAAATACTATCTCCAGCGCCTTTGAAAACCATCCAAACCACTTACCCTCAACATCCTAGACAATAAGTGCAGAACATCATCAACACCAGAACCTCACCCCTACAACTCCCATATAGATTCTCAACAAATACTGAAACATTACCCTCAGCTACTAAACTTATCCCACTTGCAGTAACCCAAAATAATACTTGCTTTTTGTTATAGTATGAAAGAAGTAGATGAAGAGTACCGATGGGAGACCTGTCACTGGGGAAATCAATCAATGTCAGAATATTCTAACAATATCATATTTACTTATTATTTGTTAAAAAATAGATTTGTTTAAATTTTTTTAAAATAAAAACTTCACATTTTCGCCATATTTCTATTTAAATTGAAATACAAAGTACGAATAAAAATCTAAACCTTTCTCTTTATCACGATTATAATTGCAAAGGAAGAAATTGCGAAGGAATTTTAAAAATTCAAATTCTAAATGTCCAGTATTACAACAGAAACAATTTCGAACATTGCTTGCGTCTAGAACTTATTAAACAATTGTTTCTGGAGGAGTTGTCCTAAACCTCCTCGTTGCCAGACGAGCAAGCACATACTACAAGAAACCAATATCTATTAAAATCAAACTCATTTTTTCCGACAATTTACAAGGATGTAGGTGTTGTGGTGCGTTATCGTTGGCATTTTTCATGAAATAATTATAAACGTTGTCATTGCCAACAATAGTTAGTTGTTACACTATTGTGGCAAGACAACGTTTATAATTATTTCATGTTTTTACAAGAACAAAAATTCATCTTGCTTTCTAACGCGCGCGCTTTCCGTTCTGCCAACAAAATTTAAGCGTGAATAAAACTGGATTATGAACTTATATCAAAAGATTTTGCATTTAATGAAGGAATTAAATTGTTTGACAGCATATGTCTTAGGTTTTATGATGGAGATGAAATTTTGAAAGCTGTGCTGCGGAACAATTTAGGCTTCTAAAAACTGAGAAACAAATTAGACAAAAATGATTTTTCTTCTTTTTAAATCCGGAGATCATCAGCCGTTGTTATTCGGGAGAGGCGGGCTCAGGGCATCAAACAGCATGTCAATTCAGGGCATCTGACCAGGAGGCCTAGGCTTGGGCTCGGGACGCTAGCAGATTTTCGACCCACTAGGTTTAGATAGCAAGGTCGAATTCAGTGGCTGTGTTAGAGAACCAATTTCTAGTGGTCGTTTGCTCTTGTCCGCTAGTTTCCAGTGTTTTTCCCTATCAATATCAGGGCGAAATGCCGGAGCATACCCTAAGAAACGCCACGCGACCGTGTATTGCGATCTTCCATTCCCTTCCTGCGGTCTCATCCTCCACCATTACTTGCCACACACTCACACATGTGCCGGGAACCGGTCGGAGATTAGAACTTATCCGACTGAGTCCGGTGCGCTTGTGCTGGTGGGAGATACCTGGTTGGGAAAATCCCCGCTAGTTAGACGGCGCAGGATCTCACCATCCAGCAGATGAAATTCGCCCCACTTCGGCGGGAAAGCGCAACACTTACCGGGCATGCAATAAGCAGTTGATCACGTGCCGGAATCAATGACTTAATCAGCGATGTTACGACACAAAGCAGCACTGCAGTAAGCAGGTTCGAATTCAAAAATTTGGATACGCCGGATTTGCGCGGTTACCCACTGCGCTGGGGCTCGCGAAGGGGCTGCGCGGGGGGAGAAGAGTGCGGTGCGCGGGGCGCGGTCGGCGTCAAGGGGCGTGGGCGGGCGGGCAGCGCGAGGGGCGGTGGGGCGTCACGCGAAACCGTATGCGGCAGAACAGTGATATGTGACCCAGTATAGATAGGGCGCGCGTGTGGCCGGCACGTCACAACGACTGCGAACGTGGCCATCTCTGTGCGCAAGAAACCCTAACAGTATGTACTCTGCCTGGCACTGCCAACAGACATAGCTCCTGCTGCCTCGCCTCCTGTCAACCACGCTTCAGCCCGCAGCTCTAACCGTCCAGTCGCCCACCCGAACACGCGTTCCCACACGCTGCACACGCCCCGTCAGGCGACATTTAACAATTGCGCAGTTCCCCTGAACGCTCCTCCACGCACTGACCTGCCAGCGGGCAGTGGACATCTGCCACTCAATGCCAAACCCTCCACACCACTTATTTGGTCAAACTAATGCATCAGCGTGACCTAGCTCTATCCGATGTGGAGGCCAGTGAGTCGTCCAAGTTTCACCTAGGTATCCCAACTCAGGGACGCAAGGAAATCGCCGTTCAGTAACAACCATATGTTAATATCAGGATCCGGACTATAGTGTTGACATATAATCTCAAACTTAATTCTCAACCATAATCAAATCAGATATATTATTACACATTTATGTAACACTTAAATATATGAAGAGAAAATATAAAATAAAATTAAATAATATAAATAAAACTATACGAATGTGAACTGAACACATTTATATATACAATCTCATAAACAAATACAACTCTAACGATGAATCTTACGGATATATATGATAAGTAGAAAAATATCCCGAGTTAAATCTTGTAGAGGTTAAAACCATAAGCAACAGGCCCCCAGCGAATAGCAGGCAAATCGGTCCTACGCAATGCAGAGTGCGATGATCAGACAACTTTATTCGGAAGACCATCCGACGAGAACGATGTCGGAGCTGATCCTAGGCATTTAGTGTCAAGAGTAAGATAGGTGTTTATCTGAGACAGAAATGAATTCGCGGTAAGTATCGATGAAGTCCCGCCTCGTAGGATACATTAATAGGTATATATGTTCAATTGAGCTGATGTACGTCCTATTCTAACCTTTCTACATTATCATTCATTTCATCTTCCATACTCCATCCAGGTATGCTTAAATCAAACTACGCGCGGTCACCAGAACACAACCTTAACAAAACTCCAAGCAGACAACTCATTCCAGTCTAATAAAAAAAATGATAGAGAACAACTAAATAAAATATAAAAGAAAAAATAATGACAACATAGACAACACATTGACGTGGCAACATAATATAACACTCAACAGGAAGTGATAATTCGTCGAAGCGAAAGTAATGGTATGATGCAGGATGATACTAATGAGAGCTATGTCGATGAGACGTTAGGTGCGAGGTCCTCTTTTTGCTACTACACGGGTGACGGACACGAGAGTGTAATAAAATCCAGCTACATACAGATAGATAAGTCATAATAGGCATACACATATAGCTAATTATCTACTAGGCATCAACTCATGCTTAGTATAAATAATAGTTGAACTGACCAATCTAGCGGCATAGAACGCTATATCGAATTAATATACGATGGATAGACGTTGAATCCGAAGAATGCCGAAGCTAAATTTATACCGATACCGACACTCACGAGACACGATGAGAGACTTTCATGTAACAAATTATCTCACCTCTGGATAGTTCAACCTCTATAGGCACCATCTGTACATCGGAGTAATTATTATCGGTGGTATCAAACTTGAGCAACACTCGCGCACACTGTTATGAGTGTTGAACAAAGAGTAAATAGTGAAAATACTAAGAGTCGGTACAGAGATAGATGGAATCCTAACCACGAACTATCTTTTGTAGATGATTTGATGAGTAATAGATTCTGCGCGGGATCTTGAAAAAATCCAACTCACCGGTCTCACAGGATTGAAGTTTTAATTATTCACCATTGATATTGACAATGGATAACTAAAAACAGAAAGTATCTGGTAAGAACTATGCACAAATACTCAAGACGTGCTTCGTTAGTTCAGGTATGACCTAAGATCAATTACTCCGCCTAACGCAAATTGCAAAAATGACAATGTTTGGCATGACCCGTCTAAACTGCTCCTACTTTTGAGATCCCTGGCAAGAGATTGCTTACTAATCGACAGATGTAGCATACAAACGGAGCTAAATTTGGCACCACCAAAGACGAACCTAAATCCGAAAGCCTAAGAGTGTGTCGCAAGATTTGATGGACGACACTATTAAAAATTAAGAGATTATGGGAGAAAACTAAAATGGAAGAAATCTGGGTATGATAGAGAAAAAGGACCCTAACTGCCAACAAGTAAGTTTCAACGTGATCTTTGAATAGCGTTAAAAAATGAATGGATGTATAGTGTACCTTATTAGGTTAATAATTTATTTGTTACGTACATGCGAAACTATTATAGTTTCAAATTCGTAGCCATTTCGGCACATAAAAATCAAAAGAGATTGTCGTGGACATCACTGTGTGAATATTCGATTCTTACCGTTTATGAAGCACCTGAACATGAGCGATAGCTAATTCAACAAAAGTTCGAACTCGTCACCATAGTTTCCATGATTAACACATGTTGTTATGTGCCACCGAAACGTCTGGGTTTAAGTTTCTCTTTTGTTAAAGAAAAAAGGAATTACAAGAAAATAAAAGGTTAAAATTTTCCTTAAAAGTCATTTGCCGTATCAAGCAACTGTTGTTCTACGAAATGTACACAATGGGTGAGATGGTACTCACAGGATATAGGAATCACGCATTTCAGATTGTATAAAGAACCAACTTAGGCATAGAGTCAAAAAATAATGTTATTTAACCTGAAAGTAACATTTTAAACTACTGCGTATTTATTGCCTCATACAGAAATAAGTGTTCAATCACGCATCTTGCTCACCGCTGGCCACAGCAGTATATTTAAAAAAAATGTACAGATGTCTACAAATAATATAATCATAGATCTATCACTCTGCCAACCCAGAATAACTTATAGAACCGTCAAATGTTTAATGCCGAAGGATAAGAATGGCAGACGAAGGCATATGATAATTGCGATGGCAGTTTGGAAATGAAGGGAGGTCAGAGGACTCTTAGGGCGCCGACGGCCAGAATTGAGCGATTGTTTTACGTTATCATCATTATATAATATTGATAATGTGTATGAATTACCCGGTGATTATTTATATGATGATTCATTTATCAATTTAGATGTGACATGCAGGGATTTGTGTGGATATGGTTAGAATTTAAGAAGTTGACTATGATCATCAGCTGGTCAAACGCGGAGACATATGGAGCCAACGTACCTTAATTTCAAAAAGGTACCATAGAGGACTAGAGTCCTCCTTCATTGATCACCGTTACTGGAAAAATGATTATCCTCTCAAACACTTCACAAAAGTTATAGTCGTAATCATGAGAGAATCGTATCTAAAAGTCAATTTGCACCTGAAATATTTCACAAGCGCCACCACGATGATTGGGAAGATGTTATAGTGGCGTCTCCAGCACCACGCGGTGTAGGAGCACGAGTTACGTTAAGCTCCAAAGTCGACCGAAGCCGAAAATGTAAATAAAATAAACGCATGCCGTGCAGAACGAGCAACGGGGTGACGGGCGCTCGTTGGCCAGTCGAGCGAGCCCGGCTGTAGCACGCTGTTTCATCTAAGAAATATCGCCCTCGCCTGTCACCCGGCGGGAGTGGTTGGCGATGGCGGGTGGGCGGGCCGACGTGGAGGCCCGCCGGGCGGTGCTCCGCTGTCGCATCCGGCCCCGCCCCGCCCCTGCCCCGCCCCGCTCCGCCTCCGCCCCGCCTCATCCACCAACCCATTCCCACCCCAGCCTCGCCGCTTACGCCCGGCCATATCCTCTTTCAAGTCCGTGTTCATCAGAACGCCCGACAGACGCGCTACTAGTACGCTGCCACCACGAGTAGCGCGCTTATTAACGTAAATCATAAATTATGCATATTTTTAATGATAGACCTTTATGTGTATTACAAAAAATTTAACTAACCGGCTTCTCTTAGTATATAATCTAGTATTTTTAGACTGGACCTTATCGCCGCTGAAAGGTAACAGGCTTCGATATGTCCATAATAATAGTTTTAGAATTTTATAGAATTCAAATAAAAACATGGTTTTGTAGGACTTTAGGTTAAAATCCTAATTACACGCTTAAGGATTTCATGTCGAGGATTGAGAATTTTTCCACCGGCGAAGTCCTGGCGATGGGCGGTGAGATAGTAAATCGCAGTCGTGTGTCTTGTTGCCGAGGACGCGGGCCGCTAGAAGGGAGGAGGCGTCCTAACCGGCATGACGAGCGAGAAGAGTGGTTAACCCGGATATGTATTTTCCCTCAATCCTGAAAATCACCAAGTGAACGTCGAAGGATGGCTGGAAAGTGATGTGACGTAATTAAGATTTCACCGCAGAAGGGCGAGTGATTGGAAGTCAAACCCGCTGTTGCATCCGGCATGTTAACATGACGATGATCGTATGGCTCTAACGTCTGTAACCATGTAGGGAGTATATAGCGAATGGCCTTGTGTGGGAAATCGAATGTGATGTAAAAGTTGGCGCATTTGAGACTTAAGTAGATGAGAGAGAGAAGATGAACGAGCGCATAAATTTCGCTTAAGGAGTATATTAGTTGGATGATGTAAGACAAAATCAGGTGGCTGGCCCAAATCTTTATAAACCGCTTTGCGGACTAAATAAAAATAAGAAGGCTGTGAATGTGGGGCAGGTCAAGTATTGTTATAGGACATTGAGAAACTGTGGCTCGGAAATAGGAAGAGGTCCGACAACTCATCCGGGCGGGAAGGTATCTAACATAATACAAAAGCTCAATAGCTAATAAATTTCCAATAAACACACCAAATGGTTGGGTTAATATTTCCAAGTTGTTACAATTGTACTACTCGTCTTACTTGGCTTGCCTAGAATGCTAAGCTAGTTGAAAAAAACCTCGATTGGCAAAACTGGTGTAAGTGTTGCAAATTCCGACTAGCCCGTCTGACGGGTAGAAATGTTCATCAGCCAACGAGTAATTTGTTTGCATATTGTTGAGATGCATGTTTCAATTAGAAAGTCCGCGACTATATACACACTTTTCACGAACTTTAAAAATCTCACATCAATAGATCTGACCACTCGGATGTTGAAGAGTAATAGTTATTCCCTGAAAAGGCATCAACATTAAAGTTTCGAGCATCTTCATCTTTTCACACAGAGACATCGTAACTTTTTGTGTTTCTTGAAATTCATGGTGTTTCATTGCTTTGACCTCGTGTTACTTGAACCAGGTCTACAAGTCCGCCTTCTAAGAATTATATCAAAACTTTGATCACTGACTGCAGAGATATAGCCCGGAAAAATGAGAGGTTCCTGTGTCCGAGTTCCCGTATTATACATCCAATTAAATAAACATGAAGTCCAATTGCCTATAATAATATTATAACTCTTCGTAATTGTGTTTAAACCATGTAATCAAAAAATGATCCTTGATTTAATGTACAATCAATAAAGATTCTAAGAGTATTTGGGTGAGATTAATCAGTATCAAAAACCTCCGCTGAATATTTTAACAGTGATAGAAGAACCTAGGCGTGTATCCGAGACTAGAAATGAGAAGAAACGCTTAATTGTAAATCACAACTTATTGAAAAGGCGAATGTGCAAATAGTAGAATACTCTTTAATGATGTACACGTCAAAGAAAATTTAAAACAGGAATATTAGCTTGATCTAGGATTGGAATCTGAAATTTAATGTCTCGAGATAAATACTGATTTAGTGAATGACAAAATCCTCGGTAAATTTCATTTTATATGGCATGTCTGTACTGAGGAAGTATGCCAGAAGCCATATTTGTAACAGGATTAAATTAAATGTTTTTGTTTCTTTAAGCGTGTAATGGCCAACTGACAAATATTAATTATGGAATCAATCAGGAATGTATAATCGGTATGAAGTCATATTAATAAATAATATTGTAGCAAAATACAACAACTAAATAAAAGGAAATTTGAAAATTGTCCTCTATTAACAATTACAAGATTCTACATTTCAGATAATTCAAAGAGAACAAAGAAATGTGAAAATGAATTAATTCTTTAAGCGTCATGATAGCCCGTAAGAGGTATGTGGTATCTTAACGCTTTTTAAACATAATTTTAAATTTGCATTTTAGTTGATCACCATCGGAAGAAATATAGGTAAATGGTAGACGTCGGCCAAGTGGCCCCGCAAAGACAGTTTTCTGCAATACGTAAAACGGATTTATAAAATGAGGTAATCATTAAATGATGGAGATGTCGTGTGTTGGCTAGAGCAATGATTGTGCGTATTTCTGACCTGAGTTTGAAGTTCCACTACGAACACTAGATGTCAAAGAACTGGTCGAGGTTTACCTCTATGGTCTCAGAGGTACTTGTAAAGTAGAGAAAATGAAAAAAGAGAAATACGACACGTTACCGAGTCATTCTCTCCTTCATGTCAGAATAATTCTACAATATCATATTTACTTATTATTTTGTAAAAAAATAGATTGTAAATTTTTTAAAATAAAAAAAACTTCACATTTTCGCATATTTCTATTAAAATGAAATACAAAAGTACGAATAAAAATCTAAACCTTCTCTTTTATCACGATTATAATTCAAATGAAGAAATTGCGAAGGAATTTTAAAAATTCAAATTCTAAATGTCCAGTATACAACAGAACAATTCGAACATTGTTGGTCTAGAACTTATTAACAATTGTTTCTGGAGGAGTTGTCTAAACCTCCTCGTTGCCAGACGAGAAGCAGATACTACAAGAAACAATATCTATTAAAATCAACTCATTTTTTCCGACAATTTTACAAGATTTAGGTGTTGTGGTGCGTTATCGTTGGCATTTTTCATGAAATAATTATAAACGTTGTCATTGCCAACAATAGTTATTGTTACACTATTGTTGGCAATGACAACGTTTATAATTATTTCATTTTTACAAGAACAAAAATCATCTTGCTTTCTAACGCGGCGCTTTCGTTCTGTCCACAAATTTAAGCGTGAATAAACTGGATTTGAACTATATCCGATTTTGCATTTATGAAGGAATTAAATTGTTTTGACAGCATATGTCTTAGGTTTTATGATGGAGATGAAATTTTAAAGCTGTGCTAGCGGACAATTAGGCTTCTAAAAACTGAGAAACAAATTAGACAAAAATGATCTTTCTTCTTTTTTAAATCCCGGAGATCATCAGCGTTGTTATCGGGAGAGGCGGCTCAGGGCATCAACAGATGTCAATTCAGGGCATCTGACCAGGAGGTCCTAGGCTTGAGTCTCGACGCTAGCAGGATTTTCGACACTAGTTAGATAGCAAGGTCGAATTCAGTGGCTGTGTAGAGAACAATTCTAGTGGTCGTCTGCTCTGCCGGCTAGTTTCCAGTGTTTTTCCCTATCAATATCAGGCGAAATCCGGAGCATACCCTAAGAAACGCCACGGACCGTGTGCGATCTTCCATTCCCCTTCCTGGTCTCATCCTCATCCCATACTTGCACACACTCACACATGTGCCGGGAGACCGGTCGGGAGATTAGAACTTATCCCGACTGGTCCGGTGCGCTGCTGGTGGGAGATACCTGGTTGGAAAATCCCCGCTAGTTAGACGGCGCAGGATCTCACCATCCAGCAGATGAAATTCGCCCCCACTTCCGGGGGAATATGCGCAACACTTACCGGGCTATTGGCATTAGCAGTTGACGTGCCCGGAATCAATGACTTAATCAGCGATGTTACGACACAAAGCAGCATGCAGTAATGAGGTTCGAATTCAAAAATTTGGATCGCGGATTTGGCGGG
>BOPP01000027.1:2187065-2198255 GCA_017312745.1 Gryllus bimaculatus | reverse complement strand
CGGCCATCCTTCGTCCGTGTCTCAGAACGCCCGACAGACGCGCCGCCGCTGCCACCAGAGCGCGCTTTACGAATCAAATTAGCATATTTATGATAGACCTTTATGTGTTTCAAAAAATTACTAACCGGCTCTCTTATTATACTGTTTGCTGGACCTTCGCCGCTGAAAGGTAAACAGGCTCGAGTCAAGTTGTATAATTTAACTGTTAACTTTAGTTAAAATCCTAACTTACACGCTTAAATTAGTCCGGGGGGTTCCACGCCTCCGATGGCGGTGTAAACGCGCTGCTTTGCCAGACGCGCGTAGAAGGGGAGGAGGCGGGCAGCGAGCGAGAGAGTGATGAGTGAACGCGAAGATGCTAAAGATGGACGTGTAAGGTTCAGGAAGAAGGGGAGTGATTGGAAGTCAAACCCGCTGTTGATCCGGCTTCAGACAAGTTGCCTCGTCGTAAACAATGTGGAGTATAAGCAATCCTTTGGGAAATCGAGGAAAAGTGGCGATTGAGACAGAGAGAGAGAGAGAGAGAGAGATAAATCGTAATATTGTGAGTGTGCAAATCATCTCCAAATCTTTATAAACGCTTTCGGCTAATAAAAATGAAGGTTGTGGCAGTCATTATTCTGACATTGAACTGTGGCTCGGAAATAAGGAAGTGCTATTAGTATCTAAAATACCTCAATAAGCTAATAAATTCAATAAAAAATACACATTTTCTTAATATTTGTTTTACATTGTACTACTCGTCTACTTTGCTAGAATCTGCTAGTTGAAAAAATCGTTCAAAACTGGTTAATGTTGCATTCCGACTAGGCTGGGTGAAATGTTCATAGCAACGAGTAATTTGTTTGCATATTTGAGATGCATGTTTCAAAAAGGATCTTTCACCTTTTCACGAACTTAAAAATCTCACATCAAATCTGACCACTCATTTGGAGAATATATTCTGAAAACATAAAAGTTTCGAGCATCTTCTCTTTTCAAGAGACATCGTAACTTTTGTGTTTCTTGAAATTCATGTTTCATGTTGACCTCGTGTTACTAACAGGTCTTGTTCTTAATTATATCAAACTATGATCACTGACTGCAGAGATATAGCCCGAAAAATGAGAGGTCCTGTGTCGAGTTCCCGTATTACCTCTAATTTTTAACCATTAATCAAAAAGATCTGATTAATTAATCAAAAAGATTCTAAGAGTTGGTGAGATTAATCAGTATCAAAAACCATTAACATGTGGTGTATCCAGAGATAGATGAGAGACGCTTAATTGTATCACAACTTATGAAAGTGCGACATTGCAAAGTAGAATACTCTTTAATGATGTACACGTCAAAGAAAATTTACCAGGAATATGTTGACTAGTTGAACTGAATTAATGTCCAGATATAGATAGAATGAAATTGTCATTTGTGGCATGTGTACTGAGGAACTGCCAGAAGCCATATTTGTAACAGGATTAAATTATGTTTTGCTTTGCGAATGGCACTGACAATATTAATTATGAATCAATCAGTATAATCGTATAACATATTATAAATAATATTTAGCAAATACAACAACTAATAAGGGATTGAAAATCCTCTACAATTACAAGGATACATTTCAATAATTCAAAGAGAACAAAGAAATGTTGAATGAATTAATTCTTTAAGCGTCCATGATAGCGTAAATATTTTCTTAACGCTTTTAAAAATAATTTAAATTTCATTTGTTGATAACAAGAACTAGTAATTAGACGTCGCCAGTCCCCGCACGTTTTCTGCTACGATTTAAAAAGTAATCTAATATGAATTCAGTGTTTCTAAATATCTTTCTGGAGTTGAAGTTCCACAGAAATCAAACGGTCACTTATCTTAAAGAAGAGAAAATGAAAAGAGAAAATAGACGTTACCAGTTCACGTCTTGTGATTTCCACCAGGGGTGTTTGTGTGTTTCTTAAAAGCAAAGGCTGACAGTGCATTCTAATAATGTGGTCTGTAGATACAGAATGTTCATAAAATGCGCATGGGCTTTTAGGAATGTGTTTTGAGAAACAATAGTTTCTGTTTTCATTTTCAGGTGAAAGTGTACCCCTGATCAACCTGAGAAATGAATAAATAAATGCTGGAAATCGGAGTCTGGTTTTTCATGATGCTGCGCAGTTGGTCGTCTCGTTACTCGACGAAGCTGCGAGTAGTTCGCAATAAATGTATTTGGGAGAGGTTGAGAGCTTTCTGCATTGTATCGTATTGTTATTTTGGTGGAAATTATCCATTTCGCATTGGGAAATGATGGAATGGCTGGTTACGCAGTCTCGAAGGTGAAATGAATTAATTTTTGAAAAGGAGGAAGCACATCTCATTGGAAAGATTGATGAGTGTTAGGGTAGAATAATTTATTCATGTTTTGTTAAGGCTTAAAATAAATAAGCGTACGCTTTAAGAATTCTTTGTACAACTGCTCGTCAATGAAGCAATAATAATTGAACATTCTTTCAGAAAATAATGTGACACTGCCTCTTCGCTTTCCAAGATTACCCATTCTTTTGAATCACTAGTTTAATTTGTAGCTGTCGATTTTGGAACACGAATAGATTGTTCTCGGACCTTACTCATTTCCCACTGCATATATTTCGTATTGCATATTTTCGGAATAATATTGCTTGAAGGCAAATGCGCACCCAGGATTGGCTCAGATTTCTATTACAATAATTTAGAAATAACTGTGAAAACCGCCGAAATCAGGCATGGAAAGAACTAGCGAATGCAGAAAAAAATGTAAAAAAAGCCGGTATTTCCAACAGGAACGTGTATTATTTTGTGGAATAATAAAATTGATTATACATTTTATTTGATCAGCACAATAATTGTAATTGTGAACAAGTTTGAATGATTATTATCACTAAACAAAACATTAACATTATTGTTACATCGATGTACACGCACTCAAAGTACAAATTGTAAACATGTGATTGAATTACTTAAATAAGTTTATTCACAAACTAGATTTCAGTTTCGTGAATTAGTTCTTCACTTTACGCTACACTATATTCTTTTTTTGCCTTACGGATATCAATAAAAATTAAATCCAACGAGAATAATTAATTGCAAACAAATTATTCATATCTAGTTTTGGCCAACTATAATATTATTGTCGGAAGGCATGATTAAAAATTGACACCCCCGAGATTCATTAATTTTCTTTGCTCCCGTTTATTTATTTAATTATTTGTTAACTTATTTATTAAGGGTATTTGGGACTTTTTACTAGGGACATTTTTAGGGAGATGACAGAGCCGTTTGTTAAAGATTTATTGATAATGATGTTGTAATGATAGTAATGACCTAGAAGGAGAAATGGAAGAATGTGAGACATTGGGAGAGGGGGATTCCCAAACAACCTATCTTGAACCCGGTTTGGCCATCACAAAATTTACTTGTGTAGGATCGGAGTCGCTCTCACAGCGGTGGGGGGCAACAGACTAACCGCTAACTCCACAGGTCTCCCCCGCTTTTAAATGAACAACCATAATTACAATATGTAAAGAGCCCGAATATAATTGATGTGTCCAGGTACGTTGACTGCTGTAGTCACTAGTCCCGTTAGTGCAGTGAGAGATGTTTGGTCGTGGGAGATGGCGTTGTTCGTTCCTCGTTGAATGGCGAGATCCAGCGCCGGCTTACACGTAAGATTGCAGAGGATTTCCCCTTCCGTGTGTTTCCCCCGGCGGGCACAGTCCCAGTCGGGACTGGTCTCCCAAGATGTGTGTTGGTGTACTGCTTGTCTGTGTGTGTTTGTGTTTGTGTGTTGGTGTAAAGGGAGGGCAAGGAAGAGGAAGCACTTGCGCGTCTTGGCCCGATTTTGAGGGTATTCTTATCTCTTATGAGGATATTCTAGCCGACAGCTAGAATTCGCCTGCACCCGAGCTGAATTTGACCTATCTATCAAGCTAGTGCCGGAAATCTGCCATTGCAGGACTCGAACCCTTTGACCTGCCGGCCATAACCTCTTCCATTTCGGAGACCAACTGTGATGGCTCGCCGCCGCACCAAATGCACGCCTAAACGCCCAAGAATGTCCCCTCTACCCGCTCTGCCCGCGTCACTACCCTCCGGTGATGTCGCAGGCACACGCAGAGCTTCACGGTAATTTGACCCGAACTACTTTATAATTCAGAAAGAGCCGGCCGCGCTTTGTGCTGTCATAGGGCTCGTAATAAATTTCCCACCCCACCCCACCGCCTAGCACTGTCCTCCAACCCCCCTCCACTCCCGCCTCGTCCCACTCTTCTCTTGCCTCTGCCGCCGCAGCCGTCATCGTCATCGTCGTCGTCGTCGTCGTCGTCATTGTTAGGGCACCTGCGCCCCACCACGAAGTCGCGTCGATTAAAACCGCAACGCACTGTGGTCCGCAATGAGATACATCCGGTCAAAAATCACGTCCTTCAATGATCTGAAATTTCCAACTGTAGTCTCCTAGTCTCGAAGGTTGTAAGTTCAGGTTCCGTCAATGGAGAAATTTGAACTCCAACTTAATAGTCGGTTCGAGCGGTGACACTGCGTGGGTGAGAAGTCTAGAGTTCGGAGCTCTTATAGAACGTATCTGTCAATTCCTCCGATCATTTCCAGCTCGATGCTGGTGGAGTAATTTAAACAATGAACCATATTTCCTTCCTGATTGTCTTAGTACAGAAGACTTCTAAGTTAATTTGAAGGTGTGTAGTTAACTGAAGAGAAAGTGAAACCATTTCAATCGTAATTAATTATTCTCTTTTGTAATATGAACACAAGCTACAAGCTTTATACATAATATGTGTAAATTTTCATAAATGTGGAGAAACGTAGACGTGTTGTTGATCCTTCCCCATCTCCTTCGTACCTCGCGTACAGGTTTTACTGATTTAATAATAAATAGTCAGTAAATAAATTAAACTTGGTTTAAAAAGAAATTACAATAATAAAGAAAATATGTTTGTATGTCTACATGAACGTATCATAATTATTTATAAAAAGTTCATTTAAAACAATAAAAACACGCTAAACAGAAACAGTAATATGTATAACTTGGCAAAAATAATTAATAAAACCACTATTGCTAACCATCACAAGTGGTTATCGATAGTTAGTAATTCTAAGAAACGACATGGCATGTGATATCTGTAAAATAAGATGGCAATAAATATTATAATTATAATTATTATTACTATTATTATTATTATTATTATTATTATTATTATTGGATTATAGTATGGATTTGTAAATAAATGTAGTTAATACATAATTAAGAGTAACGAAGAGAAAAAGTAATTTTACAACTTCTTAAAAATTGAATTATTGTGACTTTACTCAAAACGAATTGACAACAAATATGAAGATACCCAAATATGAATATCTGTAGAATATAAAGCACTGTACACATTTCTTTTGTTATATGCTTGGTCATGTAAATTGGACAGTCGTGGGAAAATGAATGTGTTCCGTTCTTGCCTCTTTCCAGGCAGCGTGCGCGGCACTCCACTGCCCGTCGCGAAGCCCAGCCTGCGCCGACGAGTGGCAATATAATAATTAAGCAACAATAGTAGTCTAATTAGTAATTTAAAGTGACTGTTCGAGCAAGGGACGCGACGCTCGTTTAAATCAGGGTCGCTTTACGGTTGCGCCGATGTTTATATTCACGTTTCCACAAACTCGCGCCGAAGGAAAGGCGAAGCAGAGGCGCTTGCGGTGGGAATGGTGAGGGCGGAACGGTCGCGGAATTCTCAGTTCGCTACGTTCCCACGTAAATCCCTGTAGTCTTCAGCGCTTCCGTCGCTTTTCAGAACACATCGACTTGTATAAATGGTAAGGGCAGCTTAAGAAAGTTTGCAAAGGGAACCACTTAAGAAAATTGAAGAAACCACAATTGACAAAAAAAGTTTACGTTAGTAACTATTTACTTTGTAAATGTTCAATATATAAATAGTTTGGAACCGTAATATCAAAACAATATTTCTGTTCGGCTTTCTTCGAAGATGCATTTCCTGCTACGTATATAGAATTTGTAAATTAACTCTGTAACTGTGTTGTAAATATTGTGTTCATTAGTTAATAATAGTAATGAATGTATGAAATTCACAAACAATAAACTCGTATTATTTTTAACAATAGTACATGAGTGTTGGTCACTTTATTAAAGCCCTAGTTTGCTTTTTAATTGAGTGGCCAACACTCATGAACTATTCCCATAATTAATATTGTATTTGTGATTTTCAAATAGTCAAAAATAATGCCTCCTATTTTTTCTTCTTAAATAAAATTATTGAAGTGAATAATTTGAATTTGGCAATACTCCCCAAACCTTTTGCTACAATCCACTGCGGTAGTAACTTTCTGCGTCAACATGTGGCAGCACAGCAGTCGTTTGAAAATTGGCCGACATCGATGATCGTAAGAGACCGAATTTAATTCTTGAATGCAGGAAGTGGAATGTGACAGATGACTTGTCGCATTATCTCCCTCTCTTCATCTGCAGTCACCCAGCGGTCACCGCGAATAATGTCACCAACTTGCTGAATATTGCGTAGAGTGACTGCAGTCGCCGAGCTAACAGTCAGCCAACGGCGTTTATCCAGTAGCTTTGTTATAACGACGAACCCAGTACAGACATCAACTGTTGCATTACATAGCACATTTTTCTTTCCTTCCAGAATGCAAATGGGCATTTAACCTACTGCATTCAATCACACAACGCGATCTTTTAGGAACATCAATGTCGACCATTTTGTAAACGACTGCTCTGCTTCCACGTGTTGTCTCAGAAAGTTACTACGGCATTGTAGAAGAAGGCTTGAGGAATAAGGCCAAATACAAATTTTTCACTTAACTAACTTTATGTAAGTAGAAAAAGATAGGGGGCATTACTTTCTGACTGACATACGTATAATACGCCCGTATTATTTTTACAGAATTATATTTTTTTATTTAATTTATATTAAATTTATTTATAATTTTTTTATTCTGTACATCTTTAAATGTGGAATCCTTGGACCCCATGTCTCTGTCAATGAAGGTGCCTTTCCTCTAGGAGATAGTGTTGGTGGAATTACACTTCAATAGTTATTTGAGTTATTCATACAAGCGTTAATAATAGTTTTATACATTATTTGCTATAATTAGCAAAGTTATAATTCGGTAAAAACAACATATCACTGAATCTTCCTACCATCGCGACATTCTCGAACAAATCCTGTAATTCAATGATCTTCGAAGATATACTACAAATGAAAATGGCCTCTGTTCTGACGTTCAGGAGTCCCGCGGGGTAACCGGTTTGCTACCGGCAACTTCCTGTGTGCGGCGTATCAACGTGGGTTAATTGGATGGTGTGTTTTGTTTGTCCCGAATAAAGGGTCTACGTTTGGTGATTAAAGAAATGTTATCGGAGGAGGATCGCTTACAGTGTCTTCGTCAGGGTCTGTTGCCTCCCAGAACGTAATAACGGTTGAGTTGAGTTCAAAGTCAGTATGCCGCTGTTTTCGTGGCGACTCTGACCGGGACCTAGGGTTCGAGTCCTGACGACGGATATTCGATACTATCTAACTAGCTAAGTCGAATTAAGTCGCTGTCTGAAGGATAATTCTAGCTCCCAACTAGTCTGATCGGTAGTTTTCCGTGGATTCTCCTATTGCTAGCAGGCAAATGCCCCAGGACCACGCGCGGTCATTCCTTCCTTTTCCTTCTATCTTGTCCCCTTATTTTCACATTTACACGCACTACACAAGTACATATCTTGAGAGATCAGTAGGTGGCTTAGAACTTGTCTCGACTGGGACATAGCCCCATTGAAAGAGGCTTACTGGGACATAGCCCTATTGGCTTACGTGTACGTCTGCGCCGGATCTCACCATCCAGCAGTTAAGTGAACACCATCACCTTCGAGCATACAAGCATTTACTAGACTAATGAGACCAATGACCATAGCAGTTGACGTGTCCGAAAACGTCTATCAATCAATAAAATTAATCCAGAAGGTACAGTCCCTTGTGTCACAGTGGTCTTGGCTCTTTTAGTTCGTGTAACCTGCTGCTGCTTGAGGAGATAGTATTCTTCGTAGCTACGACAGACCCGGGAAAGCATGGCTTGTTATTATGTCATTGAATTCCGAATTGTAAAAGGTATCTCAATGCTTCATTGCTCTGTTTCAAAATCTTTATCTTATTATGGTAGAAAGTGGTGAAGGAAATACAGCATACTCTTTTCATCATTAGAGAAATGAAATGAATGACAGTGAAACTGAAATTGAAGTAAAATGTAATAATTAACGTAAATTTAAAATAAATCAAATTAAATTAAAGGAAAATAACGGAAAGCAAGGTGCCATATGAAACCTTCGTTGGAAGGGACCTTTATTTTACTTTTTGCGTATCTTAATTTTTTCCTTGAATTGTCATTAATCCTTTCTCATTCACCGACAACTCAGTTAACAGAAGAACTTATTGATGTTTCTCAAAACGTTTGAATATTACGTGTATGTGCGCAAACGTCCATTCCCGTCTTTGTGAACTGCAGTTAACCGTGAAGGGATGTGTGGTTATTCTGCGAACACATCTGTCCTACGATCTTAGTATATAAAACTGGTGTGAATGTGTGTGTTTGAATATACTTGTTCCACAAAACGTTTAGAGCTGTTACTCTCAAATTTTTCAAGATCATTTTTGAAAAACTGAGAAAAAACATTAGGTGTTTCGCGATTGCGAAGTATTACTCCAAATTTGGTTGCTTAGCAAAATGTTACTAAAGATGATGCAACTCGCATTGCATGGCTGCCGGACGCCGCTTGGTGCTGCGAAGTAGCAAAATCTTTTCAAGTGTGGAGACGTCATACCTCCCTCAATGAAGAGAACCTTTTTTTGAAACAATTTTAAGTATGCTTCAAGATATGATCTACTCTTATTATTTGTAAATTTATTTTTATACTAGTAGCTGAGAGAGCACTGCTAAACCATAGATTCTTAAACAAAAAAAAATTATAGACTTCATGATTCGGTAAGTGAAATCACAGCGCACAGAATTGGGCGAATTCAACACCTCTATCTTCCTTTTTTCTCTTTTTCTTCTTTCTTCTTTTTCACTTTCTTTCATTTCTTCTTTGCTTTTACTTCTCCTCTCCCTACTTCTTTTCTTTTTTCTCCTACTTCTTATATTTCACCATTTTTTTATCTTATTCTCATCATCCCTTCATCTATATTTAACACTGTTTCGCTCTCCCACTTTCTTTCTTCTTTTTTCGTCTTAATATAGTTTCTCCCCTCCTCCTTTCCCCCTTCTCCTTTTCTTTTTTCATATCCTCTGTCTCTTCTTGTTCCTCTTCTTTCTTCTCCGTTCTCTTCACTTTATTCTTCTCCTCGGTGTCTCAGCTAATATTAATATGGTGGGACAATTGCAACCGTCGCTGCAACACGCAGGGTGTAACGCATTAGCGTTAAGCAGTTTGCTTTACGAAACAACTGATACACATTAGCAATTTGCGGGACTCTGTTAAATTTATTAACGGTTAACGTATTTTTAAACTAGTTTTTTAAACGTTGTCTCTGAGTTAATATTAAAATTATTTCTGAAAAAAGCACTAATAGGAAGATTTCTGAAATATAGACCAGATGTTTTACTGTCATATTGTTTGTAAATTAAAATTTGAAAATCAAACGTAATGTAGAGTATAATGAAGTAATTGTTTCTATCAATAAATTCAATTCCAAAAAAGTACTTCCTCTACATGTTTTCAACATTTTCTGAACCCGCCCTTGCTGCGTGGTATGATGAGGTGATTCATTGTTCTGAGCGCGGCCACAGCCGTGGTGATAGCGTCCGTGGTGGCGTGGTCGGCATGAACGGCTTGGACGGCGTGAACGGCGTGAACGGCGTGGACGGCGTGGACGCCTCGGAGGGCTCGGAGGGCTAGGAGGGCTCGGAGGGCTCGGAGGGCTCGGAGGGCTCGGAGGGCTCGGAGGGCTCGGAGGGCTCGGAGGCCATAGAGGGCGTGGAAGGTGTGGACGGCGTAAGAGGCGGCGGAGGATGCGCGGTTCTTTCCTTGTACGGGCGTCAGAATTCCGACGCGACGAGAGGTCTCGAATTCCGGGAAGCCCTCGCTGTTCGTGTGCTCTTGCCAATGGAAGTCGTTTACTCGATTTCATCTCATTACGCATGCGGCCTGCATGCAGGCTGCGGAAAAACGCTCTAACCGAGGGACGGATGGACGCGAGCTATCGAAGTGGGAAGATACGTGTAGACATTTGCTTCGGAGAGGACGAGTTATAAAGAGTAAACATAAGTTTGCAATGTTGACAAATACAACAATAGCTCGTAAGGTGTTGACTGTCATTGTAGGTACTTGTTGGTGAGGTATAATTTTCTGATTTGCCAAAACCAAAAACATTTTAAACTTTGAGTTGGCGTTGTATCAAAGTTTCGTAGACGAAACAAATACTCACTGAAATTCTTACCATATAATTTTGTATAGCACATACTTAAAAGTATTAGATATATTGAAGAATATCGTCCTTCTAAACACCATTGTCCATGAAAAAGTAAATATATTTTTCAAAATTTATAAAAATGCAACTCAATAATTTCATATGTTTATGGTTAATTAGAATCGTACGACAGAATTTTGTATGATTCATTCATTTCGTCAAACAACACAAGACCAGGCAAAATAAAATTCCCTTCAACATTTAAATTCGGCCACGGACCTAGTAGCTTTATATTTAGAACCTACTCATATAGCGATAAAAACAGTGAACACTGTATGGGTTGGGAGAAAAGCTACATTTTGTTCCCCGAAAGCATCGTCGGGGCCATTAAGCTTAGGAAGCTTTGAGCGTCGGGGGCTTAAAACCCGTCCTCGATCTCCGAAAGCCCAGGTCTGCCGCGCTCTGTACTCTTCGTCGGGGAAGCGATCTCCCTTAGCGCTGCCTACATCGCTGGAGTCGGCGGTGGCGACGCGTCGCGCCGTAGCGGCGGCAGCAAATAGCTCTTGGTGTTGGGCGCTCGACGCCGCGGCTGCCGTCCCAACGCGCCGGGCGGAGGCCTTCAGGCCAAGCATGGGCGTGGGTGTGTGTGTGTATGGAAGAGAGAGAGGGAGAGAGAGAGAGAAGTCGAGGGGGAGAGGGGGAGAGAGAGGGAGATGGCGAGAGGGAGAGGGAGGGAGAGAGGGAGAGAGGGAGAGGGAGAGATGGA
>BOPP01000027.1:2168651-2186786 GCA_017312745.1 Gryllus bimaculatus | reverse complement strand
GGGGAGGAATGTGATGAGGCGGGGAGGGGTGGGTTACGGCGCATAATAGGCACGTCGAGTGCGAGAAGGAGGGGCGAAGAGGGAGCAGGCGGAGCCGTGGCCCTGAGGTTGGGGTTAGAATGCGGCACGTCGGGACGCCCAGAACTAAGCGGGGCAAAGGGCGAAAGAGCGATGTGCACATGCGACGTAGTGACCAAAGCACACTCGTGTGCTTGCGGACAGTACTTGGCCTTAATAGACGAGCACACTGATGTTGCAACATGTGACGCTATTTAGATTCATCGTACAAAACTTTTATGTTTTGTCTTCAAGTAGCTCAAGTTTCTTTCATTTATTTTTTAAATTTAGTTGTAAATAAAAATAAGTACCCAAATTAGCACAAAAAATTTTAACACAAACGATATACGTTTTTAAATAAATCAAACAGTAAGGAAGTACGATTATCTGCTCACCCCGATAATAACACTTGTATTGTGTAAATAGAAATAGCATTCATAGTACTTTCGAATACGTTAAGAAATATTATTACATTATCTGGAATGCTTCAGGCACTTGAAAAATTATTATGAAAACAACGTAAATAAATGACTAAATATATTTATTTTGGTCAAATGATAAATATATTGGCTAAATGTATTTATAGGTTAAAGTCGTTCTAATTGGAAGTATTAGCTTTTATAGTGACACAAATTAATAATTTGATTGACCAATTATATTTATGTACAGAAAGACACTTGAGGGAGGTTGAAAAAAGACAATAATCGAACATAAAAATATAATGTACATTCGAAAATACAGAACCATTGGAAAATACGAAAGGAACTAGTGTTCAATTTCATTGTAAACGTGAAGTATCCTAGGTTTATAGATTTTTCCCATCAAAGTAAATATTAATTAAAACGTTCAACTTACCTATGTTGTTATGTTGGAATAATCAAGAAATCGACAAAATGGGGACTCACCTGAAATAGAAATAATACAAAAGACTATAGTACACTGATATTTAGCTACAACATGCACTTCAGTGTCAGTGAACAACAAATTTAAAGCATTAATGTTTGTTGTTTGTTGTTGTTGATGGTAGTCTTGTAAGATTAAAAGGAATTAATCATTTAAGTTTGCAATTCCAGTATACTTATTGAAATAGCACAGGTCTCCTGATCGAAAGAACACCTCATTATCACACCTTCTTTAGCAGTGAATGATAACAATTTGTATTATTAATTGGATATATTTTCTTTAAGATAATGCCTGTGTATATTATATTATATTATATTATATTACATGAAATTACCAAATAATAACAAGTATGAATTAAACTTTTGCTGATGTAAGTGGGGTCACTAAAGATGAAGAAGCTATAAAGCGACTTAAAATATTTATTTTTTAAATACCTATATTGATAAATGGCTTACAAAGGTTGATAAATAAGTTTCCTCCTTTAGAAAACCTCATACGAGGTTTACTACTATTGCAAAATATCCTGCAGCGCTGCGAGTACGTGCTCTAGAAATTCACATGACCCGCATGTTCTCGTTCACAAATAGCAAACCTCGCAGACAAACATTCTGAATTATGCTAAATATTGATATTATGTTTCATGTTACAACATACAATTTTCAATGCAAACTCATGTTCGCCTAAATGTATCTAGTAGTTGCTCCTCCACTGAGTGAAACTTCGGACAGCAGATGGATGAGATAAAATAATAATAACCTCAAAACGTCGAATGAAAGGCACATTAATTTGCTAATCGTTACAATTGTCAAATTAGCGACGAATCGGACCATTCAAACTTTAATGTGTTTGTTGTTCACTTACTACGGTAGAAGTGACTGATTGATTAATTGGTATATTTCATTTAAACTAAAGCAGTGGTTGGCAAACTTTAATCAAAATTTTCATGTTAACTCAGCTTCATGATCCAGTAGTATAAACTAGTCCGATATGTTTCTTCTCAGCTTTTATAAAGAGCAATCAATAATGCATTAATCGATGCAAAAACAGTAGTTGAAAATGTCACCAGCACATCATTTTGGGTTGTGCCTGCACTTCTGCTTCTCATGCATCAGATTTCTTTTATTAGTTATCTATCATTTGGATAAAACCTTATTGTTAGAAATACACGACCTAGAGTCACCGTATACCAGTAGATATATTGAAGCAAAAATCAGTATTGGCCGCATTTCGACCATCTTCAGTGCTTCAGCACCACTAGAGGAAGCTTAGGCATAACTTACTAACCTTGCAGACAACAAGACTGAAAAAATTACCCACGATGAAAATTTGTATTTCTATTATGACGAAAACATTATATATTTAGTGGCCCATCCAAGGCGGGTGTGTGTGTGTGTGTGCTCAAATGTACACGTGGTTCCACCTTTCCAGAATCCAATGACGCATATTAAAAAAATATTGTTTTTTATTAATTTTCTTCACTGACGAAAGTCAATAAATATATCAATTGATTCCGTTACAAATATTAACTATTAATCAACAAATAAAAAATATTTTATATAATCGAGTATTAACGAAAAATCCTTTATAACCAATCAAGTCTGGTGGACATTATACCTGTGCATCCCCACCCCGAGAAAAATGCTGGATGACCCTATGCTATATCCTACACTATTTCTCACTATTAATTATCTAGTGTTGAATTAAAATATTTGATGGACAACTGATGACAGGTAAAATATCGGTAATCGTGTTGTTAAAGCCAATAAGCAACCTCACTGGAGCAATCGATTGCAACGATATCGATTGATGCAGCTGCTTCATCCCGAAATAAATACTTTTAAAGGTGACTTTTTTTTACCTCGAATACTTTTCATGAGTATTTCATGTACGCTCGGAATTTTCCTTCTCGTGGGTGTAGGGCGTTCATGTCTTCCTAAGCTACTTCGGTCATCGAGGACACCCACTTTCTCCTGTGTTGTTTCAACTGCCACATCCTCCTCCACTGGCGCCCCTGCGTGTCCAACAGTGCCCTCACCCAACTGACGCCTTTCGGCCCGCTTCGACATTTACACCCGGATTCCCGCCCTCCCCCAACCCCGCTAACACTGCCCCGCTGCACTTTTACTGCCACCACTCCCAAGGTCTTTCGCCAACGCTCACTCCCGATTTCCATGCTTTTTCCCACGACTTTTTCTTCTATTTTGTTTCCCTTATTTGCTTATTCCTTTCTTTCAATTAATCAGGGTAATTATTTTTACTTCACTCAAATACAGTAAAACACGTAGAGTGATATTTGGAGAAAATAAATACAGTTCAGAAGCAAAGAAAGGGGCATCTCAGCATTTATTCAATTGATCAAGGGCAACAGAAAGAACAACTGGGTTCCTCAGAAGATGTTTGTTATAGTTGCATATTGAAACATTTAAAATGCAAAATGTAACTAATACATTAGCAAAGTAATAAAATTATTCGTATATAATTTAACACAGCCTAAATACTAATGTACGGAACTTTTTCGCAACAGAAAATACTTTACCTGGTATTTGAAATTCTGCACCCATTTTAATTATTTAATTCTTTTGGAAATCTGTTTCTAATGCACCAGGATGTTTTATATTGGTGTGTTGTTACTGATATTTGATCAACATAAATCATATACCGTGTTTTTAGATTTAGATTTAAATTTAGATTTATTTATAATTCTGCAATTAAGTTTGCGAACTTGGTGGCAGAATGAACTAACTTAACATTAACTAACATTAACTAACTTAACAACTTTACAAATTTCACAAATTAACGTGAACATTTCACCGTGCAATTTTTCATAGCACTCCACTTTACCACACTTCACTTCACCGCACTGCGAATCACTGAGCTGTAATGTCATACTTAACACTCGTTTCCCTCAGTTTCACAACGCCACTGCACTGCACATAATTTATAATAATAATAATAATAATAATAGTAATAATAATAATAATAATAATACCTAGTTACATAGGAGACATAGTTACTTTCACTGAAAAATATTAAATATATTTATAACACACATATCAACATTCAGGAAACTAATTAATTTTTCAATTTGCTCAAGCTTTGAGGATAGGGATCGAAGATTGTCACAGGCAAACCGTTCCAGTCTCTAATAGTTCGATTCGCGAATGTATGTTTCCCAACATCCGTTTTCTGAATTCTTGTCTGAATTTTGTGCATGTGATCCGCTTTGCCGAAATATGTAGGTTTCCCTAAGCGACTTCGAATTTCTTTCCATGCTCGAAGGCCTGTGCACGCTTTATACATAGCATAGAGACTTTAACCCTTTCGATTGACTCCCATACTCCTTTATTCTTGGTACCCCTGAAAGTAAATTTTGATGCTCTGTGCTGGAACTTTTCTAGATTCCTTTGCTGCAAAATTCTGTATGGGTCCCAACATATCGCGCCATAATGACATGTATGCTAGTTCTTCGGATCTCACTGTACTCTTTTTCAGAATCCGCATAAAAAGATGTAAAGATTTCCAAGCTTTCCCTACAACGAAATTGACTTGATCTTCCCAGCTCAATTTACTCTCTAGTTGTATTGCTAAATATTTGCAAGACGTGATTCGAGGTATAACATTATTGTTCAGTTTGTACGCCGATTCATTGAAACGTCGACCCCTACCAAACGTGATGGACTTGCTTTTTGACCTGTTTATTTGCATACCGTTTGTTTCCTTCCAGATGTGTAATTTGTCTAAGTCACGCTGCAAAATATAGTTGTGTAGTTATAGATTTCTGTATTGTCATCAATTTTAACGTACATCTGGGCTTCGCCCTAGCCCTACATTTGTTCGTTGGTCCCGCATAAGCTCGGTCTTTCGCCTCCAATCTACGATCTCGTACTAGACATCTACACCACGTGCCCCTGCTGCTCCCGTTTATGACATCGGTTCTACTGAAAGGAGCCATGCTTTCAGCTCATGTGATTACCATTTGTCTCGAAGTGTTGGAAGTTCTTTTACATCACCTTATTTCATTTCTATATTTTGTTACATATAGTTTTAGTATATTCATTAGGTAAATTTCATACCATTTTTTAGGGCCACTTGATTCGATCCCGGCAACGTTCGCACGTCTCAATCATCCGCTCCTTACTGTTCGCCCACCTCGGTCCCACGCCGTCCCAACAGGCATTACTTTCCACGCGGCGCCACTCCCATCGCGCCCGGCACCAATCGGGGCCATCGCCACGGCCCAACCGCCCAACCGCCGCCCGCCGCGCGTCCGCGCCCGTCGGCCGCGCCGCCCGCCGCCGCTGCCCGCGCCCGCCGCGCGGCCCCGCCGCCCGGTGCCGCCCGCCGCCTGCGCCGGCCGTCGCCGCCGGCGGCCCGTGCCGGCGGCCCGCGCCGACCTACCGCCGGCCAGCCGCCGCCCGCCCCAGCCGCCGCCGCCGCCGCGCGCCCGCCGCCGCCGCGCCTACGCCGCCCTGCCCCCGTCCGCACCGCCGCCCGACCGCCCCGCGCCCGCCGCCACGCCCGCCCGCAGCCGCCGCCGCCGCCGGCCGCCCGCACACGCCGCACGCACCCCCGCCCACTCCGCCGCCCAGCCGCCAGCCGCCCGCCGCCCCGCCGCCGCCGCCGCCGCCAGCGCCGCGCCGCCGCCCTCCGCCCTCGCCGTCCGCCAGCCGCCAGCTCGCCCGCCGCCCGCCGCCCTGCCGCCCGCCGCCCGCCGCCCCGCCGCCCGGCCGGGCCCGGCCGGGCCCGGCCCCGGCCGCCCGCCGCCCGCCGCCCGCCGGCCCGCGCCCCGCCGCCCGCCGCCGCGCCGCCCGCCGCCGCCCACCGCCAGCCCTACCGCCGCCCACCCGCCGCCCACAGCCGCCCCCCGCCGCCCAACCGCCGCCCACGCGCCCGCCACCGCCGCCCACCGCCGCCACCGCGGCCACCGCCGCCCCACCGCCGCCCACCGCCGCCCACCGCCGCCCACCGCCGCCGCACCGCGCCCACCGCCGCCCCACCCGCCGCGCTGCTCGCGCCCATGCGCGACCTCGCGGTCGATGGCTGGCCGCGTCCGCTCGCGGGCGCGCGACGGAACGGAGCGGCGGGCGGCGCGGCGGCGGCGGCTGTGGGTTCCTCGAATTCCCCGCGTGGACGGCCGGCGGCGTGGAGTGGAGCTGCGGCCGCGGATGGTACTGGTGGGCGTGCACGTGCGGTGCAAACGGACGCGCCAGCCGCCGGGGCGTCGACGCGAGTGCGCCACCGGCCGACGGCGTCGTGCAACCGGGCTGGAGCAAGGCGGGACGGAGCGAGCTGGGAGGAGTGGAGGCGGAGGGCGAGTAGGAAAGGCGGTAGGGGGAGGGTGAGTGGGGAGGACGAGTGGGAAGGACGAGTGGTGAAGGCGAGTGGTGAAGGGCGGAGTGGGTGAAGGGCGAGTCGGTGAAGTGGGAGTGGTGAAGGGCGAGTGGTGGAAGGGCGAGTGGTGAAGGGCGAGTGGGGGAAGGGCGATTGGGAAGGGCGAGTGGGGAAGGGCGAGTGGGGAAGGGCGATTGGGGAAGGGCGAGTGGGGAAGGGCGAGTGGGGATGTGCAAGTGAAGAGGGTCGGGGACAGGGAAGATGGTGGGGGCGATGTTGGAATCGTGAAGGAGGAGAGGAAGGTGGTGCTGACAAATGTAGAGCGTATCGGGGCCGCGAAGAGAATTAAGAGACAGGTGGGGAGGGATCAGTGTCAACAGGTAGCAAAGGGGCGGCGACATGTGGGAACGAGTGACTGTAGGTGGCGGTAGGTGACCAAGGATGACCACGGCTGAAGACGGTTGGCGACGGGTTATGGGAAAAAGACGCATGGCGATGCAGGAGATGCGGGACGAGGCGTGAGGTGTTGCTGCACGAAAGATCGCGCGGAAACGCGCTTGCAACCCATGGTGCTCAAGAGGTTTACAGCACTTGCTACGCTACGTTCTTCGTAAGCTGGCTTTACACTTGCAAGAAAATGACGAGCAATATTATTTCGCAAGAAAAGTTGCCAATGTAAACATTGCGGCAATAAATATTTCTGATGTTGGCAATATTTCTTGCTAGATATTCCGGTCTAATGTAAACTTTTGTGCTTCCATCCTCAAAAAGATATAGCCGGCTGTTGCTGGGGCTAGAATTGGATTGAAGTCTGAGCAAGATATTGCTGAAAGAAGCCAATGATGACCACAGTCTCATACGCAGGAAGTACGTACGGTTGTACATAGACGTAATAGTTCCATTTTAATATGTATTTTTCATAAAATCGGTGTGTGAATGTTTACGGCAATAAAAGTAGTAATAAATATTCCCTCTATTGTTGATCATCAAAGGTTCAAATTTTGATTCAACCATAGATGCCCCCTGATTATTAATTTTTTACGTTAAAAATTATTGAGATATTAATATAATCTAAATACATTTTAAGATTACTCTATAATATATCAGTTGTACGAAATGGATATTTTATAACTTTTTGCCGAATTAGTAATTGCACTTTTTATTAAAAGAAAGTTACTTTGCTCCCACGGAATCGAAATCTACGAAATCATTTTGTTTTATGAAAAATATTCAGACACTTCTACCTAATTCGCACAAGCCCCCTTTTCCTTTCTTCTTAAAATTCAGTCACACGTCCTCACAAATCGTCGGCGTTACTTCATCTCCTCATTTAGCACAATAAGTGCGACCGCAACTCGTATCTTCTTCCATCCACTAGTTATATGTCGGGAAGTGAGTAAGGTATAACCTCACTTCATGTCATGCGCCATTTCCCTCGCGCCGTCACGAAACACGGGAACAAAGCAGAAACAAATTGCTAAAATATATTGCGGAAACGTATTGCTAATGGCAGGCCAGCATTAGAAAGAAGTTCAGAACTGCACCACGGAAAACAAGCGACCAGAGCAGCCGGCCGTTAGTATTCTCCCCAGAGAGCTACTGAATTCGACTTAGCCATGATGCTAGTGTCCAAAATCCTGCCACCATCAGATCTCAAGCCCTACGAAATCCCGGTCGGAGGCACTGCAGTGGCATCGGTCCGCCCGGTCCCGGTCCGCCCTTCGCTTGCCGAAGCAGGGCCGCCCTGGTTCCCGCGAAGCGGCGCGTTGTAATCCGTGTTTTCTGCGCGTCGGCGTCGAGCCGTGTTTGGCGTTGCGTCGTTTTTTCGGCGTCGGACTGCAGCGGCGACGAGCGGCCGCGCGGGACTCCCCGGGGACAGATTCCCCTCTGCCGCCCCGTCCCCGCGTCCTCAGGAGCGTCCTCCGACCGCTCGCCGCTCGTCTTGAGGCCACCGCGAAGTCGCTCGAGGAATGGCGCGCCGCTCTCTCTTTTTGTATCATCTAAAAGACGCATTGTAGCACAAAGAGTGCTCGGTTGTGCTCGGCTGCCTTTTGAGGCATGACGCTCCAGTAAGCGCTCTCGCGTTGCGCAGGTGTCTGAAGGGGGATGGAGTGTGGAATCTGAAGGCGAGTGCCGGCGTCGGAATACTTTCTGTCTCAATAGAAGAAATGTTTTACTGACTGCTGGAGTGGCGTTCTTTATCCGAGGGAGTTCAATTGGTTAAGGGAGGGAATGCTGGCAGTAGAAGCGGATTAAACGTGTACAAGTTGAGTTCAAGTTGTAACTTGTAATTATTGCAATAATGAGAATAGGATGGCGGTGTATCTCAAGCTGCTAAACTTGTTAGGAATTTCTATTTAAAGAAATTATTTTTTCATTTTTTATGGCACATACATATGCTGAATAACTTCGTGTAAGTATGTGTACGTGGCATTGTCATCTACTCCGCTATCACTTTCTGCACAATCTTCGATTAGATATTGTTTAACCATTTTATACATGTTATTACTCAATAGTTGCCAAATGATAACTTATGCATTCCACTCTTCCGATTTAAAACTTGCATATCTATTAAATCAGAAATGTATTAAAATAAGATTTTCTTTTCCGCTCTGTATAAAAATAATACGAAAATTGCTCTACAATACGCTAGTTGCCAAGATTTGACAATTGATTTACAAAAAAAAAGCAAAAACATTTCGATATTGTATTCCGTTTAAATTATTGGAGGCTTCCAGGAGGCCTTTCATACTTTAATGCATTATTGTTATTATTATTATTATACAGATTATACAAACACTTAAATGTGTTTATTTGCAAGGTTCTATTTGCGTAGAAACTTTACAAGATCAAACGCTGTGAATTTCAAAAATAATGCTATGCGATAGAACAAGCTTTTTTACATTCACAATACGAATTCATACATCGCCCTTTATCCGAACCATCACTTTGTCGATATTTCACCATCCTTCCATCTCCTCGAAGGTGTTGTAAAGACGGGGAATCGTCCGATGCGCGAATTGATAACAATTAAAAAAGAAGGGAGATTGAAAGTACCATTTTAACTGTGATTGAATAGAAAAAATGCTGAAAGTATAATGGATCGTAAAAATAAGAAACGATTCCGTGCTTAGAAAACTAGAAGAGAAAATACCAAAAATGACAGGCGTAATAAAGACTAGAAATGCAATCTCAGTGAGTAATATTTTGCGCCGAAATTACGAATAAAAAACACTTATACAGAATTTAAAAAAATGGGATGAGAAGAACATCGGAATGCTTCATGGTTTCAGAATTAGAAAAAAACGCAGATGAAAGATGTAGCACGGAATAAAACGAGTTAAACATCCAGTTGAAACTATTGTAACACAAGTTCACAAATGAAGATTAAGAAGAGAAAACGGTATATTTGCTCAGGTACTTAACAAAATAGTAGTATCTAACAAAATACCACACTTATGAGTGCAGAAATCGTCCACCCCAACGCCACTTCTCTCCCACCAACCTTCTCCTTGCCAGCTCCCATTTTCCGTTACATTCTGACGACCGTCTACGTTGTGATTACCCCTGTCCACTTCGAATCTCACCACTTCCCATTCCCCCGCTTCCCACACTCCTACCCACTCCAGTCGTTTCCCATGCACTCCTACTCTCCCCCATCCTGCCTGCCCATCCCCACCCTCTCTGCCATCTCCAGTTCTTCCCTGTCCTCCCTGTCCTCTTCCGTCCATTTCCGCTCCGACGCATTCTCCCCACCTCTCTTGCCTTCTCCCACTCTCACTCACCCTCTCGTACCATCCGCCAACCTCCGCCATCTTCCATCCTCTCCCGCCCTCTTCCGTTCTCTACCACCATATTGCATTCTCTTCCACGCTCCCCGCCATCTTCTGTCCTCCCCCGTCGTCCCCCGACTCCCGCCCTCTCCCACCCAACCCACTTTCTTCCGCTCCCCTCTGCCTTCTCCCGTCCTCACCCACCCTCTCCCGTCGGGTCCTCCCTCCCCCACCGTCCCCAGCTCTCCTTCGTGGTCTGCCCGTTCCCCCACCGTCCAGGCGGCGCGCGTGGCCGCGCGGGTCTCGAGGGCCTTCGTCGGATCCCGTATTACCACCGGCTGACGCAGCACTAAACGGCCTCAAGCACCTCGCCAGCGCCAGCCCACGAGAGGAAGCGTGCGCGGGGTTAGGAACTCGACTCGATGCCATCAAGGACTTCGGGGAACCTCTCTAGGAAATTGAATGAAGCTCTCAAATAAAGAGGGGGGGCGGCCCGCCTGGAGATTTAGCGGTAATGAGACGAGTATTTGAGCAAAGTACAGAAGAGGGCGGAGTTAGCGTACATCGGCGGAAGATGAAAGACGAGCTGCCGATGGACACGCCGGACTCGGTGGTTCACCCCGCGAGGGAGTGGACGGCGCGCTTCGATGCGCAATGTAGATTCATTGTCGCGTGTGGCGTCCGAATGCCCACGTCACGTCGGAGGCAAATCTATAAGGTTTGTAATGGGATGATACCACGGAAACAGGAGATTGTTATGTAATTCTTTGCAAGTCGATGCTAATAAAATATGAATCCATAATAATAATAATAATAATAATAATAATAATAATAATAATAATAATAATAATAATATTCATTTGGCTACAATTGGCTGATTGCCAGGTGGTAGCCATACATTTACATACATTTATTATGTGTAACGATTGCAAAATTTTAAATGATATTAGATATTTGTCTCCTAACAGTAATGGACAAAGTGTTTTTATTTTCTTATTTTGAGTTTCCATTGGACTCTCGATATGCATTCCATTAATTAGAGAGTAGATCGCACTGGCACTTTTGCAACACTATTCGTAAGTTATTAATGGGTTGATGAATTAGAACGTTTCGTCGGTTCGCAACGTGAGATTTAATATCTAAAATATGCGTATATTTTTACGTGATATTGTTACTCCTTCCTTATTACATTTTCGTGGTGAGAGTTTCAACTGTTAGCCAATCTGTCCGTTCCAACTCCTCTAATATTTACTGTCAAATTGATAACTGATTTTTCCGTAACATATACAACTATTTTTCTAAGTTTGACGTTGAAACCACGTAGAGACGTTTTAATCAATCATTGAAGTTTTATGGTGCAGTAAATAATATCACTCAAAAGTGTACGATTTTTTCTTGACTTTACTTGTATGTATTTACAGATGTCTCAGAATAAGTGATACCAATTTCTAGGGCATGTGGTGGGCGAAAATAACTTTTTCAACAAACATATGGTGGAAATATAATTTGTTGAACTTACCACATTTGCCCTTGATTGGGACGTACCTCAGTGTAATAATAATAATAATAATAATAATAATAATAATAATAAGAAATCAATGGAATATTGCACAAATGTGCATTAATTGTTCACATTTTCCTTAACTAATTATATACTGGTGTTTTGCAGGCCTTTTCCTGTCGGAAAGAGATTTTGTGTTCCTGTCGAACACCAGTGAATGATCGCTTATCAAAGAATCACGGACAAATGTGTAAATTCATTATATAAAATTACCCACCAGAAGTGCATTGACCATAATGATGTTCGATGCCCCTACATGCCTTTCGTGTTTACACATTTATTGCGAGATATTTTGTATAAAAGGGTACATGCCTTAGATGTTTGTAACAATTATACCGAAGCATTATACAGATAAATTCAAAGACAATGACGTGTAATCTTCAATATCGCTGCTTCGGACGGTTTGAGAGCCCTGGGGCTTGCGTGAGCCGTCCAAGGCAGATGAAGCCTTCTCTGTGGCTGCGCCTTCACTTGTGAGGTCAGCGCCACGGCACACGGTTACCTGTGCACAGTCTGACTGGAAAAATATTGTCCATTCTGACTACGGAGACCGTCTAATTATACTGCGTTAAGCTCAGAGTCAGATTTGTCGCTCTCTCTGCAGTGACTTTGACCTGGAGTCGATTTGTGTCCTGTGACTAGCGAATTTTCGACAAGCTACATATATGTGTGGAATTCAGTCGCTGTCTGGAGGAGAATTCTAGCGGCCGACTGCACTGCCAGTCGTTTTCTGTGTTTTTTTCTGACAATTCCTGGCGAATGTCAGAGCGGATCTGTAACAAACGGACGGACCACATACCGTGCGCGATTTTTCCTTACTCTTCCTTGTCCTCTCCTCTCACCTCCCTGACATCCTCTCTCTCTCTCTCTCTCTCTCTCTCTCTCTCAACCTGGAGCTTAGCGTGCCCTGGCAGGGACGGTACCCTGCTAGAAGGAGATACCCGGATCCCCCGCAAGCGGACGTGTAGGTCGGCGCCGAATCTCCGCCATCCAGTGGGGAAAGAATCACCACCACCTTCCTGGATGAAAACGTTCACTACTCTGAAGGGGGTTCATGACCCCAGGTGTTGACATGGAAGCGTTAATCAGTTCCATCAGTCAGTCGTCTAAATACGATAATATCATGGACGGCTAAATCCGTTTCAGGTTGAGCGTCTTTGAAATTTTGTTTCTACTTTTCTTGCCCTATGATACCTCTTGCTACACAGTCGCCACATGCGTGTTGCACGTTGCCTACCCGTCATCCACATATTAGTATTTTTTATCTGCACTCAACGAGTTCATCCCTTGATATTTACAATGATTATGCAGAAAGAATCTCTAGAAAACATACCAGAAATAACTTCTAACGCCATTAAACCGCCGCAGCCGAACGCACCGCTCTTAATCCATATCACATTCACCTGACTAGAGAATTCTTTCAAATGCAAGGTAATACCGCGCAAAAATGGATATTGAAAAAAATACTAATGTAAGTTGCTAAAATGTGAGAATGTTCGTGACAATGTAGTGTCCTGCGTGATGAGCTATTTCAGAAATATTAAAAGAAGAATGTGACATTTATGAGATGGCAATCGTTTCCAAACCATCTGGGGCTTCTGATAGTAACAAGAGAAGCCACACCTGGCACAAGAGATCTGCGCTATTTGTAAACTATTTTGGTCGAAATGTAGTTGATCTTGTTACTGCCTCAAGCCTTTCATACTACATGGATGAACCAGACATGAAATGAGTAACAAGATAATATTCCACACTTAGACAAAAATCAATATGTTAACATTTTCAAATAACGGGAGTCTTCCTACGGCTAATGGAACATATATTGTTATTGTCTCAAGCTCTTCAATTGAATACTCTATTACCCTTGCATTAGTTGATTGATTCAAATTTCTGGACTTTGAATTCCGACACTTCTAAAAATATGGATATTGAAAAATTGTAAATCGCATAATTTAGTTCCATATGTGGAAGAATTTGAAGAACTATGAAATGCAAAACTAGGAGATATACCATGATAAAACTACCCAGGAACTGCGAGAAAATAAAAAACCAATACAATTTCAGTTTTGACACAAAAATGCAAATATTTGATTATTGGTTTCCGTCTAATATCATTTTGCGCGAACCGACTAAATTCTGATTGTTAGTGCGTCACTGCTTACGTTACAGCAGATATGATATGACAGAAAGTCTGCAAGGAAGATGCCACACGCCGTTAATTAATTATTTACTATTCACGTGTTGTGTTACGGAACAACGTTTTTTTTATTTTCTGGGTATGTAGAGTCCAGTTGTACTGTTTATTCGCAAAAACTATGTTATTGCAATGTTCGTGAAGGCGGTTTTTGTGAAAATGTCAATTTATTGTAGTATTACACGAGAGCATTTTATTTGTATTTCTTGAGCAGTGTGTTCTAATTTTCGAACTACAAGAAATTTTTTTTGTGGTTTTATTCACCAGTAGGTATCTCCCACCAGTAGGGCACCGCCCCAGTTGGCACAAGCTCTAAGCTCCCGACCGGTCTTCCAGCATGTGTGTTCGTGTAGTGTACGTAAATGTGTGTGTAAATAGGGGATGAGATAGGGCAAGGGATGGGAAGGAATGATCACGCGCGATCCTCAGCCCGTTTTTTAGGATACTGCTTCCGCATTCGCCTGGTATTGATCGTAGAAACCACCAAACACTATCGATCAGAGCGGCCAGCCGTTAGCATTCTCCTCCAGACAGCGACCGAACGTGATCTAGTTAGTGTCATCCTGACAAAGTCGGGATTCGTACCTAGGACCTCCCGGTCAGAGGCACTGCAGTGACATCTGTTGCTACTCTGAGCCACGTCTCTCGCTTTTTGTCTCAGCGGAAGGGCGATTGCGCCCATTGTGCGCGCGTCGTGCGCCGCCAGTCCTCGTTCCAGCGCCGCGGTCCGTCTCCTCGGGCCGTCTTTGTGCTCCACTTTGCGTAACCCCGAAGACCCGTGTGGGCGCTCTTGGCCGCATAGGCCCCGCCGCGCCTCCCGCGCCCTCGAGCCTGTGCGCCGCGCCGCGGCGTGCTTGTACCTGGTGAAACGTCACGCACGACGTGGAGAGCGCTCGCTTTGGAGAACGGCGGCGGAGGCGGCAGAAGCGGCCTTAGTGGCGATGGCGGTGGTGATGGTGGTGGTGATAGGGGTGGTGATGGCGGTGGCGGCGGAGGTGGTTGTGGCTGCGGCGGCTGTGGCGGCGGCGGTGAAGAGGTAGAAGGCGTCGGAGGCGGTGGTGACGGCCACGATGAGCACGGGGGTGAATGCGGAGGTGGTTGCTAAGGTGACGTTCGCTGGGGCAGTAGTTGCGGAACGGCGGCGGCTGTGGTGGGGACAGCGGGACCGGTGTTACGCGCAGCTATGGTAGCGAGGTTGTAAAGTTCAAAGGCTGCGATGACAATATCAATGGAGAAAATGAAGATGGACGGGGCTGCGGAGGTGCTGGAACGAGCGCGGGAATGGCGTTGGGAGGTGGGAGAAATTGGAACAGATGCGTGTGCGTTAGTCGGGCAACGAGGGAAGCATGAGGCAGTAACTGTGGAAATGTTGAAGCTGTCGGAGGCAGGGGTGTCGGTAAAGACGGAGACTGTTGCTGAGGTGACGGTGGTGAAGACAGAAAAGGCAACAGTGACGAAAGACAGGCTGATACGGCGATGGTGTCCATGGGGACAGTTGTGGCTGAAATGGCGGGAATGTGCGGTTACAGAGACTGAGGTAACAACATCCAGGAAAAAACATGAAGACGAATGTGTTCGATAATAACGGCGGTGATGGTTTTGGGCGGGGTGTGAAGAGGAATTGGCTGCGGAGGCAGGGCAGTGAGGGCGGGAGCAGCCGCGATGGAAATGTTGAAGGTGCCGGAGGTAGAGGTGGCGACGGCGGTGAGTGCGGTGGCGGTGGCCGAGGCAACGGTGGAGAGTGCAGTAGCAGAGACAAGCTGCTGCGGCGATGGTGTCCATGGGGATGGATATGTCCGCGTTTTGGGAATGTGAGATGTCAGAGGCTGATATAACAAGATCCACGAAACAAAATTGTGACCACGGTGACTACGGAGTTGCTGGAATGACGGAGGGGTTAGTGTTGCGTGGAGTGAAGGGGAAACTTTTGGCAGGGAGCGCGAGGGATGCAGTGGCGGTGGAAATGCTGAATATGTCGGAGGCAGCGGTGTCTGTGAAGGTGGCGGTGGCGTATTCGAAGGAATTGCTGAAGTGACGTGGAGTGTGCAGTAGCGGAGACAGTGGAGGGAGGCAGCTGTGGTTATGATGTTTACGGGGACAGTTGCGGCCGCAATGGCGGGAATGTGAGATGTCAGAGGCTCGTCAGCATTTAAAACCATCCAAAGGAAGGTAATATTAATTTTAACAATGACATTTAATGTATTATATATGATTTGAATTGTATAATTGTAAAGAACCTGTAACAAGTATTGTAGTTCAGCTTCTGGGTCAATGACCCCCATCTCGATCAGGTTTTCGTCCAGTTTCCCTGATCCTCGAGCAAATGATGAGATAGCCCTTGTTTTACTTCTGGACATAAATGTAACTTCAAATTAACTTCTCCCCATAGCACGTCATACACAGTTTTTAACTGTTTTTGACGTAAATAAATAAAAATAATTAAATAAATTTCCAGGAAAAAAGCTGTGAAGGCGAAGGACATTAAGGCGGTTCTGGGCGCCGGCGCTGATGGAGGTGATAGTGGACGAAGAGAAAACGGCTGCGTAGGCAGCGAGGCCAGCAGATGCAGTTGCGGTGGAAATGTTAAATGTTTCGGCATTGGTGAAGACACGTCGAGAACGGCGACAAATGCCGAGGCGGTTGCGGAGGTTCTGAGCAACTGTGGTTTGGGGAAGAGCTGAAATGACGTGGGTGGACGTAGAAGAAACGGCCGCGGACGCGTTGGCTGGTTAGCAAGGGCAGAGGGTGGCGGTGGCAGGGGCGGTGGCGGTGGAAATCTTGAAGGTGTCGTAAGCAGCGGAGACTGTGACGAAGGCGAAGGCGGCTGCTAAAGGTGATGGAAGAGAAGACGGAGGGGGAGAGGCGACAATTGCGCAGGCGGTGGCCGGGGCAGCGCGCCGCCGTCGACAAGTGATGGGTCAGTTTGTGATGACAGCAACCATGGGAATGATGGCGATGACGGAAGCGATTGTGGAGATTTTAACTTAGTAATGAAATGATACGATGGTATGATACTAGGAGGCGCGTCAGTCTGGAAATGTAAATCTAAAATTTGTAAATGATTTGAGTCGGAGTTATTTCTGTTGCTACCATGGACAGTACTTTCCTATCAATAAAAACCAACATATGTTTTGTTTTTTCAGAATATATGCTTCATTATGAGTAAATGTCGAATACTGGTTGCTCCGGTATTCGACATTTACTCATAATGAAAGTCTTGATATTTATTACAAATGATTAGATGAAAACTAGAACGGCGTAAGTGATATTTTATAAATTCTGAGAAAACGTGTTTATTTTAGGCTTCCTTTCTGTGGCAATGAATTTTCGTGGTTTGAATAAACAATTAAAATGTCTTGGTTTTTAATCATGAAACAAAGCACCACGACTTTACAGTCATATTAACTTAAATAAACAGATTTCTCAGAATTTATAAAATGTCACAAACCATTTTGTTTTTCACCCACTCAAATGTTCCAATAGTGGTGGAGAGAAATGGACAATAACCGACGAGATGGCCAATGGTGAAGTCTAATTCGAAAATGTCACGAAATTGAACGTGGCACAGTAGTCTGGCGGCTTGGATAAAGGGATATAAACAACGCAGAACAGATCATTTATCCGGCAAATCTTGGTATCAGACAAAGAGAGTTGACTACAGTAATGTGATTGTTCGAGTGCGACGAGACATGTGTTCGCAAGAAATATTTTTGGCATAAAAATGCTAAATTATACATCACAAATTCCTATCGAACAGTCAACGGATGTGACTACACTATAACTGCACATTTTATGAAACAATGAAACAATTGAATTAACTACACACCTTTCTCTGTAGCCTATGAAACTTCCCGCCAATATTTTGGTCACTATTTTTCTCATATCTGCTATTCCTTGTCACCATAACGTACTTCATATATCTTAGCAACTTCGTGTTGACTAATGTCAACTTCATTCAAATGCTGCTCGCGAAGTATGCTTCGAAGGTGTGCCAACTTCAGACTTCATCGATCCAATTCGCTTAATGTTAAATTTCGCGGCTAATTCGTGAATTAGCCAAATCCAGCTTTTTTCATTACGTATACAATAATTCACCAGGGTGCTTGTGAAGCAAACTCGATGGGCCTTCTCCAGAGCCGTTCTTGGAGTGTGAGTGCGGCTCCGAGGCGTCAACTGCGGTTGCGGCGGAAGTGCGGCGCGCTACTTTGCATATCGCGGCGGCGGCGGCGACACCGCAGTGGGTCAACGACGGAGGCGTCGACGCGGTCCGGCGCGCAAGCGGGCTGCGCGGGTGGCGGCGGCGGCGATGCGGGCGG
>BOPP01000027.1:2122591-2156348 GCA_017312745.1 Gryllus bimaculatus | reverse complement strand
GGGCGGTACGCTCTCTTCCATCCATGGGCGTCGCGCGCTCGCGGGCCAACCTAGGCCGACGAGCGTCTCAGCGCGCGCGCGCGCGTGTGTGCGTGCATGCGTGTGTGTGTGTGCGAGCGTGTTCGCGTGCGCGCGAGCGAGCTGTTGTGGGCGACAAGACCGGCTATGATTGCTGAGAGCGACGGCCGATCGAATGGTCCTAAGGATCGAGTCCCGAGGTGGCGAATTTTCGTCACTAGGTAGGTAGGTAGGTCGAAGTCATCCGCTCTATGAAGGAGAATTCTTGAGGCCGGCTGTTCTGATCCATGGCAGTTTTGTGGCCACGGCAGTTTTCCGTGGTTTCTCAGATCGATGCCGGAGCAGCGGCCTAAAAACGGGTCAGGGTCCGCGCGAAGATTTCCTGACACATTCTCGTCCCCTCCTGTTACAAATACACACTCACACTAATATTCTCTACATGTCGTGTGACCAATGGGGAGCTTAAAACGCGTCTCGGCTAAGGCGGTGCTTCGCCTGAACAGATACCTAGAGAAGGATGTAAACCCCGCTAGATGACGTGAAAGTCGGCACTGTATCTCACGTTCCCGAGGGTGAGGAGCTGCGCCGCCTCTTGGGAAATAACATGTAATACATGATGGGACTAATGACCAATGTAAACGAGCCCGGAAACACCAATTAATCAATTGAAGATTAAGGTTAAAACTATTTTTACGTAAAGAATTTTTCAAATTTATTTTTATTTTTTCCCTCATTTATTCACATAATTTGAAATAACAAATATGGCTTGGTTTGAATTTCGTGCCAATTTGAATATACATAAAACGTATATGATAATCACACAACTTCAACACACTTCTCGGTATATATCTTGTTTCCATGTTGGCAATGTAACGTTCTAACAGTTATGACCGTTCCGATTGCGTCTTCGAATATGCATCAAACTGTATATGAATGTAATTGTGATAGAACTACGAGTTTACTACTTTGAATTAAATAAATGATATACAATTATGCAATATACTAACTATGTGGTGTATTAGAGTGTACAGATGAAGCATAGGAGCAGGTTTGCAGACTTACGACTTATTTCAGTTGAGTTATTTCTTTTTAGAAGTTGCAGGCTCTGACAAGTTATGGAAGTAGAGAATGTGAAATAATTAATATACCCGACGTCCTCATCTGAATATTAATTATTTTAGCAACAGTTTATGTTACAATGGATTCATTTCTTGACACCCGGTTTTTTTCTTCTCTTCACGTTTCCCCTTCCATCAGCATGACACGTGATCTCATTCCAGCAGCTTTGATGCAATAGAGACACACCCCGTGGTGAATGCCAGAGATGGAAAGATTCTAAAGTATAGTTCATGCTCCGTAGTGATGTTAAGACCTTCGGAACTATGTTTATTTAACCTCATTCAAATATTTAGTTGATGCCAAGAGGAAAATAGGTTCAAGTAGAATTTTTGGAACACAGTTTTCCCCATTTTATATGTACTCGTAAGTTCCTTTCAAATAACACTTATTATATCTTCGAAGTATAACTCTTGCAAGGTTATGATCACCCGAGTTCCCCTTACATTTCCCTTAAGATCTCGTCACCTCATAAATCAATACATCGCGAAGAGTGGGTCAGAAAATATATTTGGTGTCGCAGAACTTTGTCATTCTAGCTGGGTTATCACTTCTGAAGTTAACTTCGGTTTCTTACGGGTAGAGCCAGTACGGGTACCAGTACATTGCTTAGAAATGTTCTTGGATTTCTAATTGTCGATTATCCACGGATCGCGTGGCTCAGTACACTCATTGTACTGTGGTGCGAGTTTATATTCCGGCAAATGAAGAGTGGGATACACCACATGCGCGATCACACTTGCACTTCAATACATTTACACGATACAATTTCCAACGAAATTTATTTGAACAGAAGCATAATCAACGAAACTGAACAAGTTTACTCTGGAGAAGTGATATTTGCATTGCGTGTAAAACGCCATAATTTATTATTTTTTGTACAGCAACCGAATAGTGTAAAAACTGCATGATATTTTTGTGATAATTTTCAAGCAAAAATTCGCTGGAAATTGTATCATGTAAAACCGGCTTTAAAATATTCTGTAGTCGACTTTTGGGTTGAAGTCTAGGCCCTTAAAATGCAGTGGCCGTTGGCTTCCTTCTGCTGTGAGTCATATGTCGTTTCTTGATATATTTTCCAAGTGTTCGTTGCGGATGCGAGCGACAGTCGTTAATTTCTGATAAGATTTTGCTCTCTTCACATAACAAGTGATAATATAAAAAAATCAAAAATGCCTAGTAAACTTCTCATGTTATTAACCATTAAGTGAAATTTGCCTCTATTTTATTATACTATATTTCTAATTGCGATTTAAATTATTAGTTTCTACAAAAGAAGGTGAGAATTATGTACAGAGCTGACAGAACAGCAACAATACATATTTCAAGAAATTTATTTTAGCAAGGTGTGGCCAAATGTAAAAACGTATTTCCGCAGGCATCGACTCAACCTACAAGGCATAAAATATATAATAAACAAATTGACAAATTTACATTAAATGAATATCAAAGTACACAATTTCTTTCAGTTTTCTTTGGGGAACGCGTCAATATGATTTTCTTCAATTTTTGTATTATTTAATGAAAAAATCGGAAAAATTTGAATTTAAAAATTGCGTAATTGTATCAACAAACTCTGCGATTCTGCAAGAAAATTTAGTTTAATCTTATGTTCGAAAAAAAATTGCAAGAGTACTCAACTTGTATGAGCAATTTCGATTAAATAACTCATAACATTTGAACATTGTAACAACATAGTACTGATTCAATATTACACTGATAATGATATCCAATTATCTCTTAGATGATATTAATACAATATCATCAACTATCTGTTTATTTTTCAGTGTTTGCGTCAAAAACAGTTACAAACTCTGTGTGACGTCCATGGGGAGAAGTTAAATTGAAGTTACATTTATGTCCTGTCTGCTATATTATTCTGTCTGATAAGAGCATCAGATGCATTTATTTTTCTGGTCTCCTATAAAATAATTGAGTGATTTTTGAAGGGAAGGCGACGTAATAACTTCCTTATAAAGTATATACGGAGTTATCAAGAGGAGCATCCAACCTATCTTGAACTGCGGACGCGACTATACAGCGTGGCCGCGTGCTCGCTCGGCGCTTGTCCCCTCTCGGCGTTTGAAGCGGGAAGAAATATGACGCGCTACAGCGTGGAGGGCGCGGCCGGGTCGTGGCCCCAGGGCGTGGCGGGCAGATGCGGTGGCGGCGCTGCCCTCGCCACATGCGCCTCCTCACCTTTATCCTCACGCTCTTTCCCTTTCTCATTAACTCCACTCCCAACGACATCCGTGTCGCCATCCCCCTCTCTGCCTTGCATCCATAACCATCCCACTGCCAACATGTCGACCCTATTCCATCTCTATCCGTTTTATCCCTTCTGTTCCTCGGAATTACATCCACTCTTCCATCCTATCCCATTCCATTTCACCTCATCTTGTCTGTTCCCTTCCCTGACTCCATAACCGCAGATTTTCCGATTTCATAAATGTCTATATTCGTTCTTTCCTTCATATTTGCTGTCATCCTGGCCTGCCTTCTGATGGAAAGTTAAAATAAATAATTTAAATAGAATGAGAATACGGCATTTTCATAGATAAACATACGATTGTATCTGCAATAAGCATGAAATAAATTTTACTATTAATTTGGAGTTTCATACGCTTATTGGATGACTCACATATTTACATCCGATTTCGCTTCACTATCCTGCCCTCTCGCTTTCATTCACGATCCGAACTGCTGCAAACTTCCACTACGTGATGTTCAAAATATCAAAAACCAAATTTTGGCTAAGAGATACTACACGAGCAGGTAGAAAAAGGCATGTTTTTTTCTTCATGCAACACATACTTGCAAGACAAGCAACTTTGTCCATAAATTTCGCCATTCGCCATTCACTTCACCCTTGTTTGCGTTGCTCTCGACGATTTCTCTCAGTGCTATTGCTAATTTTCCTCCAGCTACCTTGTGTTCACTTCAATCTTTCCATGAGCTCGCGTACGCATTTTAATTGCTTACCTTTCCTCCAATAGATCTTAGTCTAGATTCTAAATGCCCTGGTGTGATTGCATTTTTATAAACGATGATACTGAAGACTATTCTGCGGACAATCAATCAGTTATAGTTTACTGATATATGCATTTTGACATGTACTAGCTATGCATGCAATGCTCATTATATGCCGTTGCGTTGCGTCACATATACTGTTTTCATCACACCTTTCTTATTTCTTCTTTCTGTATCCATTGCATTCAGTTGTTTTCATGGTGATTTATGTATAACTGCGCATTATTTCATATTAAACTAGTTTTTGCCACTTTCGAACCAGGTAGATGATAGTCTTAAAAGCACTGTTCCACTGCGTTATGCTCTGTACATTATAATCAATCCAAGCGAGAAATAGTTTTTATTTGTTTAGTGCAGAGATCGTAAGGAAGGCATAATGGTCGTTTCGTTTCTTTATGCTAACCCTATTTTTAAATTACAATTTAAAATTTCCCCCATTATAAAGCGATAAAAAGAATATAATTTTCGTACTTGTTGCTCCAGGAAGATAGATCTACGACTATTTTTTTTTCTTTTAGAACGAATCCAATTTTTGCTCGCAGGCTGCAGATGTGCTGTTCAGACGATCGTTATGTAGGCGATTCACAACTTTGAAGATTTATGCTCAATAATCACATTTGCGGAAGTAATTACCAGTATCGAACATTAACCTAACACTTGAGGTCGCTTCCTGGTTCTGCAGAAACGCTTGTAGTTTTCCTTGAAATTTCATCTGAACTTCTTACCAGGGGAAATGCTGCAATGTTGGAGACAAGCTCTCTATAGAACATTGATAATAATCTCTAGATCTAGGTGGTGACACAGCAGTACATACAGTATATTATTTCTCATATTCTTTGCAACGGGTTCGTTAGTATTATAATATTCAAGATTCATCTAATATTTCAGCCATTTGTTGAAAACTCTCTTTCACAAAACGAAGCGCCGCGAAAGATTCGAAAAAGTACGTTTCTTTATTTTTCAAAAATTCAAAATTTTTAATAAAAACCTTACAAAAAGTTTGAAGAAAAAATATACGTTTGCCCTCGCTAGATTTTGAACTCCAACATTCAGAATTCTAAAGTCAACTGCTTACCAAATATGCTGCAAAGTTTATTATATTGCTAGTAAATTGTTAATGTTGCTGTAGATATAACTTCTAAGATATTACGATATATCTTTTACGTTATGCCTCAACTTTACGCGAAATCACTAATATGTTTTTAAAAAAGAGTAAATGAAATTATTGAGAGATATTGAGAAGTACGCATTAAGGAAAACTTTATACTGTATGTGTAGATTCAGTATGAAGCTGTAGTACATGTTAAAAAAACAAACTTAAGTTGTTTTCAAAATTGTGGAATTTGTAAGCCAGTTCAATCAATAGTATATTTATAAGCGTATTTTCTTCAAGAAAAAATCATCTGAAGCTATTTAAGGGCGAATAATATGTCCTAGGGACTTGATGTACAGTATCCAAAAAATAGATCCGTTTGAAATACGGAGGTTCTCGAGATCCCGATAAATTGGCAAATATCTATTTTGAAGATAGTACTGTGTGTGATTTAGATGCTAGTACTGTTCAAAGACGGTCTGACAAACTGGCGGACTGACTGACTAACGTTTTGAAACACACACTTTCTCAGTATCAGGATCCCCCCCAAAACCTGTATAAACATTAAAACTTCAACATATCAAACAAGAAACTGTAAAATACAAGCGATAGACTATACTTAAAGTCTTCAAATAATAGACGAAACGTAGTCAAAATCTACTTCAAATTGTAATAGTCGTCTTAAAGTGATTCTGTACTATGATGGGTTGAAGGTATTATACAAGTGAGTCATTGTAAAATCATTTGCACTGTAGCAGGAAAAGTATATCTTGTTGAATTCATATCAAGAACATAAACATTACGGGATTTGTTTATCATTTTTGATAGCTTTTTAGCAGCTTGCGACCACTGTGATTGCTTTATCTGTAGAGAAAACTCTAGGAAGAACACGTAAGAACAATACTAACACACACAGGTATCCATCCACAAGTAGCCCGAGACAGGATTCGAGCCCGCGACCCTTCGAGCCGAGGCAGCTACGGTCAATTGACTTTTACAGCATTTGAAGCTGAAACGTCTTTTTCATCTACACTTGCAGAATATATCTGCTGCATCACGTCTATATTCGCAACACTGTAGCATGCTGCATGTAGTGCCTTGCAAGGATTGAACTTGGCCGATTATGTGAATCCTTACTCTCCAGAAACACCCTCAATGAACCTTCTAAAAATACGTATCCATCTGACAATAACGAATCTCTCTTATGACACTTGGCTTTTTTATCGGGCGCATGACAACGCTGACGGGCCACAGGGACGTCTGGTCGGTAACTGCACACATCACAACACGCCAACGTTTATTCTTCGCTTTTTTCCCTCACTGAATCGTGGACAATGCAGCTCGTGTCTCGGATGCAGAAACCTTCAAGCGCCTCCTGCAGATCGACATTGGCTGATGAATCGGCGCGTTACGGGCAGGATTGGAAAAAATGCGGACAAAAACACCCTACTTCAACAAAATGAAATTCGCAACTGAATTTTTTTCTTTTTGATTCAGTGATATTTATTACTTTTTACTTTCTCGCCTTAGTAAAAAGAGGAAGTATTGTAATCCTGCGTCGAAAATCGGCATTGTTTCGACAGAAAAACTCTTATTGCCAGGTCGTGGTAAAGACAAAGTAGATAAACATGTCTCTAAGTGAAGTAAATTACTTTCTCATTCACGTAGTGTAGTCGGAATCCATATTTTGGGGGTCCTGGATACCGAAACGTCGATTGACGACAAAAGCTAATCTGTCCGTCTGTCCGTCCGTTTGTTTGTGGACAACTCTTTCGCCTAAACCGTTCAGACGATTTTCTCCAAAATGGATGTTCCCCGATCATCCTGAACGACCTCGAGGCCCTGCAAGTTTGAAATGGATATGTTGTTTTTTTTTTTGGGAGTACTTTACGTGGAGTTTCAACAACATTTTGAAACTTTTCACAAAAATGACTCCAAATATTTTATTAAAATTTGTCGTCAGATATCCCTTAAAATATTAGTGCATTAAAACATTGTAAAAGTTTAAAAGTTTTTTGGTGGTATCCTAATTCTACAATATTGATGATAGAGATTTTTCTCGTGAATAAAATCTTTTTTCAATGGCAGATCTTGTAACAAGGTAATGCACATTTTTTAGGAATTATAAGTAGTTGCTTGAAATATAAGCAATTTTTAAACAAATATATTTTTTATCGAAAATGGCTCCAAATGTTTTATTTAAACGTCCTCTTGGCATGGCACAAGATTTGCCCACTTTTTCGTTACCAGGACATTGTTACAAAAGTTGCAATTTCCAGTGCACGATTACAATACGTCTCTTGTTGCGTAGTAAGGCGAGGAAGTAAAATGTTGCTTCCATAAAAAAAATGATCGCAAATGTGAAAGAAATAATAAAAGTTATTTAAATTATGTGGTAAGAAATTTTACAAATTTATGGCAGTTGCCCAAAAACTTGTGTTTTTGATCGAATGAAAATATAATTCCCTCATTTCAAAACCCTAAAATATAATGAACCAAACAACTAGGCTTTAAAGAAAGTATATAACCAAGCGTTAAAATGAAACAGCAAATTATCCCTTATACCGGATGAGATTCTTTCTTTGTTACGGTTGAAGGTTTCATTAAGATTTATCTATTTCAATTTCGAAGCAGTTGAATTCCCGTTAAGGCAGCAATTGCCTCGACAACAATAATAAAACTTTACAACAAAATAAGTACATCAAACACACACACACGTTTTCTTGACTTCGCTAAATTACTAGGCTAATTACTAGGATGAGCACTAAACGTATTCGCACTTCGATAACAATGAACAGGAAGAAGGACTGTGTTCATATGGCAATCAAACTCTTGCCAGAGGACACTGCCCTCATCGAATATAAATTCTCATTCAAGAAACGTAACATTGAATTAAAATAAATTCGTCAAACATCTTAAATAACGTGCTGAATACCTTCAAAACTTTCCTGAAATTCTGTACCTTTAATAACGCGAATATTAATACATTTAATATGCGTACACCATGATATCTTTACATAAAGACAGATACCTCATATTCTCCTGAGTTTCTCACGAGCAAGCCGCGATCCCGTCCCCAGTGCGCTGTGATTGCAGACTCCTGTTCTTTCAACTTGTATGTAACGTTGCACTACTGAAACGCACCGATGAAAGACCGAATCGAGTCCTCGTAATGTTGGAGGATATGGATGCGCGTCGTGTTGTCAGTCTTGAGGCTTGTACTTCGCAAAGATACACGCCCATAAGAATGAGAGAGAGAGACGTCACACCAGTTTGCTTACTGACAGCTTCGCTTTCATTCAGACGTAAACCAAAGCACTCAACTTGCGTTCCACGCGGCGCTTTTTTTTTTCTTTCTTTTTTCTTTCTTTTTTCTTTTTTTTTTTCCTCTTCGGATGCAATGTTTCAGTAGACAAGTCTCATATTTTGTTGTGTTTATATAAATACTGTAAAGATAATTTTTAGTGATGTAGATCAAAATTTGAGATTGTGAGAACTGTTTTCGAGTTTTTGAATTTTCATTCACGAGCACTAAAGATGCCTGCAAATGAACAGACGAAACGTACGTATGTGTCTTAACCGCATAGTTTTGTTGTTAACTTGCTGAAACCTTGACCGGCTGAAAAGGTTCAGGGCAAGTATTAATACTGCAACGGCTCTGACCGGGAGGTCCTAGTGTTTCAGTCCTGACAGAGGTGGATTTTCGCCACACGCTTTATAGCGAAGTTGAAGTTGAGCGACTAACGCTGCCTGAAGGAAAATTCTACTTCTCGGCTACTGTGATCGGTAGATTGCCGTGTTTTCTCGGTTTGCTGTATGTCGGAGTGCTGCTATATGTAATATGTATGTCGGAGCAGTACCTTAAAAAACGGGCCACATACTGCTAGCTATCCGTCCTCTCTCATCCTTGGCTCCTCATACACATACACACACACACACACACACATATCGGGAGACCAGTAGGGAGCATATCCCATTGGGTTGTGTGCCACTGAAAATGTTTTCTACAGGACATTCTACAAGGCAAAGTGTAGGTCAACGCCGGATTTTACTTTTCAGCGCGCAAAATACCTCTACCTCCCTTCTGTAACATGCACCACACACAGGGACTAACAACAAAAATTAATGACGTGCTCGGAAACAAGAAATTCTCATTGAAATCGGAACTATAAACATGTTTGCGTTTTGTCCTTTTTTGCGCGTTTCAAACCACCATTGCACCCTACAAGAAAACAAATTAAAATTGTGTAAATTAGTGGTCTTTAACGAATGGTAATACTGCTTTGAAAGTATATATTATCATGAAACGTACTGACCTATTTTCAAGCACTGATGACGTAAAATGTATACTGTAAAGCCTATGCATTGCACAACAATTTTTAAAATGTAAACAATATATTATAACGCAAAAAACTTGTATGTTTATCTTATAGTACGGTCGCGACAAACCTCTCTGTTGATGCGAGTGTAAAGTAAAATTAAAACAAAAAAACACCATACAGCCACCACCGCCTTCGGAGCGTCATCGGTTGGCGGTTGGGGCTGTGCCGAGCCGGTCTCCGACCCCGCGCGAGAACGATGGAATTGCGCCTGCGCGGGCGACGCGGGGCCAACTTTCTTTTGTTCTCCGTCGCCATCGGCGGCATTGCCGTTGCAACATCGCGCGTTGATACACTCATCTCCACAGGCCCGATGGTAGCTGCCACTTTTAGTTGTACGGATGAATTACAAGAGCGCTCTATTAACCGCCCTTGAAACCAAGACTTCTCCATCTCTTCCTCATGGAAAGAGCAGTTTCAGCAAACAATTTAATGTGGCGTGGCGCGATTGAATTTTGAAATTTAATAATCTTTATTTATGGCAATAATCAGTTCGTTCATATCTGTTTAAATCACCTTAATTTATTTGTAGTTTAAAAAAAGAAGAAATAAAAAGGTTTTGATACTTTTCCTTATACTATTTTTCCTACTTTGTTATGTAAATTCCTTTCCGAACGTTTAATATTTAGAAATATTTTACTAAAAGTCTGTTAGCTTAAATTAAAAAAGTGCATAATTTTTACATTTGAAATCGTATTCTAAAGCCGATCCTGAGAAGCTAAAAATAAATACAATGTTCCATAAAAAACACGTTGAACAAAAGTCTTGAAAAAATAGCCTCACGATGAAATGCTGTATACCTACAGAGTCTAGTTATGAACCTTCAGCTGTTTAAACCGTATCTTTGTATCATATTCACGTTCTCAGGTTCACATTCCCATTTTAGATGATTAAAAGGTGTTAAAGGGTTAACCTCCTGTTTTTCAGTGGACCCCATGAACCATCACGTATCGTCACCGGGAAGTCTTAGATTGAGCGTCATTGCTATTTTCGTAATTACAGCTGTGTCTATTATATCTGTCCAGCCGCCATTGTCACGTCTTCGTGACAAGCGCAAGGCCTCCGTCTTGTCAATGAATCTGCTATAAACGATTGACACTTCAGCAGTAACGTGGACTGACGGTTGAGCCAAGCGGACACGTCAAGCTGACCTCTGCTTGACAGAGGGTACATGGTCGACATCACTTCAAGGTGATTGCCTCGGAGACTGTGTGTCTTCACACTGCACCTTGCTTCGAAGGAGAAATGTGTTTGCTCAGGTCATGGATGTCTTTGCAGGATATAATTTCAGTACAAATTCAGTCGTTGGTGTTAACAGACAGTGGAGAAAGTAGCCAATTGGTTTTTGTTTTCCAGAAACAAGTGAAAAATACAAGCATTTATACTATTATTTCCCTTATTCGTATTTTGTTATTGTCTAATGATCGGACTCTGTAAACTTGTACATTGCCCCACCGACAGAGACTCTATTACAGGGAAGTTTCCAAATTGGTATTACATGGACTCACCACGCTACCAACTATATGTTGATTCGCATTTTCTCTGCTAGGTACCATCACAACAACGTTAATAAAAATCTGCTACACTATGTCGTTCTGGTAAATACGCTCTCTTATTAGAAAGGAAATTGCAGAATTTAATTTTGCCAGAAATTTAGACAGAATGCTTTTGCATGCCACAAATATGAAATTGCATTTTCCGCCCTTTAAAATACATCGCTGTCAGCCGGGTATAAACAAGTGATTACAGAGTTTGGGAGTGAGTGTGCTACACTCAAAACAACCGGAACCAGTTTTAGTCGTATTTTCTGTATAATTATAAACAGAACTTTGAAAAAGACGTAATCACGTCATAAATGAACATAGTTCCGCAGTTGAAAATTGCGACATTATTTTCCAAAATCGTTAAAAATAGAATTGTCAAACCACATATTAATTGTAACAATTTCTCCTAACCTTCCCCAACTGATTAGCATTTAAAAATAATAATTTCTTCGTTCACTTATTTTACTCTTTCTCATACAATACTATCTTGCTATGGTTACATAATTACGTAACGAGTACTCGAAACAGGTGATTCGCGCACGATTCGCGTTTGTCCCCGAGCGTATGAAGTCAGGAATCACCTCGCGCACGTGGCCTATACTGTTTTTTAACACGTCGTGTGCGAAAGGTGTTAGAATAAAAAATAGCTGTTTCGAACACGAAAAGAAAGCACGCCTTGTGTTAAAAAAGTTACTAATGGCAGCTAAGAAAATATTGAGATCGGCATTTGTTAAGCTTCTAAAGAGAAAATTTAGTTTCGCTGCTTTCAAAATGTCAGATAGAAATGTAAATTGCTTGAAGATGTAAAAAGTATAATATATGGCCAAAATGTGAGCATGTGAAGTCTTTATTAGCTGTAAATATCTAAAACGATATCGAAACGACCAATAGCTAAATAGATTTGTATTATTCGCCTAATCTATGTTCCCTCAAACTCAAAGATACTCGGAACTTCGACAGTCGTCGTAATATACTTCACTCAGCTTCAAGGAAAACGTTAGGAAATTATCTTGACACCTCTGCCGCTAACAATCAGTTGAACACCACAAAGCACGATTGCGCAGAAAATAACCGGAATGTAAGCGATCTTCGGCGCAGATATGAGATCTCGCGCGCTTACTCAGGGAATTTAATTGCAGCGGCGTGTTTAACAAGTAACAGCTCTCCACTCATCGAGCAGCCGACGGCTTAATTATCCCATTAAGCTAAATCGCTCACGTCGGAGGCTAAAGTCCTAACGCTGAGCCGCGGCCTCTCCACTCATTCGTCAGGGGCGCGCCACAGGTTATGCCGGCCGGAACGCCCATGGAATCCGGTGCCCTAACAAACAAGAAGAAACCGAAGGAAAGAAAGGGCGGGGAATGAACTAGATGAGGCTTAGATACTGGCTGGCCGGCAGGATACGTAGGTCATAGGTCTTCACTCATCTGGAAAGTACTCAAGCTTCGAGGGGCACGTTAAGGTGGAGGATAAGATATGGGAGTAGCGAGGATTGAGATGATGGCGCATACAGAATGATCTGAAATCAACGCTTCTTTAGCCTGAATCTTCGTGTGTCTTACAATAGGTTAAAAAGGGCCGTTTTTAAATTACGTAACACTAACAAAGGGCTAATCCGTAAAGGTTAATACTTAACTACTTTTGTTGTTGTAATTATTTTATTATTATTATTATTATTATTATTATTGTTATTATTATTATTATTATTATTATTATTATTATTATGTTGTTGTTGTTGTTGTTATCCAATTCCCACCCTCGGCATGTTAGCGATTTGGTTGGATTCTTCCCTCAGCTTGTGGGGATCCAATCGCCTACAATGGTCAAGTGTCTAGGTGGCGAATCACTGTTGCTCATTTAAAAGTAACCCAGAGGACACGTATGGAAGACCACGAACGCGAGCCACTTTGTCCCCGCTGCGAATTATTATTACTATTATTATTATTATTATTATTATTATTAATATTATTATTATTATTATTATTTTTATTATTAGATTTGTTGTTGTTACTTCTACATCTTAGCATCGCTAAACGTGAAGCTGTTCAAGGCAGATCAATCGCGACGGCCCAGTACTCTATTATCTAACGGTTTTTCCTGTTCGCTTCATTTTTTGCCAGCATCCACCGGTGGTGCTCCGTGTATATTAACCACCCGCTCGGCTGGCCCCTTCGCCACCACTCAACAGCGCAACCGCCCGGCATGGGAGCAAGTGGCAAAACGTGACCCGGGCGTTATGGTGCGGAGAGGAGGAAAAGAAAGAAATCGCGCGCACAGATCCGGATCCGAACGCTGGAGATTAAGCAATGTCGACTAGGACATTAACAAAGTGTGATTTAGCTCTTGACAACTCCATATTTCACTCGCGGCCCTGACCGACTGTGCCTAACGGCAGAGGCGGGGACGGCGATGGAGATGGTGGTGGTGGTAGCAGCAGCAGAGATGGAAAGGGAAGGAGATACATGTGAGTGAAGTAAGCGGTCAAGATGGAGATATGCGAACACGACACGAGAGAGCTAGAAGCACGCGACGAAAAGAAGAGAGAGAGATAAATAATTGATTCATTGGTTAATAATTTCTGGCGTGTCAACTCCTAAGAAGTACTCTCGTAATTGTAGTGTGTTTTTATCGGCGGAGATGGCGATGATCTTTCTCAGCTGAATGGTGAGATCCAGAACAGACCTACACGGCTGACAGAGTTTTCTCCAACCAGATATCTCCCACCAGCGGGGTAGCGCTCCAGCCTGGTCAAGCTTCAAGCCCCGACCGGCCTCCTGTCATGTGTGGTACTGTACTGCATGTAAGTGTGAGTGTGTGTAAGTAATGGGTGAGGATAGGACAAGAAAGAGCAAGAAAAGATCACGGCCGTGGCCCGTTTGTTAAGGAACTACCCCGGCATTCGCCTAGTGTTGGTCAGAGAAACCACGGAAAACAACCGATCAGAGCAGACGGCCGCGAGAATTCCCCTCCAGACAGCGGCTGAATTTGACGTAGCTATCTAGCCAGCATCGCAGTCGAACCCTAAGACCTCCCGGTTATAGTCACTGCGGTGACATGAATTGATGCCGTAAGCCACGTATGCCGCTGAGAGAGAAATAATGAAGTGTAATCTTGCTTACAGTTCCACGTTGTACTATATTATTAATTCGTTATTGAAGATGAAGAAATTCGGCATCTATGATAAAAGGGTTAATTAAACATAAAAGAGATTTCCGTTACGAAGATATTAATCCGTTTACTGAAATGTGAAGTTTGTAATGTCCCATTAAGGCAGAAATGGAGACATGGACATACAATCCATTACATGACTCGTTCATTTTATATCTCGTAAACAAATTAAATCACTTGTTTTAAGAACTGTTATGGATTGCCTCGCTTGTGTGGCCTGTACTTGTACAGTCAGTTAAAATCACCTGGCAAATTTAGATACGTGCTTCAATATTAGAGAAGTTCATTGTTTACTGAGTCTTCAGGTACGTGAATAAAGGGACAAAGTAATGAAGCCAAGTTTAGTTAGGGACAGTGAGAATTTAAATCGACTCTATTTTAACCTGGTGACAAACCCATTACATCACACTAAACCACAGGTCACACAAAAATCAATTTAAACGTAAGCACCATTTGAATACACGGTGCTTCAGAAACTCTAGCGGATTGTTTTGCTCTGGACTTCGGCAGGCCGGAATCTATCTTGGTTTGTACGGGGAGTTAAACAACGCGGCAGGCTAAGGCATCCCTCGACTAAGTACGCGTACTAAGTAAGCGTAAAGTAGTAATTGTAAGCAAAAACGTAAAGGAAATCAATTGATGGTATTTAATGGATTAGTTACCATTTGTACTGTATAATTCTAACAGATCAAATTGCTATAACAAGTATTGTACCACAGATTTTGAGTCAATAAACCCGATCACGATTAGGTTTTTCGTCTTTCTACCTTAATACTTGACGAATTCTGAGATGGACCCTTGTTTGGCTTCTCGATAGAAAAGGTACGTTGCTTCACTCTCTTGATCTGAGTGGGGAATATAATTATTCAAATAATTGTTCTCGATTTTTCTCACGGTAGAAACTAGATTCCTTCACGAGAGCATGAAAAGGGGTAGTGGCGAAGCAATTGCCATTGTACATAGTTTTTATGAAACGGGGGCGAATATATTCTTACAAATTCTTCTCAAATCGCTCGTTTCTGTCTATATTCATAATTCAACTTTATATGTGTGTGTGTGAGTTACGGTAGGGATTGCAGAACTCAAGAAAATCTTTACAGATCGCACTTCTCCCTAGAGTATAATAAATATTTTTAATATTTTTACGATAATAAATAAATAAATAAATAAATAAATAAATAAATAAATAAATAAATAAATAAATAAATAAATAAAATATAAATAAATAAAAGCGCACTTCCTGAATCGACTCTGCTACCGACTCCCCTCTTCCCTGCCCTCGGCTCGACGTACAGAGGCACGCAGCAGACAGCGTTGCGAATGAGCCGTTCGCGGATCTACACGGGTTCATTGAAATAAACGGTTTCTCACGTCGGCAGTGACCCTGAGCGCCGGCTGCTGCTGCTGTGGCCGCGGCGGCAGCCTTCACGGAACGCTACACTTAACAGTTCATTAAACAACAAAGGCGTCGGATCGCTCGGGCGTGTTGGTCTGTCACAAATCACGCTGCCGCGTGATCAAGGCGACGTGGGTGCCGCCGACGAGCTACTCGATCGTCCGAGATCGCAGGATTCCTCAAAGAACTATCGGAGCAGACTTCAAGTGGATTTTTTCCCGCTTCAAGTCACGTTTAGTAGAACCAACAGTAGTAGCGGCTCGGCCGTACCAGTGATTGGGAAGTGGCGGGTTCGATCTCTGCAAGGTGACAGATATTTACTTGATGTGTTTTAATATCCAGTAATGTGTGTAGCGCTTGCCGGAATTGGATTCGTAGGAAGATTTCTGTGGTTTTCGTGGTTTGCCTATTCACTTCAAAGCCAGTGCCTGAGCACCACTCTATTCAGTGGGCAACGGATGATGCTTGTGCTCCTTTTTATTATTATTATTATTATTATTATTATTATTATTATTATTATTATTATTATTATTATTAGCCCGTCTGGTAGCTCACTGTGAGGCGGCCTGGGTACAAATCGTCTCAGTTTCTATAGCTGTGTGTGGAAAGAAATTAGTGGTGCTAAACAGCACGTACTTTCTAGCCTGAATTTCACGCAAACGTACACGAAGAGTACTCACATTTTCGAAAAATGGTACATGACGTTATTTCAAAATCTGTCTTTAAGGAACAGACTTCATAAAGGGAAAAAAGCTCTATCTTCATAACTGTAGTTTTAGGAAGACGCCCAACAAATTTTGAATTTTTGGAATTTTCGAAAAATCAGGAACGGGGGGGGGTCGTTGAAATGGGGTCATTATCCTAGAAGCTTCGAATTAATGATTTTTTTAGTTTATTATTTACAAAAATAATGAACGTCGATATTTTCTGGAATAACTTTTTAACAGAATTTCATTGATTTTATTGAAACTCGGTATACTGATTCACCTTAAATTGCAATTTTTGGAATTGACACTTTTATAACAAAAGTCTATCAATAATTTTTTTTTAAACTTTGTTTGAAATTAATCCGCAATGCATGTAGAAATTGAACTCTCGAGTAGTGGTGCGGGCTATTTGGACATGCGAAAAGAGTATGGCGAGGGATGGGGTGGAGAGGACAGAGACAATTTGGGACAGGGAGCGGGACAGGGGGCTGGGCAGGACGAGACTGACGAGGAGGGACAGGGCGGGGCAGGAAAGAGTAAACAAGGCGGGGTCAGAGGGAGCTAAACTGCGTTGTATTCATGCTTATATCATGAACACAGAATTATTTCTGAATCTTTGGACGTTTCATTCAGAATCAGATTACTTTCTTATTCAGATGTCGCGGGCGTTTTGAATTTGCTAAATTGTAGAAATGTCTCATCGTACATGATGGTAAAATTAATACAATAATTGAAAAACCTTAATATTTATGGGTATGGAAACGAATCTCACGGAAAGTGAAATACTCATTTTCTTCAGAATTTCTTCAGAATTATCATTACATTCCCAGTATTATTTTTAACTCAAATAATGCATTTATTTTACTTAACATTTTATTTCGATACGTTTGTTCACAAGAATGAGGCATCTTTCCTTCTCGTGTTAAATTCCCTTCATTTTATGTAATTATATTCATAACTTCTATAACAAATCCGATGAAATATTTTTCGTAGAAAACAGGAAGAGGTACCTGATCTGCTGCATGACAGTGTAATTATCAGACATGACAACGTTAAAAATACTGGAGAATTATTAGTCTAGAACACTGAACTGGAAATAGGTGTAATAATTCACCTAACGCAGAGTGCATAGGCGTAGAAGGGCGACGTAAGCGTTGAGTATTTATGTTGTTGATTCCAGAGCGCCAAATGTTTTCATCAAATGTCGAGAGAAACAGATTTCGTGAGAAAAACGTAGTGCTTGAGGTCATAAAGCCACAACGAAGTCGTAAGTCTTCATGGCATGAAGCCAGAAAGAATTTCACAGACTACCTAAATTACCCTAACGTTTAGAATTCTCAATCAATAACTGTAACCAAATTCAAATTTCTGAAAGGTATGTCTTTAATATTTACCTGAAAGTTTCCAAGATCTATGGTGCCTAATCATTAACGACCTACGCACACCAGTAAACATACAGGTTGTTGACATTGCATTATAATTACGTCCTCATGTCCAGGAGGGAAACGAATATATGCTTTTTGATTATAGGTCACTAATGGTGCCAGCACCCTTGAAGAACCGTACAAAAATCATTACCCAACAACTCACAGCCATATTACACGCAGTCCTGCAATTAGTATGATTACATCTCCCGACTAGGTTCCTCAGTATTTCGCAAACACAGTGCAATGCTATGCAACTTACTACAGGTCACTAAAAATATATCCACAATTATTCCATTTACATGAGTGGTTATTTTGGTCATCCATTTTCTTTGTATACTATTACTTTTTTATTTTCCTTTCCTTCAAAGAGATAAGTGTAGAACACAAATTTAAATAGGAAATCAGAAAAAGTATATTAAAGAAAGCTTCATCTTTTATACGACAGTGTAGGACAAAACATTGTTAATTTTATTGGTGAAGAGGTAGAAAATTTAATTCACTAATTGCATCTGCTCGTTGTCTGACCGGAAATCAAGCAATAACTCTATTACGCTTTTGTAATACTACCAATTAAAATTTTACCAAATTATGTAGGACAGGAAAATAAAAGGCAAGTGGAAATAAAGTAGGTGGCATGAAAGATATTATTCTACTTGCCTTTGGAATGCAAGGCTCTTTATAGGAGGGAAGGTTCTTCGTTGTGTGGTTCTTGAATGGTTGTTATTGTTTTCTTTAATCTCTTGCTTAACTCAATGGCATTGTGCCCGTGACTCCGTGTCACTCATTGTAACCTTGAGCGTTTCAACTGATTATGAAAGAAAAGGCATGTGGTGTTAGAGAAACTGCCGGTCATGTCGTCTGAATTGTAACACGTAACACTCGAAAGAAAAAGTTTGAGCGAGCGTGCTGAATTTTGCATCTCAAGAAGTTAACGCAAGAATACAACAAATAATACTTCAATCTAATTGAAACTTCTTGAGTTCTCTTCACTGCCAACAAGATAATTTTTTTTTACTCGATTGGAGTTCTTGGAATGCTGAATGACCTCTGAATTTGCTAACTCATGAACATGCCTTTTCAATTTTCATTCAGTGAGTAAAGACGATAAACACAAAAATGAAGTTCAATTGCATAAAAAGAACATGACGCGATTAATTATATGGGCTTCCTAGAGGTTTTTAAAATATAAGCTTGTAGTTATTTGTACGATGAGACATTGATGCCGATGTTTTTTAAAATGTATAAAATTCATCGATATTTTAAATATCGCAAATTCTGATATCCTAAACATGAATGTTATGTTTTATGCTCTGCGTTTTTACGTTTTCAGCATTTAGTTCCTTGATGAAAATTCATAATCATAAGTATGTAAAAGTAAAATCGCATCAAGTCCTTTGATATTTAAAAGCATTGATTTACTATTAACATAAAAGTTTTGTTAACGATATCAAAATCACTAATTTGTGTACAAGTACACACTTTTTCTATTTGCATTTTCAAATTTCATTTTGTATTCCGAATGTGTTTGTGCGCACACACACATACCACATCCACACCACACCACACCCACACCACACCACACCACACCCACACCCACACCCACACCACACCCACACACATACACCCACACACCACCCACCCAACCCACACCACACCCACACCAACCCACACCACACCCACACACACCCCACCACAACCACACACACCGCACACCACACCCACAGCCACACCACACGGACACCCCACCACACCCACACCACACCCACACACACACCACAACCACACCCACACGATAACCCCACACCACACCACACCACACCCCACCACAACCCAACACACCCCACCACACCCACACCACAACCCACACGCACACCACACCCACACCACACCCACACACACCCACAACCACACCACACACACCCACACCAACACCCACACCACACCACACCAACACCCACACCACACCCACCACACCACACCACACTCACACCCACCCACACCACACCGCACACCACACCACACCTACACTCACACGCACACCCACACACGCCCACACCCACGCCCGACACAACGCCCACACCACGCCCACACCACGCCCACACAGACGCGCCACCCCAACCCACCACACCACCCACCACACCACACCCACACCACACCACACCACACCCACACCACACCCACACCAACCCGACACACAAACCACACCACCCACACCACACCCACACCAACCCACACCACACCACACCACACCCACACCACACCGCAACCACACCCACACCACACCCACAGCCACACCCACACCACACCTCACACCACACCACACCACACCCACACCAGACCCACACCAAACCCACACCACCCCACACCAACCACAACCACACCACACCCACACCACACCACACCACACCACACCAACACCCACACCACACCAACGCACCTCCAACCACACCCACCCAACCACACCACACGCCACACACAACCCACACCACACCACTACCACAACCACACCACACCAACAACCCACACCACACCACTACCACACCCACACCACACCCACACGCACACCACACACACCCACTAACACACCACACCACAACCCACACCAACACCACACCACACCCCACACCACACCCCACCACACCCCACACCAACACCGAACCACACCCAACCACAAAACCCACACCACAACCACACCACACCCACACCACACCACACCCACACCACACCCACACCACACCACACCACACCACACCACACCACACCACACCACAGCCACACCACAGCCACACCACACCCGCACCACACCCGCACCACACCCGCACCACACAACAGAGAAACCCATTTTTAAATAATCAGATATATTGATGATTTCGTGTTTTACGAGATAATTAAATATGGTGTTTTTTAAATTTTAAATTGGGTACCAAAAATAAATATTATTGTGTTTTTGTAACTTCTTATCTGTTTCTCTGTGAACAAGAAGTTTGATCTCTCCTTCTATAGAGTTAAAGCTAATTTACCAGGCTGTAATATTAGACAGTTCCAAGAAGACATCGATGGAATTGAGGGGAGTTGAAAGTAATGTTAAAGATCATATTTCTTGGAATAAATAATGGAATTATGGAACTCTATATTCAATTCTCCACGCTTTAAATTATTTTTTAATCTTGAAGTTAATTTGTAATACGAAGAGGCTTGAGGGTACAATATGATATAATCTCATAAAACAAGATGTGTAGAATCATATTTCATAGCAAAATTTCTCCAGCCAAGGTAAGATTGAATGATGAACGTTTTCTCTGAATGAGTTGTTGAAATTCAATTATTCGTCTTAAATAAAAAATAAAAAATTCTTTTGATGAAATTTTCTCGCTGTAATTCTTCGTGGCAAATATATCCAATTTTCATAAAATCTCGTACTTCACTGTGAATAGGTAAAATCTTGGGTCAATAACACTCATTTGATTGTCTCTTCGTCTTCATCAGAAAAGGTAACAAATTAAATTAAACAAATAGTTTGTCATTAAACTGAAATGAAATTTGCTCATGTTTGATTCATATCGTAGGCGCAGTACTCCATGCACAAACATTTTTAATGTTGCTTTCTGTAACAAAATTTTGCGAAGCAGTTCAATTGACAGTGCTTTATCCTGCGTGAATGAAGAGGAATTAGGCAATCAGATGAGGCATTGTAACTTGTATCGCAAGCCCGCAAAAACGATAATTTTGTTGAAGGAAACAAGTATTCCTCGAAACCACATCTACCATAACGGTGCGCAGATTAACCTCTAATTTTTTAATTTACAATTTGTTTAAGAAGTTCATTAACTCAGTTAGTACATGTTTGTGAGCAATTCTCACCGTAATAATTTTCTCTAAGAATTATTTTTTATGTTGCTGATACAGGGGATGGAAAAATTGTATATTCGTTTGAAGAACCAATCTATATCTTTATGTTTGTACACAACGAAATCATCCATTACAAGAGATGCAGTAGAGCAAGCAGGTGAAATCAGCATTTGGCCATACTTCCGATCTAATAAAACTTTCACGTTAGCTACTAATGTTAAGACAGAGCCAAACAATGGTTTCTTAAGTGATTATTTTGCCATAGAAATCTCGACCGCGTTTTCAGAATTACTTACAGAATACATAAGACTGAATATATACAGACAAAAGATACTTAAAGGGACGAAGAATATGCAAACTTGTGGCGCTACAACCGTATACTTTGTCGTATTATTTGTAACTGTTACTTTTTTATTATAATTCTAGCTGAACCCACAAAATGGTTTCCAACCCGCAAATCAAATAATTTGTCAGCGCTAGAGTGGGGACCTATACTTCTAAATTCCGTATTCGCTATCCTTATCGATTCAGTCAGTAGATCATCTATCAAATTATACTCAAATTATCGGTACAAATGGTTCGTTTTTAAATTTCAAAATAAACGATTTCAAGGAAAATCGGACTTGTGGCATTTTATCAAGGTACTTTATTATATTCGAGCAAAAAATAGAAAAGATATCGTAAACGCAAAACATCTACGTTACTGAGTGTGTACACGCAGACTTTAACTTTACGTGAAAGAAATGTCGGGATGAGATATTTCACCTGATTTAACGAGGCCTGTAGTGTGCGATAAACATTGCAATAATTGAACCTCTTCCAACTTGAGACAAAACTTCGAACGGAAGAGTCAATGTTCTGGTACTACTTGTGTACGCAAACAAGTACGAAATGAATACTGAGTTCCAATCAATGGAATGGTCTTTCTGGGAAATTTAGTGATAGCAGTACCCTATGACGTTATAAATCGGAATAACACAACGTAACGCTTTCGAAGGAAAACCCTGCATAAAACGCAATAAGCACAAGAAATCTTAAACGGAATCGTAGTTGCCAGATAGGAGATGAGGGTATTTATTTTCAGCCTGTGCAAATAATATTTAATATTCGTCATTGGATATCACCTTAATTTTCTGTTCAACATTACACAATAAACTGGCCATGAAGCCTGCCCACCGGACCAGTGACAGACAGCAAATTAGTCAGCCCGCCAGAAGGGAGGTTCTATTCATGTCTCGTACGTAGGAACAGCGACGTTGGCGATTTCCGCATGCTCGAGTGCAGGGCGGGTTCCCTTACCTGCAACAGAAGGATACACAGAAGCATTAGACAGGCGTACAACATACAAAACACTTTCGCAAGCGCTAATTGAATAGCTAATTGAATGGATGCGCAGACAAAACGTCTTAGAAGGAATATGTGTGGTCGGATAAGATGGCTCAGCGCAACAACTCTTGCCGCTACAGCGACTCTCACCGAGAATCGTAGCGTCCGAGTTCCGACAGTGACAGATTATTAACACTAGATATGTAGCTAGGTAGAATTCAATTTTTGTCTGGAGGCGATCTCTACCGACTGGCTGCTCTGATCGGTGGATTTTCGTGTTTACTCCGTTCCAACCAGGCAAATGTCAGAGCAGTACCCTAACAGGTCACTGATTGCGCGCGATCTTACCTTTTTCATCCTCGTTCCCTCCTTTCGTCTTAAACTCACCCACACTTTTACATGCTCTACACAATCCCACATATCGTTAGATTGGTTGAGACCTCAGAGCTTATTCTGATTGGGACAGTGCTTCACTGGGGATGATACCCACAAGCCGACGTATAGGTCGGCGCCGATCTCGGGTTTCGGGCTTCTATCGCCACCTCCCGACTGTAACATGCACTATCCTTAAGGACTAATTACCGAAGAAGTGTACGAATTCCGAAACATGAAATATTAACTTCTTCTCTCAGGAATATGTGGGAGATGGCATGGCACTAGTGTAATCAGCGTTTGTTATTTTCGTGTTTGAACTCTTGCAATTTAAGAACTATGAGTACAGGGGACGTTAATATGCATTGAACGTGATGTTTTCCTTAAAGATCGCGTTCAATCCTGCAATGTATAGTTTATTTACGGAGAACGTGTATGTTAAGCGAACTAGCGTCCTGATCAACAAAAGTGCTTCTGAACAATACCACACAAAATGGCTTCCGCTGACGGCCTATTCCTTGGAACTTTACTGTAGTATTACGTTTGCGGTGTCGTAAGCAGTGATTCACAGTGTGTGAGAATTCAGACACAGCAGAATACGTGCAAAATGAGAAGAAGCGGAATAGCGCAATGATATATTTGCATTTTTTAGACAAAATCGAAGTTGTTTCATAGCTTTTTAATTTGTCTCCAGTTGCTGCATATCTATCGAAACCACAAACCTCTCTCCCATGGCGAGAGGCTGCATAAATTTACGTCAAAGTATTAGGATATTAGAAATTAATTACATAGTTTACAAAGCGCGTTCTCAGAGAATGACCTAGGTTATTTCACAGTGTACATCATCACACATCAAGGGGCAACTGTCAGTGACAAGTCTGAATGCAGCGAGCTTTATCCTAAATGCATGGTTTACGTCATGTCTGCGTGCAAGTTCAGTACTTCCTCTAGGCTTTAAAGGTCACTCCTTACTGTTTGGAGCGCTTCGCGGTGAAGTACAGAGGAGGGAGTGCGCCAACCATGTATTAAAGCTTTACTAATTTCCTTCGTTGTGAATTACCCGTGTTTTTGACGGAAATTCTCCTGACGGTCGGTACAAACAAGCTCCAGGACAATGCTGAATCTAAGAAAAACCTCAGCTCGTTTTCCAACTTCACTTACTGAAGAGAAAGAAGATGGCGAAGGAAAGGTTAATTCCGAAAAGTTGTGTGTCGTTCTTGGGGTCTTTCAGAATAAGAGAAAAAATCGTTGTAAAAATTCGATTAGGTTTAATGTTTCTTCACTCATGCCGCCTCATCAGTCGAAGTCGAAATGCTTTTTCAAATGGGGCGCAGAGTCTGTAGCCTTACCGTGTACGGTGCAGAGGCAGTTTAGTACGAAGTGTCATTAGTAACTGAGACCGTGCTCCATTCTCGTCACGAGAATGAATACTGCTCTATCTTGTGCAGTGGGCACGGTAGACCTCTTTGTTACGGAGACAGTGGATTCATTTCCCGCTTAGAGAATGGTGAGTGTCCTTTTGCGTATCACTCATGCGCTCCCCATCCGCAATAATAATCCTTACCATCGGTGTCATCGTCAACGACAAGGAAGCTAAAGAATAATAAGGGTGCGGCAGACTGTGTCAGAGCAATACATAATCTTTGCCTTTTCAAACATGAAAGAATTCAAATTGTCTAAACATCTGCGATCCATATTTGGCGGTAACGGATGACACACTTTCTGAACTCATTGCTAAACGTTACAAAAACACGTGAAAGGATAGTAAAATTTAAACTATTACCTAACGAAATTTCTCTGTCAACCAATCAGATTTTGAGAGATTAATGTAAAGCGCAAATAAAAGTTGGATGTTTCATTTATAATTATATGAGTGTGTCACTAGTTACGATGACATTGTGAGATAATTTACGCATTTCCTAACTGCGTGAAATTGTTTCTGTTTATGTATTATGTAATGAGTGCATTATTTTTTTGAAGATTGCATTCATATCTTCTTGTATTATATGAGTGAATGTGGGTGTATTTTTCTTCCTATTAGCTATTTTGACCGTCTTAATTTATCCCTCATGATTCTATATTCGAATTTTGTGATTTTTCATGTGTAAACCATTTTCCCTTCACTCTCAGCCAGTCCATTTTGCCCCTCTTATCTTCCCCCTCCAAATGAACCACCAGCTCTTCCACTCGTCCAATTTGTTCTTTGAGGTAGGTTCACGGAAGATTTCATTAGAAGAAGCCGAAACTCATCTAATGCTTAAATATTACAGTTGAATTATGGTTCAATATTCACCGCAGAGGTAACCAGCGCGAATAGATTTCAATTAAGATCGAAGAAGGTTTCACTTCACTGATTATTAAAGTCGCAAACATACATGTTTTGAAGGCGCGAAGCAACACATTAATCCTCTTCTATTGTCTCGTAGATGAAGTATCCAGTCAGACCTGTTTCTAATATGGACGACACGTGCTGAATCTGATGTATTTTAGGGATATGCTTTTTATATCAATCGACAAGAGCGATGTGGCTCTTGGAGATTGTTTTCATTGATTTCTATGAGCCTTAACAATCCGATTTCGTTTTAAAACCTTTAAAAATCTTTAACACTGCAATTGAAATATTAATATGTTTGAAAATAAGCAATAATCAAAATGTTGAAAATAACTAATAGGAAGTAGTGATACTATTTCACGTAGTATGGCTACATATAATATTGATGAAACATAATAAACATTTGCGTATTGTACAACCAAATTGGAAATATGTTGTTTGTTTTTTTTTGAACATATGTGGGGAAACGAAGGATTTGGAAACACTATCAGCTGGTCTTCAAACTAAAAAGTGAAGGTGTATAAGCATAATAATGTTGTTCTTGAGGCTAGCGATTTTTGAAATATAAAGCCATGAAAACTAAACTCTAAATGTTTTTACGTAGACCTCATATTTTGTTCTAATTGTTACGAAAACTGTGTGAATGTTGTTTCATGGTAAGATTTTTTTTACTCAAAACGATTGAGTTTGTTTTATTTTGGGTTCCTTAGTTTCCGTCCTTTTGCTGTTTTTTATCCGAATTCCCCTAAAATACGTTAATTTTTTATTTCTATCACTCCATAGAAATTTATTTGTAACCTGTAGATAAACATATATCAAGTTCTAAGGAGTAAACGTTGTAGTGAGACGGGTAACTAACAATCAATACAGTTTAAAGAACAATGTACATAGCAAGCTTTTGCAGTACACCTTAATTGTATGAATTAACCAAAGGTCAACCAAAATTCAGCGAAAATCCTGATGAACTAACGCGTCTTTCCCATTTCTGACTGCTGATGCATGAGAGTGTAAACGTCGAGGTGGTTGAGTAGCAGAAACAGATGTTGGAAACAAGAATAGGAAACCCAACATTCATTCGCCAGTATCGCAACGAGGTGGCCATAAACCTTGCTTCCACTGGGCAAGACGAGCTTAGAACACCGGACGTTGAGCATACGCTGGGCATTTCCCCCTGGGAGACAAGCGCGCGAGCCGCGTAAGCTCAGTTGCATACGGCACTGTGTAAGCTCAGATGCATATTCGCCGTAAGTGACACCCAATACGCGCACCACTCTACAACAACATTCGCGCATCGGCGTTTCTCGCCACATTCCACACTCGCAGCGAGCGGGGTCGCGACGACAGCGTCGGGAGCGTCGGCGGCGTCGGCCGCGGGGTCGTGGGCCGCCTCGGCGCGCCCGCCACGCCGCCGCCGCCGCGTCGCCCCAAGCGGTGAACGCGGGAAGGGGGGGGGGAAGGCTCTGCGCGCCGTGCCCGCGTGTCGGCGGGCCCCGTGCCCCCAGGCACGCTCGCGCGCCCAGATAATCTCAGCGTGACGGCGCTGGGCGGCGGCGCTCCGATCGCCCGCTCGCCCGCCCGCCGGCTGGCCGGCCGGCCCCGCACAGCCGTCTGATTGGCCGGGCCGCGCTCTGATGCATGTCCTGTCCTGCGGGTGTTCCCTGGAACTTCCATCGGCCAAGGTCACCGTGTCACCGCGCGAAGCGGCCGGCGCGCCGCTCCACCGGCCGTCGATCCGCTCGTCTGTCCGTCTGTTCCACCGCATTTCGCGCTCTTCGTCGCGAGTCTTCGGCGGCGGACGACCACCAAAAAAAATCGTAGGAACATTAAAGAAAAAGAAGTCTCTTTTTCGATGACTTAAAATATGGTTCGTTTTCATTCCTGAGTCCAATTTACGCCTGAGATGCCCGTGGGGATCGTTTGTTACTAAGAGCTCTGAGCCCCGGCGTCGCCGTAGCGGCTATGGCGGTGGCGGCGGTGCTGGCGGCACTCGCTGCAAGAACGGCCGATCATTATTTTACTTAACATCGCGCACATGTGCTCTAACCGTAGCCTCAGGCAGCCACAATTGGAAATGGCCTTCGTTACATGCCACATAAATAATTCTTTAGACAGGAATACATATATTTAAAAAAAAGAATTTCGTGCAGAAATTGAATCTTGATTGTAGTGTTAGATAGTCTGACTTATCTAGTGATCTTCATACTTCTTGACCGGAGGCGCTGTTTAGGATTAACTGAAGTTGATGGGGAGAACCTCTCGGGCATTGTAGCGACGGCAGCATTAAGGATATGTGAAGTGAGAGAGACAGCAGGAAGGTCGGATGTGGGTGAAAGAAAGGAAGAAAAAGAAACCATCGGACTGGCTGCAAGACTCGGAAAGAAGTAGAAGTGGATATAGCAGCAATTGCAACGTCGGAAATAACAATCATACTGATGAAGGCTATGGCAATTTGAGTCTGATCGTTGCAATGATGGTGGTGGATCGTTGAACTGATGAGAAAATGGCGATTGGGTTAGCGGTAAGGATGAAAAAAGGATATTTTGATTGGCGACGGTAGAGGTGGTAGAATGGTTTGACTGACTATGGGAAATTGGCTTAAAATTGTAGTGACTGCAGAAGGATGCCGATAGAGATGACTCCAAGATGCATCAATTTCAATACTAAGGCAAGGTAGATGGAAGGAAGGATGAAAATGATACAGTTGTGACCTTATCTATAAAACGCAATGCATGTGAACGACAAGAATAGGAAGTGCCAGAAGTGACTTCCTATTCTAATCGAACCAAGAGGATTCTGAACGTCTAGAATAGGAAGTGTCGCAGCCAGCAGCGAAGTGGAAAGTAATCAGTAGAATGAGCCCAAGGGCAAGAACTAATTGGGGTAAGGGATTAAGACACTGGTAATGGTAAAGTGGAGGCGAAAGACAGCTGCTGATACTCGGATTTAAACATATTGTCCCTTTAAAGTCACGAGCTGGATGGTGAGGGGGACGTAGTTATCAAATCGGGAGCTCCAGTACCAAAAAATGTAAGTCTCAACGAAGCTCCCGTTTAGATGGCACTAACCCCGTGAACGTTCAGGTCGTGACATTGAAGTGCCACTATATTTAAATCATATGACCAAAAAATAATATTACTTTATGAATTGGCAACGGAATGGTTCCCGGACGAGGTCGTGGGGGTGTGAATGTCAGAACGACAAGAGATTCCAACGCTGTCTGTCCAATTTTGAGAAGAGTCGATCGGAGAGGTTGTGGGAGCTCCGCTCGGACGGTGGGAAGGGGGGCAGAGTGGGCAACGGGGGGACGCGGGGGAGAAGCGGTGCGCCCGAGGGCCCTTGGCAGCTGCAGCCGAAGGGCCGCTGGGTCCGACTTGGACGTCTGGTGAAGCCCGCGGCAGCGCTCTGGCTGTCCATCGACGATGCAGACGCGAAGTCCAGCCGTGAGGCAAGGAGAAGGGAGGATCGTTGTGCATCTCCCATCGGCGCAACTAACAAGCACTCATCTACCGTACGTCTTGGACTTCGAGACAGAATTTTAAATTATGGCTAGAGAGGTTGGGCGGTAATTATCAGTGCCAAGGGGAAAGAACTCCGGGGTCTCATGGGGCTTCAGCATCTCTCCCCGGAAGCCCTCGAAAATTAACAAATATTGTTTTTGCTAATTTTGTGTTATAACGGAAGTTTTTCAGGTCTTCAGTTGAATACGATGTATTCAAATATAAATCAACTAATAAAATTAAATTTTCAATTTAGCATAAATTATTTTTAAGGAAACATGAAGTTGGCTGTACATTTATCACCCGCGTCGTGGAGGAAGATGCAATTACTGATTACCCAGCTAATTTCGTTTAACGATAAGACTGAAATACATTTTGGGGGGCATTGTATCAGGAGTATCTATAGAAATTAGTTATGTTGTATACGGGCCATAATACACCATAATCGTGTTTCACTTCCCACATGTAATTCACATGAACTACTCCGCTCGTATCAAGTTGTTGTCACGTGATTCCTGACGTGGTATAGAGCGGCCAGGCAGGCCCACTGTATTAGAATACGCTCTGGATTTGAACCAGGAGTAGCATCGTGGGCGGTAAGCGAAGTCGGGCAGCTGGGAGGTCGCGGCGCCGTTGTCTTGCGTTCAAGAGCCCTGAGGCTACGTCAGAGGTGCCATAGTTAAAACAGAGATTACGCTCGCCGGTCATGCTTTCTGCCAAGTCACTCATTCAACGTTAGCGATCGAAAGATAGAGATATAATAATTTCATTTTGATAGAAGTGAAATTACGGCCATACTTCAAGCGGGATTATACATACAAGTCATTGTATAAATAAATAAGTAAATAAATTATTGTATATGACACTTTCAAAAATGTCTCCAAAAGATTCTCCAGAGCCTATTTTTCATTGGTATTTTTTGCTGGAATAGAGCAAAACAGTCTTATAAAGATCTTTTAAAAATTTTTCTTCTCGATTTTTGATAATAGCGAGATTTAATTTTTTAATACTTTTCCACAAAATTACAACAACATTTATGAAGTTAGAAAAGTTAGAGATGTGTTTTTATTTCCTATTAAGATATCATTACATTATGTCATATTTTTTTAAACATGAGTTTTGCGTAATTTTGAGTTAAATCTTCCCAATTTCTACAAATATAACCAATAATTTCTCAAAATGGACTCCATATTTTTTCTTTAAACGTTTTGTTAGGATAGAGCACTATTGACAGAATTATTCGCCACAAGGTATACCATCAAAACATGGTAATTTAAGAAAGGGGAATATATTATTTTTTTTGGATGCAGCTGCACAAATGGACTGTCGAAAGAGACGGAGTCATAATGGTGAGTACGCTCATTGCAGAATTCAACGTCTTTTGGTTCAAATTTGAACTTCAGTAAATTTTCTTGCGAGTTGGGAACATTCACAGACGCATTTGTTGTGAAAATGAGGCGATCTGCATGTAGAGTAACAAATTTTCTAAATGTTTTCACGGGTTCAGCTATTATTATGTATTACGTAACGGTTGCAAATAATACCAGAAAGTGGTGCTGTTGTAAAACCCCTAGAGGACATACTATGTAATCTATCAATTACATTAAACAAATTTGCCTGATCATTGATGCATTTTATTTAAAAAAATATTGCGACATGCAACATATTGTAACAATAAAATATAAGATGAAATACGAATATTGGAACTATTTCATATATGTGAAATTTTGTTGAAATAAAAATTATTGGTTTTCAAACTTTTGCACCATCAAATGATTTAAAATATATAATATACAATTTGTCAATAAATCATCCTATTGCGAAAAACGCAAATAAGTTAGAACATTTGAATGTATATTCAAGACGTTCTGCACATTTTTGCATAACACTTCCCCGCCACCTCTGGTTACTATGCCAAGCACCAGCAGTCGCCCGCAAGCCGGTCGTCAGCTCAGACCCGGAGGCCACCTCTTAGCATACGGCCACCTCCGCCGCTGCCATCGCCGCCGCTGCCGCCTCCCACTGCCCTCAACCCACCACCGCTGCCTCCGCCACCCACCGCCGCGTACCGCCGTCCCCCACTGATGTCGCACATCAGTGTCCCCCACAGCGGACACCCACTGCCACTCAAACTGCCGTCCACAAGCACCGTCCCCTATCGCTGTCACCCGCCTTCACCGCACGTGACCCGCCGTGACGGCCGTCATTCGTTATCACCCCCCGTCACCCGCCGTCCCCCGCCGTCCACCGCCGTCCACCGCCGTCCCCCTCCATCCCCCTCCGTCACCCGCTGTCACCCGCCGTCACTCGACATCACCTCCGTCCTCTGCCGTCACCCGCTGCCCATCACTCGGTGTCGCTGCCACAACTTTGTATCACCACCATGCGTATTACGCTGGGCCACACCACATGACACACGCCGCATGGAGTGGTGAAGAGGGGCACGGGCTCCTACGGTAGTAAGAGGCGACGCAGGTCCGGCGACAGTGGCGGTGCGACCATCCCGCCATGATCTCATGCCGTCATGCAGTCATGCCGTCATGCTGTCATCCCGCCATGCCGTCATTCCGTGCCGCCGTCACCACCACCGCCATGCTGTCCTGCCAGCGCCTCCACCGCCGCCGGAGCGTGTGCTCCTGTGCGCCTGTTCGTGCCGCGTGTGGCGTGCGGTGCGGCCCTCTCCTCTTTAGCCTCGTGCCAACAATTAACTTAATTCCGGTGAATGACGCCACGGAACGGCCTGGAAACCCGGACGTCTCTATTCTCGCGCCGGACAATACCCGGGCGGCCGGTGCGACTCTTCTACTGGGAGATCCGCAGGCGCCTCTGCTCCCCCCCCGTCGACCCCTTAGCGCACCTCCTCCCACCAACCTCTCTTGCTGGGGGGTTTCATTCAAGAAATACGTCCCTGCTACCGGAGAAGGGATTGGTCATTTTCTTACGGAGTTGTACGACGGGAAAGAAATGGAGACTGATTGAAAAGTGTACGTACTTTGTGAAAATAAGTGCATTTGATGATATATTGATAGAATGGAGATGGGAAGTGACTTCATAAATTCGTTTTACCGACAGAAAAAATATTACGTTGGGTTAACCATTTTCTTTACTTCATACACTCTAATTATTTCTTATACTACTCTGTGAAAATAAGTGCATTTAAAGATATATTGATAGAATGGAGATGAGAAGTGACTTCATAAATTAGTTTTACCAACAGAAAAAATATTACGTTGGGTTAACTATTTTCTTTACTTCATACACTGTAATTATTTCTTCTACTACTCATATTACCGTTCTTCTTTAAAATTCTGTTATTAGACTGTTTTTCACTGGGCGATTTATGGCTTTTACGTGTGTTTAAGAATATTCGGGGGGTTCTGAGGAATAAAAAATGATGATTTTTGTGTACGTATTTGGCGAACGATCCCCGATGTTTGCTTGTCCCAGGACACGTCCTCTCTCTTCTCCACAGTTTCGCTTTACGACCTTCAGTTCCAGTTGGTCTTGTTTCGTCCGGGTATCGAATTGCTTTCGTGATCGAGCTGGAATCTGGAACCTGTATTTATTTTATGTCCTTGTTGTTATAATTGGGAATGGAATTGATAAAAATGGCACACGAATAAATAATTTTGACGCGTCTATATCGAGTACGTCTGTTGAAGATACGGCGAAATCTTGCGGGAATAATTAATCGAGATTGAAATGCGATCTCACGCTCTCTTAAATTTAAATTAATTTGAAAGAATTTTGGTGGCCGTTTTCCTAAAATACAAATCACACTTTTATTTTGTTCAGAACACATGCAAATTCAGAATAAAAGTTAAAAGGAGCAAGATAATCGCCGTCGTCATTTGAATATAACAAAAAAATCAAGAATAATTTCTTCAGTGTTCCGCCTTATTTATATTTATAGATATTTTACATGGCTGTGTGCACAAATGTTCTTGAATGTTAACAAGTTGCAGCGTAAGTTAGTATTTTCGGAAAAGTAGAGCACATTCAGGAACCTATATCCTCGTCCGTTGTCCGACCGTACCGTGTTCTTGGCAATCGTAATAAATAAAGCACATTGTAGTGACGATAATGGCACTTTATGCTCTCATGGTAATTCATACAATTTCCCCTACATAAAAATGTAGCGTGGGCCCATTATGCAGCTGAACGCTTCAATTATTTCTTTCTACTGCGAGGTACTTCGCCGCGCTGGCATCGCCAGGGCCGTGTCGGGGACTCGAACAGCGTGATGGCGCGCCGGAGGCTTCCACTCGACAGGGAGACGGAGTGAAATCGAAATAGGCTGCGTGGGTGGCGGCTATCGGCTAAGAGGGTCCCGCGGCGCCGCTCGGTCGCCGGGCCGCGAGTTGCGAATAATGCAAAGAGCTGCGGCGTAGGCGGTCGGACGGCTGGCGGTTGGAGGTGGTGGCAGCGGCGGAGGCGACGGCGGCGGTGGTGGTGGTGATTGGGGCGGAGGAAATTCTGGTAATGGTTGTGATTGTGGTGGTT
>BOPP01000027.1:2108709-2122167 GCA_017312745.1 Gryllus bimaculatus | reverse complement strand
AACGTGGGAGTTATCTCAAGTGCTCTCTAAACGTCTCTTTGTAATGCTTTTGACACGTTTGCAGCGGAAGAACCAGCGGGAGGTTCTCCGGAAAAAATGCTTTCTCGAAAAGCGAAATTGCTCTTGGTAAACGCTAGCATGAAAATCAGCGTGTCGAATTAAACTGTTCCCTCACAGATAATTAAGAATACCGGTGCCTGTAATAGTACCCATACTTCACCTTTTTATCTCTCTGACACCGTGTTATCGTTGATAATTATTCCGATTATGAGTTAGACCGCAGAGATCTCTCTGATAGTGTTTAATTTATTTGTTTACTAATTTACTTATTTCCTTCACTCGTGACACAGCTCTCGCAGGTTGATACATATCTATTAAAATAAACTAGACACGTCAGGCTAAAAGGACGTTTTAGGGTTATTACATTAATGCCTTTTTCTTCGCTACGACGGCCGCTCTCAGCTGTCGAGGCTCGGCTGAAATGTGGGTCTTACGGAGGCACCTGAAGGCCGTTGCGTCCGACTCGACGCAACGCCTCCCACTTCTGGACGCTGCTACTCACCACCGCCGCCGCCGCCGTCGCCGCCGCCCCACGTTGCCGAAGCGGCTGTTCTCGACTTCGCGTATTGACAGATCACTCTTTCAGCTGCTCGTCCCGACCACCACGGAGCTGTAAAATCGTTGAAACAACATCCAGAAGAAGACGCCCACGCGGTGAGAATTCCGCGACACACTTGTGGGACGGGTTCCCCTCTTGTCGGCTCGTTCTGCTTGTTCGCGGAATGATCCTCGTCCCGGTGAACGCGCGTTGCCTTGGGGCATGGGATGTTCTGAAGAACGTCGTGTAGATTGGCGGGCTTTGAAATTAATCAACGGAATGGTCTCGTCAATTCTCATTAGTTAAATTTCTGGAGTTAATATTAATATTATCAGTTTTTAGATTATTATTGGATTTCGACAATGAAAGGTCGAACATGTTTCGTATTTCTTTTTGTTATTTATTGAACGTGAAAGAACAGTGAGGAAACTATGTGCGACGTGGCATGGAGAAGTGTGTTTCTGCTCGTATTATGTAATTATATTACAGTTGCATAACTAAGATTTTTCTTCAGATGTCTAGGTATGTCATTCAGATATTATGGCAATGGCAAGGACAGCTTCGTACAGCCATTTTTGAATATATTTCTGAATGTAGTTTTTGCCAAAAACAAGTCAAAAATAAATGTCAAATAGAAAAAGGCCCGTATTTTGTCCTTTGAAAAACTATACATAGAATTTTCCGTTATTACATGTGCGATATCATGTATCATCTCATTTGATAATCTTTCAGGAACAATTACCATATTTTCATATGAGCCCGAATCTTACATATGACTCACTACACTTGATTTCGAAAATAATACTTCTCTAAGTTAAACCGCCTTATACCTAGACTTTACAACAAGTGATATGTATATTGTTATTTGAAAGAGTAATTTGAAAGGACCACAGGGTAGAAATAGATGTTTAAACAGTAACATTAAAAGTTAAACAATAATGTTACTCTGATTGTCTAACATGTTCATATTTGTTTCACACATAAATTAAATTATAGATATATTTAGTTTATTTTAAAACTATAAACCATTTTTCTACCGTCTTGAAGGACAATATTTAAAATACAGCGTGTCCAGGGAGAAAACAACGAAACTTTGAAAATAGGCTCTTTAATGCATTAGAAACGTACTTCGTGTAATAAACTCCTCTGATAATTGTAATAGGTGATCACTCAAACGTTGGTTGGAAAAATACTTTTTATGCAAAACTTTGCATTTTAGAAGCTTATAAACACTCCAGAAACATGTAAATTGTTTATTACTTGCAAAAGAAATGAATCTTTTTGTTCACAAAGATAAATTAACATAGAAAAAAAACAAAATCAATTGAATTGTGTAGATTGGGTGCTTTTTTTACTTCAGTGTTAATTTTTCTCTGTGAGCAAATAAATTTATTTATTTTGTAAATAAGGAAAAATGTACTCGTTTCTGGAGTGTTTATGGTTTTTGACATGCAAATCATTTCACAGAAAATATATTTTTAAAACCAACATTTAAATGCTAATTGCTGCTCAGCCATTCGTAATCTCGAAGGAGTTCATTAGACAAAATATGCTTAAAATTGTCTTAAGAGCTTATTTTTAAAGTTTCGTTGATTCCTCTCCGGACAACCTGCATATACAGGAGACGTCGAAGTCATGGAATTGTATAAACATTTCACACTCGTCGATCACAGATTTCCTCACAAGACCTTGAAATGGTGAATGCCATGCTCCGTAGGCTTTGGACCCATCGCGATTTCAACGCTCTACCCGACGCAGCCCTGCCGGGCGACCGGGTGGGGAGGGGGTGGGGGGCATCGAATGCGAAGTGGCCCAGGGGTACACGGAGCTCGTGCAAGATTGAGGAGTGAAATGAATACACTGAGCCGCGCGCGGTATTGTGGGGCGCCGCCAGGCCATGGACGAAGCGAGTGGCTGCGGCCGCGGAAGGGGAGTCTATTTCTGATTGTGCAAGGGGAAGTGCTCTCGCGAAGGGGAAGGTGATGGAAAGGAAGGGGGTGGGGAGGGGGGAGACGGGCGGGAGGGCTCTCCGCGAGGGAACTGAAACGGGCGGAGGTGGAGGGTGGAAAACTCGGGCTGAGAGGGGGAACTAGGGCCGAACGCGTTGAAGGAAAAACCGCTTGTTCGGAGTCAGGCGAAAGCTGCTGCAGCAGGGTCGGAAAGCACCAACAATGTCGGGCTCTCACCCTCTGTAAGAATTCTTGCTGTTGTCGACCTCTTTTTTTTTTTACGCGCTGAGGAACTAGGTTAAATCGGGGTCTATTTGCGACGAGCTTTGAAGTTGTTGGAGGGTTCCTTGCATGGAAACCCAGGCGTTATGCATCGATTTAGGGGAGTTCATGGAGCTAGAATGGTCCCGCACGCAGTTACTACGCTCGTGATAAGATGCCTTAAACAATGATATTATTCGACCGACAAACATCTTTTGTTTTCGTATTTATTTATTTTTTAATTACTGTTGGATAATTTTTCGCATTGTTTGCGCTTCTCATAGCATACTTTAAACTGAAGTCTGCGATAAGACGCTGCACGCTATTGGTGAATTAGGAATATTATGCTTGTAGATCATTATTGTGCACTTGATTTCACTACTTTGGAGAGTGTTCAAGAAATTTTGCGTTCAGTTGGTAGATTATTATTGTATTTAATGTTGCTTACTTTCATGAAGTTTGATTACGTTTAATTTGTATACATATATTTGTTTTTCTAGGGCTTTTTCCAGCCACCAGCCGGTTACTTTTTACGTCCCGATGGGACGCATATTCGACCTTCCACTAAACACCAACATATTTGCGGGCACCTCTGGTCTGAGGTTAGCAGAATGCTAGGCCTTCTGCGAGAACACATACATGAGAGACAAGGGACAAACCACCATGCCCATGACCGATCTCGAACCCGCGACCTATCGGACCGAAGCGCTGAGTCGGTACTCGCTCTTAACCACCTCGGCCATCTAGGTCTCCTACTTTTTGTATTAAAGAGAGGAAATTTTTTTAGCATCTTGACTAAATGCAACTACAAATATGAGCTGTATGTGACCATCTAAGTTTCAGTGCAGTTTCTATTCAAACTTCGTAGGAGACTTGGCTTCACATTGCCGATCTTGCAAGGAGCCGTGCCCTTAACACACTAGAAGGACTCCGTGAAATGGACGATGCAGGTAAATAAATCTCCTTCAGTCCGGGAGGCAGCGCGATGGAAGAGGAGTGGACTTCGTCCTTCGCTGCAACCCATTCGTCGAAACAATAAATCTCGCGTTACGGCTCTGCGCTGACAAATGGAGGAACCACGAAGTATGCCATGTTAATTAATATCCTTGGTGTCTGTGTGACTGCAACACACGAAAGCTTCGTGTCGAAGACCAGCTGTGGAGCCCGTACATCTTCTTTCTCTTGGTACAGGTCCGGAAACACTCTTGATGATGCGGTTCATGGATGTAAACTATTGCTGTGTAGAGTATTAAATAAAATTTTAGCGTGAAACATTTCGTGAGAATGCCTGGTGAGAGGCTTTCATCACGACACAAGGTTAGTGGCTAGTGGTTTAACTAGACATAGATAGGTTTTCTATTCAGATAATAGCTCACATAAAACCTATTAGTACAACTTATATCATTGTTGATTATTGCCTCTAGAGACCAGTTAAATCTTTAGCTAGTATTCGCCGCTTCTATTCTTTATAGGCACGACATTGCGCGGGAGGCGTCGGAGAAAAGCTCAATACAAAATACTCTCCTGAGACGTCTAAAATATTCCCCAATGGCCTGTGTATGGAGTGCGAAGTGACGTTATCAAGGGGTGACGTACTCCTATGAAACAGGTTCCTGCTTATTGACATTGGTAAACTAGAACAGACGATTTCAAATGTGATTAAACATATATAATATATTTTAATGCTTTATTTGTGAATTCGATCTCTGTTGAAAGAAGAAAATGACCGAGGAAATCTTTGAAGGCCGTCAACGATTCGACATGGAAGAATAGAAGACACCTGGCGGAATAAAAGGCAGTGGGGCGTAGAGCGCGAGAAATAGTCAGTACAACTGTAAAAACACCCTTGCTTATTCAGAAATAATAATTTATGAATTGTGTGTTCTGTAAACTTCAATAGTCACTTATAAATTTTGTCATTATATATTCAGAATTATGAATCTATCGTAATTATTAGTGATTAGTGTTCTCGTAGTGGAATTTGCTCTGAAATTTTCTTTGTATCTGTTCTACTAGATTATGAGTGCAGGACCCTCTCATCACGAATGTACAAGTTTCCCAGAATGTTTAAGAGCGTGTGTTGAGATGGTCTTTTGTTTGCCATGGTCAGTATATATTTGACGTAGCTACATTGCCCTACATGCCATGCTCACTGTGAATATCCAACGAAATAAATTATTATTATTATTATTATTATTATTATTATTATTATTATTATTATTATTATTATTATTAGTATTAGTATTGTTGTTGTTATCACTTAAAATACAAAAAGAAACATTTCAAAAACGTGGCTCATAATGAGGACCGAACAATCAAGCGCTAGTTTCGTTCCTTTTGCGCGCGGGCTCGTGGTAAACGACCGCACAAACCCCTCGCCTTTGCAAGCCCGAGGGCTGGCGGGCGGCTGAGTGAGCGGCGCGCCGGCGAAACAGACACGGCGTCGTGACCACACGCGAGGAAGGACATGGACAGGAAGCGGAGAGCGCAGGTGGGAGAGTGATATCGGTGAATGCGTGACGGAGTGAAAGACAACATAGAGCAATAGATGCGCGCGCGGCGATGGTGTAATTGCGCGCGGCGATGGTGTAACGGTTAGCGTTTCGGACTGTTGTACCCCAAGTTGGCGGGTTCAAACCCTATCGAAGCCGTGGATTTTAAGGGCGAAAAAATCCTTCGTACGCCTTCCTTCGGAGGGGAAGTAAAAAGCCGGCTGTCCCATGTCATTAGATTTACTTGCATGTAAAAGATCCTCAAGCCAAAATGACGCCTCTGAGCTAAATTCAAAATCGCCTGTTTCTCGTCCAAGGGTCCAAGAAATACCTCCTTTCTGTGCTAGCTGGTGAAAGGAGCGTAGCGAAATTTGCGTGGTCAGAGCGGAAGAGCAGGCCTCGTGGCCTGAGTCTCGCCACGTAAAATAAGTCATAAATTCAATTCAATTCAATTCAGTAGAGAAACTGGGAGAACATTTCGAAGAACAAGGGGTGATGGGTTGAAATATGCTGATAATAAAAACTGAGAGGTTCTAGTAAAATTAGAGTAGTGGAAAGACAGAGAGGAAGGATACAAATAATAGAAATAAATGGTCCAGAAAGAATTGAAATGATGCAAAATAGTACAAAGAGTTGTAAGAAAATAGGAGGGCACGGGTTTTAACATGTTAGGGACAATTCGATTCATGGAGACGCGGAAGAACAAGATGGTTTACGAAACCATTGCAAGCGTGATGAAAGCAGTGATGAGCACGAAGACCTAGGAGTTGAGATGCCAGCGGTGGAGCCAACAGCCTTGGAATACAACTTGTAGGCGGCGACCAGGAGGCCAAGACTGCGAAGGTGGAGGCGGCAAAAAAGTAGACGATGCAACGCCTGCGGTGGATGTGATTCCTTCGGAACACGAAACGGCCAAGGGAAGATGCCAGAGCGAGTGGCGTGGGGGGGCGGGCAGAAAAATGTAGAAGAGGATGCGGCCTCTACATGGACGGCGTAACAGGGGACAAACGGAACCATAACGAGGCGCTGATGGGATGCGATAGCGATGTTGATGTTTTCATGCTTTGAGAGAAACATCGATGTTTTGAACATAGATATATTAAAGCCGATGGTTTTTTAACATCGACGTTTTGTGCCCAATGTTTTTACGTTTTATATGTTTAGTTTGAGAAAGAAAAATTACCATAATTATAATATTGTGAAAGTTAAAATAGAAATAATTATCAAAGATTCTACAGTCAGTTTGTGAAAACTAAACGAACGTTGTTTGTACTACCATCATCATGCAGACTCAGTCCATCGTGGGACGACCCTGATGCCTTGGTATTTCATACCTCTTACCTCGTTTTTCGCACACGCGGAAGTGGCGCTGAAGGCATCCGCTGTGGGGATAAGGCTTCCCCCTTTTCCCGTACCTTTTTGGAGAACTGAGGACCGAAGCTTTTAAGATAAACCTGGGCGCTCAAGCTTTACGACTAAACTTCGTCATTGTTCTAATTAATTTATTACTTTATTCTGACTTAAATATTGATTGTAAATAAATGACCATTACTGTTGAATAAAATTTTGTTGACCACGAACATAATGTTGGAAATTACTAAACCAGGTTTCAAACATCAAAGTTCAAAAAACATCGATGGTTTTTGGTCGATGTATTATTAACATCCGTGTTTTAGTTTTAAACAACGATTGTTAACGTCAACGATCCGGTATCGAAGTCGCATCAGTAGACGTTGACAGGTGCGGCTGAGTCTGTGGCCGCCATGATGGGAACACTCACAGATGGTGGACTTGGATAAGTTTAAAGCGGCATAAAAATGTCGAAGTGGTTATGGCAACTGTTTTGGGGGGAATGACTGCATAACACGATGCGGTGACGGAGATGTTGGGACGAAATGGATCGACTGCATCAATGGCAATGAAGATGGAGAGGGTGGCGAGAAGGGTGGATGAGAAGACGTCCCGGCGGCAGTGGACGCGGGGAGGGCGGCAGGGAAGAAGTGTAGGCGGTATATGAGGCATTAACTGGGACAGGAGCGGGGCAGGCAACTACGATCACAGAGGTACTGGGGATGAAATATGTGAAAATAGATGCGTTAGTTATGGCTTCAATGGCCGGGGAACAAAATGCGTGTGGGGATATAAGAGCGCTTTCTACTTAGTAGAAACTGAGGAAGGGGCTGAGGTAGTGGTGTCGATTATAGAATTATTGTCATACAATCATAGTCAGAGGCACATACAGTTTTAACTACTCTTTGACAAAGTAAATCAAATCAAAGAAATTGAATCAAAACAAATCTAATTAGAATTTTTATGTTAGGCTGAGGTAATAATGGCGACGAAGGGGTCGAAAAATGCAGAAACGGATGGGGCATCACTTAAAGGATGCAATGGACGCGGCGCCCAAGGCGGGCGTGAGGAATGGCAGCGGAAGGGACAGGTGCCACGCACGGGGCCTTGTGTTGAGGCGAAAGCGGGTGCGGAGGCGGAGGCGGAGGCGGAGGCGGAGCGAAGGCGAGGCGGAGGCGAAGGCGGAGGCGGAGGCCGAAGGCGGAGGTGGAGGCCGGAGGCGGAGGCGGAGGCGGAGGCGGAGCGGAGGCGGGAGGCGGAGGCGGAGGTGGAGGCGAAAGGCGGAGGCGGAGGCGGAGGTTGAAGGCGAAGGCGACGGCGGAGGGGAAAGACGGGTGGAAGGGGAGGCGGAAGCGGGGCGGAGGCGGAGGCAGAAGGAAAGGTGGAGGCGGAGGCGGGCAGGAGTGCAAGCTACGGCCGATAGCGGCGACGTGGGAACCGCAGAGCTTTTAAAGGAGAACTGCGGACAATCCGCGGGAGAGGGGCCAAAGGAGGGGGGCGGAGAAGGAGACGGGAGGTGGCGCACAGAGAAAGGGAGGAGCGGGCGATAGTGGCGATTGTAGGAGCCGAAAATACAAGGGAGAAGGCTTGTTGCGTGAGTTGTGAACACGAAAGACGCGGAATTTAAAACGGGGCCGGTGGAGAGACCGCGGGGGAAAGAAGGTCAGGGGACTGGTTTGAAGGCAAGGATACAAGCGGGAGCTTGTCGGGGTAGCGGAGAGATTGTAGTGATGTAGGGACGGAAAAATGTAGAAAGGCAGCGACGTGAGTGCTGAACTACGATGGCGCGGATTACAGAAAAAGGCGGAAAGAGACGGCGGTGGCAAACGAGCGGAAAGAGAGAGGGGGCGGAAGCAGGCCGGGACTTGGCGATGAGGCAGGGAGACGAAACGGGAGCTTGTCTAGGGATGGAGCTGTGGCGGAGATGGCGACGTAGAAAGGTGAAGCACTGTGACGCGTGGGGCGGAAAAATGTAGAAAATCGCAGCAACGTGAGTTGTGAATACGATGCGCTGCACCAACAACGCGGCAGTTACGATTCCGTGGGAGCAAAGAAGCAGAAAAGACAGGGGAGGGCAGGCAGGAAAGGGACTCGGCAGGGGAATGGAGCGAGGGAGAGATGGCGGACGCCGATGTTGAGCTTGTTGCGTTTGTTGGGGCCCGAAACATGTAGACCAAGGCTCCGGCGTGAGTTTGTTGAATTTGATGGGCGCGGGCCAAGGTGGGGGCATTGGCAACGCGGCGGGGACGCGAAGATAGAGGCGGGAACGGGATCTGGGGTAGAGGCAGGGAGAGGAGAAGGAGCGTTGCGGGGGAAATGGCGCGGGAGGCGGAGGTGGTTGATGGAGAAGGGTGATGTAGAGGAACGAAAATGGTGGGAAAGCTTATTGTAAATACAAAAGGCTAGGAGCGAAAACGAACTATGAAGTCATCGCGGGGCAAAGGTAGGCGAAGAGACAGCGAACGAAGGACTGGGTTTGAGGCTGGAAGAGGAGCGGGAGGAGAGACAGGGGAATGGAGGCTGAGGGCGGCAGGTGGGAGGAGGTGGAGATGGCGGACGCAAGGTGAGAACTGTGGCAATGTAAGGGCCGAAAAATGTAGAAAAGACATGGCTGCTTTTTCGGGCCCCTAATCTAACGTGAGGTGGGGTTGGAATGCATTAGACGCGGGGACAGAAAACGGGGGGGAACGTCCGCGGGAGCAAAGGGATGCACAAGGGACAAAATCAGGACAGGGCAGAAAGGGCTGGTGGTTAGGGCGGGGTCGAGCTGCAACGAGGCGAGCGAATATGGCGCGGAGATGGCTAACGCAGAAAGGGAGGCTTGCGGCGAGTAGGGGCGAAAAAATGTAGGCAAAGGCTGCGACGTGAGCGTGAAATGCGACGGACGCGGAATGGCGCGGCAACGGCGGGGGGTGGAGACGGCAGAGGGGGGGCGGGCGGAAGACGAGGAGGGCGCGTCGTTGGCCGGGCCCGAGGCGGCGTGCGTGCCGCTTTGCGACGCGGATCAGCGCGGCGGCCGACGGCGGCCCCGATTGCGATGAGCGCCGCATCTGCCTGCCCGGGCGCCGCGCCGCCGCCGCCGCCGCCGCCGCCGCGCCGGCCGCCGCCGCCGCGCGGCCGCCCGACGCCGCGCGCCGGGGCCGGCCGCTGGTACTCTACCAGTTTCAGCTGCCACGCGTTACAGCTGCGCAGGCGAATCTCCTACTATTGCTGTGCCACGTGGGCGAGTATTGCAGCCAGTTGGAGTGCAGGTTTGCACGACCGCGCTCGTCCTTCTAAGCGATGTGGGGAGAAATTCCTGCTTAACGGCAATTACGCTCGTTGCAACGTTAGAATTTAGAACTTATTATGTTGTTATTATTGTCCAAGGTATTGTTTTAACTTCTTGTGAAGTGTTCGTTGATATTAAATAGCAGTATTACCTTAATATTCACCTATTTAATTAAAAAAGTCAACTTTGTACTTTCATACACTTGTCAAAACGTATTAAAGCAAAATGAAATCCGAAGTAATATTTATTCTGACGCATACCCCGCAGTTAGCCGCACATCTCGGAAGGATAGTTGTCTTCAAAAGTGATTATGTTCATCATGTAATTGTGGCATGTAAAGATAAACAAACCACGTGTGTTGCATAAAACGAAAACGTGCACAGATTGCACTTTTCGTCCATGCCAACTCACGCAGTTTTTAATTTTTTTGACATTAAATAAATAAACAATGACTGCTATACTTAAGTTCATTATACTCATAGTCATCATTCCATGAAATTATCATTTGCCGAGAGGGTTAAATTCCAATGGTCTGCCTTACTTTTTACACATGAGCGATCGCAAGCCCAGGAATTTGCTAAGAAACGTCTCAAAAAACATTCAAAATTTATCAGCCAATGTTTGCCATGAAGTTCATTAAAAAATCTGTCATTTTGAATACTCTCCTCACTGTCAGAAATTTTCTCCAATCTCAGACATTGAGCAAAAACAGAACGACTACTACGGTTATGTAGTATACCTGCTGGAGGAACTCTGTGATAATTATATAATATTGATGAGATAAATGATAATGTTAATGTTTATAATAATAATGATATTATTATTATTAAGGCGAAGACGAAGAAGAAGAGGAAGAGGAAGAGGAAGAAGAAGAGAAGGAAGAAGAAGAGGAAGAAGAAGAGGGAGAAGAAGAAGAGGAGGAAGAAAAAGAGGAAGAAGAAGAGGAAGAAGAAGAGGAGGAAGAAGAAGATGAAGAAGAAGAAGAGGAAGAAGAAGAGGAAGAAGAAGAAGAAGAGGAAGAAGAAGAAGAAGAAGAAGAAGAGGAAGAAGAAGAAAAGGAAGAAGAAGAAGACGAAGAAGAAATGGTTAGATCAACTAGACGTAAACCGAGAGGTCAGGGTTCCATTTGCATTGATCGTACCGTCAAGTCAATTACATCATTTGCAATAATAATAATAATAATAATAATAATAATAATAATAATGATAATAACAAAAATGACAATAGCAACAAACGTGGTTGTGCAGCAATTGTTTTTGCCAGGGCTGCATCAGAGGCAATGGCCTGCCACCCCTGCGCAGGGGGTCATGCCCAGCGCGTCTGCTGGACCCGAACGCGAGTCGCTGCGGCGCTGTGGCACTCACGAGGGCCTCTAAGCGGCTTCTGCGCGCGCATCTCCCGCTAATAACACGCATTATCAGCGATTAGCTCGTAGCGGCGCCGGGCGCCCGGCGTTGCCACCGCAACGGCAGGAAGTCGTTAGGCCGCGGCGGCGGCGGGGGGTGATCGGGACGCCGGGGCTTCGGCTGCCAGCAAAAAGACTCCGCCCCGCCGCCGCCCGGTCGGGTCTCGCGCGTCGTCGACCTAATAGGATTTCGGCAGAGCTTTGTGCCCGCGGATGTGGCGCCTGCCGGCCAACGGCTTCACTGCGGGGCGCGGAGGCTCGGGTAGTCTGATATCGAAACAAAAAGTCGCAGCTCTTGCTCAAGGAGAGGCGTTTTGATTTCAGAACTGACTGTACGAGTGTTGCAGAAGAATTTTTCATCTAAAATTAATTGGATTAGTGTTGCTGCGTCAAATGTTGAGTCAGGGTGTCAAATGTTAAGGTGGGTTATGTCCTGTAAGTTTAGTATAGGTTTTTATCACGGGAAGTGGCGGTGATCGTTCCTCGCTGGATGGTAAGATCCGGACCTGACCTACACGTGCGCTTGAGGGATTTTCCCTATCAGGTGTCTTCCACAACGGGGCTCTGTCCCGGCCGAGACGATTTTTAAGCTTCCTACTTCTCTCCCGTCTTGTGAAGTGCATATAAGTATGTGTGTGCGAGTGTAATATTCGCGCAGACGTTTTGTTAAAATATTTAAATTTATTGTAGTATTGCACGGTAGTATTTCATGTGTTAGTCATGTGTACGATTCACTTTCTGGAAAATCATTTTGTGAGGTTTTGTTCAGCAGCATATGTGCAGATACAGGCCACTAGTCTACAGAATAGGATACCACTGCGCGGGATTCGCCAATGTAGAGTCTTCTGAATCGAACTTTCTGAGTTGTTTGATTGATCTCAACCATAGTCAGCAATTTTTAGAAAAAACAAAAACAAACGAAAATCGAATTAAAAGTATGTCAGATATTTTCTCCTTCGTAAAATCGTCATGGTGTTTGAAAAAGCGTCTGCTCTTAGGAACTGCTTCGAATAATGAAGCTATCCCAAACTATATGTTCAGTTTTCGTGATCCAAAAATCAACAATCAGATATTAAATCTCCAAAACAAAAGAAACCTTTGCAATTGCTGCATTTTTTCTGATTTGGTTCATTGTTTGTATTATTATTCTCTGTGACCCTTATCTGTGTAATATTTGTATTTTCTGTCGTATAAAGAGCAGCCAACCAATGCAGTGGTTGAAAGATGTTTCTACAAGAATAATTATTTCAGAGTTCATGCAATAAATGCAAGAATATATACGGGACGACGTCAAAATTCAGAATACTTTTAAAATTCGAATGAATAGAAAATTAATTAAAATGTCAGTGATGAATTGTAAAAGGTTGAACAAATCTAATGACTTAAATGGATTCTCAAACATTTTATACCTCATATTCTGATGTAGTTGAGTATTATTACATTTATTTCATACAAACCGTAAAATGCTTGTTAATGTTATGTTTATACTCATGCGTACACTTGTACACAATTCACAATTCTTTTAAATTTTCATATACGGGATATGTTACTCAACATGAGGAATTACTTATGGCATTCCAAGAAAGTCATCCGTAATGAGATGCGTAGCGCAGGGTGCTTCACTGCAGAATTTGTTTTCAGAGTGTGTTTTTATTGCATTGTGCAGAATATAGCGAAATGTTTCAAGAGATGATATCTTAGTTTCGTATTAACTGGCTTTCATTTATGTTGTTTGTATGAGCTTCCTCGTTATGCGTTAATTTTCCTAGAGTGCATTTTCTGTCGCGTTCTCCGCCATGTAGATACCGGGAACAGGAAGGTAAACGCATTCTGCCGGAAAGCCAAGTCCCGGGTTACGAGACCAATGCCAGAGGCAATTCGCGAGTCTCCAGCAACGTCAATAGTACGCACGTCGGAATTCACAAAACGCCAGGAGAAATTAAGCTGGTGTTCAATTCCCGTGTCTCACGAAATTCAACCCCAGATCCGGGGAGGCGAGAGGCAACAAGCAGGAGCCGACAACCAAGAGCCAGCAGACAAGATACGGTAGACAATAGACGGTAGACAAGAGACGGTAGGCAAGAGACGGTAGGCAAGAGACGGTAGGCAAGAGACGGTAGGCAAGAGACGGA
>BOPP01000027.1:2098396-2108485 GCA_017312745.1 Gryllus bimaculatus | reverse complement strand
ACCTTTCCCGAAGAAAGATACAAATCTTTCGCACACCCATTGCACCTTTTTCTTAAAGAGTACCAAATGATTTCGACCCGAAGCTACTACCCTTTTCTTGCATTTGAGAAATGTATGCAGAGGACATCGCCACGCTGAATATTTCCAATTAGCCCACGGCTTCCTTTCTACGCGTAGCATCAGTACCACGCACGTACTCTTCCCCTATTCGCTCAGCCGCCTCGAACTCTCGGGCAGTAGGACGACGCTTTCCAACAACCCCGTTCATTCCCCTCCCCCGTTCCCCCGTAATCCCACCCCAACACCCCCTCCGCGCCGTCACCCCTCCTCATTCTCAATCCTCTCGTAATGCGCCTCATTCGTCGCTTACGGACGCTCGTCGCCGGCTGTGCTGCTGTGTAGTTGGCCGCGCCGCCGCCAGACGGAGCGCCACCGCCGCTGCGCCAATGGCCTCCATTTCTGGATTGTGGACGGGCAACTGCTTACTGTACAACTGCAAATCTAGATGGTAGGTGGATTTCGGAAACGTTGTCTGTTTTGGAAGTTCAAGAGTGCTATGCCGTTTTCTAAGAGGTGAAAAGGAGCATACGGTTTCAGATGCCAGGAAGAAAAGAAACCGGCTGCTAGTAGTGTGGAATTTCCATTGACGCAGAAGTTTGCTTAGATTCGAGAACTGAGCAGGAACGTTCCTGCAGATAATGCATTCCAAAAAAAACAAAACACACAGTTTACACGACTTTAAGACCTATTCATTGAGAATATGTTATTGAAAATTGCTACCGTAGCTGATTTAAAAGATAGTCGCATATTGTAAAATATTTAGAGTTCATTTAAACTTACTTCGTATTTTTCAATTAAAATGTACTTTGATTTTCAATAATTGAGGAAAAATTATTAACATGATAATGATATAATGAATAGTCATTCACTGTACCCCCATTGAACCGGAAAAATTCCCAATGGTACCATCCACGTCCCATTTTTTTCCACCAAAAAATTTGTTAAACCAAAACCGTCGTGGGGCGTGGGCCGTGGGCCGTGGAGGCGTCGGACTGCGGGTCGCACTGCGCTCTCAGCGCGGGCGGCGCGGTGGCAGGCGGCGGCGGCGGCTGGATCCGCTGGCAGCGCCGGGCCGCCGCACGTCGGAAAGTCGGCGTATCTGCGACCATTTGGCGCGCGGCGCTCTGGCGGTCTCGCGGCAGTTGTGCGCGGCCGCGCCTTTCGCCACGCGCGCAAAAGGTGCGCCGAGTAACGGCCGCGCGGGGGAGAAGTCCTGTTTCGCTGTGCGCTCCGTTTGCGAGTTGTGGAAGAAGTGGGTTGTTGGTTGTTACTTTGTCAGCAGTACTATAAAATCATATCTGTACTTGTTTTGCTGATGTAAATTAGTTTTCTATAATTCGGCAGTCAACATTTCTAGTTTTTAAGGTTTTTGACCCACGCTTTTTTGGTATCTTTATTCGTCGTTCAACTATATAAAGTAAAGGGGTAGTGTAGGAATTCTGGAGCTCTAATAAAGATTCGTAGATTGCATGATATCCACGCATATTATATTTCTTCCCGTTAGTCACATTTGAATTTTACTATCTTTTTAAGATAAATAAATAAACAAGTGTGCGGTATCTAAGATGCAGCGTTTTAAAAGGCAGAATCGGGTTGAATGGGGCTGCCGGTGAAATGAAATAAACAAGACGGGAAAATGATATCGGTAGTAGCTGAAATGCGAGTTGAAAAAAGTGACGGAAAATGGTAATGAAATCATCTGTGAACAAGTTCATAAAATGTGTTGATATTAGAAGTACTATGTAATACGCTCCTGGAAAAAAATGACGTACATGAGAATCTCATCTGATGTAAGGAGAATCCGCTCATTTTGAGACGTGTTACTTGAAACATGAATGAATAAGGAACCATTCTTATAATTGACTGGCAATGACTGCAACTGTAGGGGAGTTTTGCGGATTTCAAGAAGGAAGTGGTTAAAAACAGGCACCACGGCAAAGGAGATCTTAACGCTGGGTAGAGTGTGTGCCATGGATGACTTAATTCCGTATGTATCATCAAACGCTTAAGCTTCCGGCAAATTTATACTTTCCCACGATACGTCACATACTGTTTTTGCGGTCTTTTTACAAGAGAATTAAGGAATGAAACAATTCGCATGAGGATATTAGCGGAGGAGACAGCGTGTGCAGCTCTTATGGGAGAAATTACAAGGGAGAAATAATGACGAAATTATCTACATGAGGTATATTATATGTTAAATTAATTAGATGCATGTTATTGTAATCGTACGAGAATAGGAGTTAGTGTTCGTACGTTTTCGAATTATTTGCCATAAAATGTCTCCTTCGAATCGAAAATTTTAACGTCTTTTATCAGAATATTTTGCCTCTTATTTATTGTTTATAAAATATTGACATGTAAAGGCTTTATTAAAGACTTTTTTGCAATTTTTTTTATTATTTTCCATAAAATAAGCAAGATCAATCGAGTTTGAACACGGAGGATATACAGAAGATACAACGAAACGAATTGTATTTCCCTGTAAATACACAAACTCTCGCACATTTTTTATAAAGGCTTCATCTAGAAGCAACTTTTGTTGCGTGCAACGCAAAAAAAAAAATTCTACTTCGAGTGAAAAAACACATTAGTGTTTATAATAGAGGTGCGGCGTTCTTTCAGTACATTGTTTGTCTAACATCTCCGGGCCGGAGGCGAGGGAGGACACGGCTGCAACGCAATCACGGAGGAAACGAGCAAGCGCCAAGCGCCAAGCGGTGGCAGCGACCGGGTGCACACGTGCGAGCGCGTGAGACTTGCAGACATCGAAGAAAAACAAGGCGGGGCCGTGCAGCGAGCGGTGGGCAGCGGGGCTGCAGGCGCCGTCGCGTCACGCCGGGCGAATCTCGCCGAGCGGGAAGCCGGCCGTCTCCGCTGGAGGCGAGCACTTCGTCAAGGCAGGGCGCGCCGCGCCGCGCCACGCCGCGCCACGCCGCGCCACACCGCTACGTGCCGGTGGGAGATCACACGCGCGAAGCCCGCTACCGCGCGCGCCCGCGGGTTGTGTCCACGCCCACGCCTTCACCCGCCCGCCCGCCTGGTGGGCCTGGTCGCCATTACTACTGCCACCTTCATGTCTCTATCGACGCCTTGTGTCCGTCCTGTCTAGAGCCGCTTTGGTAGAACTGTCACAATGTCCACCTCTACCGCCATCGTCATCATTCTGTTGTCGCCCTGTACCTGTCCCTGCTGTGCTCCTACTGTCAATATCACCACCTCTACCGCCACTGTCGTTTCGGTCACAGCCCCCTCTCTTTGTCGCCGCTATGCTACTGCCACCACTATCGCCATCTCTTCCGCCACCGTCATCAACTGACTCTGCCGTCGCTCGCCTCCGTATCTAGAAGGCTAGCAGACAACAGAAAGATGTTTCGATGTGTACATTTGTTTTAAACAATTGAGAGCAGAGGAACGAGGAGTGGCAATAGTAAATTAAGGATGGTCTACAGGTATTTATTACAGAAGGGTTAATCACATGTGTTCCTTGTTCATACACGTAGTTTCAGTATTCCACTCTCTGGAAAAAATATTTATATTACCCAGCTCAAGTCTAATCTAGCCCGATAGTCAATTTTGTCTGAGCCAGTAAATATAGAATTTTAACGTGCTACATTAGTATTAATTTGTTTTTTTGTATATTCCCATATTATTGAATTCCCCTGGTGATACATAAATCTTGTCAATATTTCTTACGTAGTTTTACATTTTCAAATACCATTTTACTGATGACTAACATTTTGTCTCCTTAAATATATTTTAGAACCTGATGAGGTTGACGCACTGTTTCATGCGATATATATTCCAAGGATAAACGCAATTACATATCTAATAGAATTATAACTGTTGTCCAACTTGGCTGCCACAGGTCTTCCATTTAATCCATCGATTTTTGTTGCTCTTATTATTCTTATTATTATACCTATTATTAGAACTATTATTCATCATATTATTGCCATTAGCGCTGCCATTATAAATAATAAATTATTTTTGTCAGTTCTAACATACGTAAGCTGCGATTTCTTTCCCTGATCCGAACTCGCGTCTGCATCTTCCGCATTCGCCGCACCCACTGCAACCGTCCCCACCACTCGCTTCCCCTCCCCTCCCCTCCTTCTGCCTGTGCGGTCGCTGCTACCGATGCTGCCGCTACGGCTACCGCTAGCGCGGGTCGCCGCACCGGTGTTTCAAATGGGTAATGTATTCTAATGTGGCGCTGCCCGCCCACCCAATGGTTGCGCAAACGTCACCTCTTTCCCCGCGCCTCCCTCGCACCATTCCCCGGCGCCGCCCCCGCGCCGCCCCCGCGCCGCCCCCGCGCCGCCCCCGCACAGCTCCTGAGACTCTACCACTCCGTCCTTTGCAGCAGCCCTCGCACGCGGTATGCTTCGTCCAACGTGCCCGCTGGCACGGACCTCGCCGAACGGTACGGCGGCGCGATGTAGCTCCGAAGTGATTCTACGAACCGGTGGATTTCTACGAATTGGGACGTGCAAGATCCTCGGGTGGAACCTAGGCGCAACTTCTTGTGGGCGTCATTACCTTTAAATACATGAAGAATGCCCCTACGTTTTAGGAGAACTAATTCGTTGTTAATTGCAGCTTTAAAAAATTAGTCGTTCCTATATTATTGAGGTAGTGAGAATTAATGTTAAATTTCGATAAAACAGTGATGCAGTGATGCATTTTTAGTGTTGTAATTATTAAAACAGTTACCCCAAAATTTGTTTTGTGCCACCTGATGAATATTTGCACTGCTTGTACATTTATAATTTCATAATTGTTTGATAAATATTGATTAATATCCTGACTATTTCTCGCCGAGAATAAGAAGTAGCTACAATAGGAGGTACTTTAGTATGTATTAGTTTCTTCTGCATGCCTCAAATAGTGCAGCCATGGTCTAATCTATCACACAATGTTATACCTTTAACTCTTTTCACATTCTTTTTTTAGAAAATATTAATAGTTTTCGCATATCCGTATTTGAGTGTTATAAAATGTAAAAATCACTGCAATATGAGTTGAGTATACCATTACAAATACAGATATATGAATCGTGTTAGTTTACCGTTTAATGAAAGAGGCTTGTTAACAAAGACATTATTATTATTATTATTATTATTATTATTATTATTATTATTATTATTATTATTATTATTATTAAGACAAAATCCATCATTATCAAAGTGCAACGCTCTAACGACTAGATACCATAGTTACTGGTAGTTCCCATGACATTTAGATGCAATGAGACTACACACTCTAGACCGTCAATTCCTTTTGTTCTCACAAGTAAGAAGAGATATTACGAATATAAAGGAAAGAGCTCTCAATTGGGTGCATTCATCTTGCATGACTCCGATTTCTTCACAGAAAGTCGACAATTCGAGCAAAAGATCCCTTAGCCCTCAATTCGTAATGCTATTTTTGAGAAACACAAACTGAATTAGAATAAACATATTATTATTATTATTATTATTATTATTATTATTATTATTATTATTATTATTATTATTACTATTACGTGGTTATACAATATATCAGGGAGAGGACACAATTGCCGCGGGTCCGTACTCAGAAATCGCAACATGGCCTCATCATGGTTCCACGGTAGGCCATTTGCATTCAGATGAATTAAAAATGATGTCTATGATAAGATTTGTAATGACTATGATAAGATTTGTAATGATCTGGAAGATGGTGGAATGAAGGGTTGAAGAAATTGGAGATATCTAAGGAAACCTATCCTGAAGCCGCATTAACCTCCGCTGATTGCACTAGGATCGGAGAGATCAAACTCCATCCTGCCTCAGCGGTGGGAATCACTTGTTTGATGGATTATTTCGTATTTCCAGGCGCGTCAACTACTATGGTTATTAGTGCCTGCGTATTGTTCATGTTTTATCGAGCGATAACGGTCCTCTTCCCCCGCTGGATGGTGAGTTCCAGCGCCGACTTACACATCGGTTTGCGGTGTTTTCCCCTACTCAGGTATCTTTCAACTGGGTGGATCCGCTCTAAACAGAACAAGCTCTAAACTCCCGACATATGTAGTAGTGTAGTGTGTAAGTAAGGGAAGAATGGGTCAAGGAAGAGGGAAAAAAGATCGTGCGCTTTCTGATTTGTTAGGATAGTGCTCCAGCATTCACGTGGTTTTGATCGGGGAAACGATGGAAAGCTACGGATCTGAGCGGCCGGCGCTAGGATTCTTCTCCAGACAGCAGTTGAATTCGACCTAGCCATGTAGGTAGTGTCGAAACTCCTGCCAGCGCCGAGACTCGAACCCTAAGTCTTCCCGTTATGAGGCTCTGTGGTGACACGAGTAGATGCCTACAACACCTCAACGGATGGTGGTAGGTGCCGAGTGTGTCGTACACCTATGGTCACATGGACACTATCATTAATATATTGCACTTAGTATTATTTTTCAACGTAAGATATAGAGAAAGAAGATCTTTATAATTGTTTGAACTATTGCTGTAAATAAAATGTCTTTTGGATGTTTGAACGAATCTTTAAATGACAATATAAAGAGCAGCAAAACAAGAAATATGTCTATGTATTATTTTATGGCTGTATGTTTAGTAAAAGTATTAATATTAATAATCATATCGACTTAAAATTAACGCACATGTGCTCTTTAACCCAAATTCGAACAATCTACAAATTCTAATGAAAGTAAATTCGACTCCGTTCTGATATTTTGTAACATAATGGGGAGCTTAATTGCAGGTGGACGAAAAATGGCAACCTGCATTTCACAAAACAAAACTTCCGGTACACAAAGTCCGCTGCCGTTCCGTGTATCGTGTATGCGTAATTAAAACCTGAACATCTACCGACCGTGTTGCGGTTACCCGAACTCGAGCCACGCAAAAAAGATCTGAATAACTGTTCCGGTAAGCAACTCATCTTTGCGGGTAACGAACCGACTATTCATTAACTTACAGGAATCAGAATAAAAAATATATATTGCAAATATATATCAATATCTCTCGGTTATTATCAGCCTGAAACAGGCGAGAAAAACAGGATTCAGATTTATGGGTAGCCAAACATTCAGTCAACAGGGACATAAAACAGGAGACAACATTCGTTTGTTGTCTTCTAGAGATGTTAGACTCTCATTAAATTTTGGCTCTGGCGAATTTCAGGTTCCGCATTCCGTTATACTACACGACTGGCGAAATGTTTTCGGGAGATTAGTGATCAGTGGTAACATTTTTAAAGGTGATAATATAGCTTTGAAATTCGAATTCTTTCTCTTCTTGCTCCTCGCTGACTTCTTTTTGGTAGCTGAAAATAAATATTGATATTTGGTCCAGTGTTAGATCATCGTGTTCCTTGAGACATATTTTATAATCTGAGATATCAGAAGTTCTAAATTTTAAATAGAAACAAGAAACCTGATTTTTTGCAAATTTATTTGTTTATATATATTATATATATAATTTTTAAATATTCAAAGTTAAACATTTTACGAAAATAATGGGAGAGAATACACCAGAATAATATTATAATTAAAAATAATCTCTAAGCATGTATGAGATCATTTCTTCAGCAAAATTCGTGAGCATTTTGAAGACATGTAGTTCTGAGTGCAGACGAAACAGGCGAAACGCCAACAGAGCTCCCGCGCTTATATTTTCTCCCAAATTCGTAAAAGAATTTGAATGAAATTTGCATTTAGTAAACAGAGCATATTTCGTCAATGACAAACGAAGGTGCTTAAGTAGACAACGCATCTCTTAACACGGTTCGGAAATAAGAAAGAGGATTCTTCAGATGATTATATGCGTAGGGGATTCTCTTGAGAGTCATTAATCACTTGCGCCAAACATGGTGTAAGAAACGAAATGTATTCTAAAATACGACGAGTACATTTCATTCAAATCAATATTGCTAAGTAAACTTTACAAAATGTTCAGAGTTGTGTTGAAAGAACCGACGCAGAGGCATTTACGTATAAGGCGTAGAACATGTGTACCACACGACGTAAAGATGTCGTTTTAGGGTAATCTTCGACTCACTGTCTGCTGTGAATGTATGTTTAGCAAGAAACCTCGTTGTGAATTCGATTCATCCTGAAACGTATGAATTTGCTGGGGCAGTGAATGGACTACAGCTCGAATTCTCCGTCGGACGTTGCACAGTACGCTGTGCAATGTGCGAGAAACCTTGTAGGAATGAATTACTGCGCAAGGAACCTGCAAAATGATATAAGTAGAATGATAACAGTTAAATCTCTAAAACCGTAATTATATTTGTAACAAATCAAAAATAGATGGTAATAAAAGCACAGGTACAATTTTATTAAATAATATTTTGGTATTTAAATGTTATAATTAATGGAAATTACTGGGCACTAACTGCAATTGAAGTAAGATCATGTTTTGCAACAATTGAAATAATTAGTTATATTAGCTTTAATCAGTTGTGCTCGAACATTCTCCGTGTTCACTCAAAAAAAATGAGAACAACACAAACACACAGTCCCCGGCTTAGTGCTTATAATGAAGGCTCAGAAGGGAAGGGTTTGTTTTAATGACAGAAAACAAATAATAGAATGATTTCAAGAATATAGTATTCTTTGAGAGACGAAATTTGTAAGAGGGAAGTTTCAACTGTTCATTGGGTTCAATATGTGTTAAAAGGATGGAATCTTTTCTCGAAAGGCTTTCTTGGCTTGCTTCTAAATCATTGTTTGCCATTCTAAAAATTCAATTATTAAAATTAATACGAGTTAAATTTTTAATTCATTAAAACCACATCAAATAAGCACAAGGGAATATTATAGTGAGTCTGTGAAATTCAATTTATTTCCTACACACACATGTTCGTGACTACTCCCTTGCGTTGCGTAATGATGAGGATACGAAGTATCACGCAAAGAAAAATTGCAGCCACAGATACCGCTGTTCTCGGTGATGCAGACCCATAGGCAATTCCCGGCGTGGGGTGAGGTGCTTTGCACCTAGTTCAGTTGGGTTATTGATGTCAGGTTTCGAGAAAGGAGGATACCGATGAATATAAAAAACGAATAGTACTCCAAATAATGTGGTCTTGGAAATGAAGAAAACCGTCGTGCAATCTGAAAAACTATAGACAAATTGTCGCAACGGTGAAACCAACAATTCTGTGGTTGTGAAAAATGGTTTAGTAAACACGTCATTATTTTCGTAATTTCATCTTTCTTTTCCTCCTGTTTGTTTTCCGGTACTTTTTAATTATCTTTACTCTTCATTTTTCTGATTAGACTCTTTCACGTATCTGAATCTGAATGAAAATATTTTTAGATTTTAGCATTTAATTTGATTTTAATGTAAGAGACCTCTAAATAATAAATTATATAATACAAATTAAATTTTGTGAATATGTCGTTCTCAAGTTGCAAACAGCAATGTGTATAATGTAAAAAATTTGCATCACACGAAATCATGTGAACAAGGGACAATCTGTGTACAAGTAAGAAATTCCATCATATGTTATTTATACTATTCTACTTACACTGCACTTCTATTATCATTTATCTCATCCTTCGCTAATTGCAAGCAGACCGCGATTACAGTGAATGATTTTCGCACCTGAGAATCAAATCTGTCCCATTCAATAATTTTGATCAAAAGATTTTTATTGAGATTACACGTGTTTCTTTCGTCCCCTTTTCACATTTATTATACTTGATTGTATCTATGAACTTCATTCTTCAAACATTCGTCAGACGAATTGTTTTATTTCTATCGTTTTGCATTTCACACCCATCTACTGTAGAAATAAATCTCTATAAATCCTTCGCCCACTGTTTCACCCACCTTATGCTCCCCTCCCCCTTCCAGTGAACATCACGGTCGTGTGTCTGTTCTTTCATCGATCTGTCTTCCTGTCACTCTAGCGTGATCTAACCAGTCGACCCGCCCACCCGACGTTCTCCTCCTTCGCAGCTTCCTTCCAAAGCTTCCTCCCTCACTACCGCCGCGAGTAGTGCTGCCATTTCCACGGCCACAACAGCTGACTACGCTGCTTCCG
>BOPP01000027.1:2069468-2086055 GCA_017312745.1 Gryllus bimaculatus | reverse complement strand
GGGCAACGGATTAATGCATGGTGGCCAGAGAGTAGTAGAATGTGGATGGTGAGCGATATGCAATAGGTGCTGGGTGATGGGGAGGGGGTAGGTAGTTGGCAACGGTTTGAGGGGTAGTAGATGGCGGGGGGTGGTTCAAACAGGGAGGCGGATAGTGGTCGACGGGTTGATGGAAGAGTGGGTGGTGGTCAATGTGTTGATGAACATTGGATGATGGTCAATTGACAGTGTTCGGTCAATAGAGGAGTGGCAACATAGTCGATGTCTCCAGATGGAGGACCAGGGGGTGAGAGGCGGTGAGTGGTAGTCGTTGGGTTTATGGACAGTGCAGAGAGTAGTGGGTGGTTGGTAGAGAGCGGAGAGTGAGGCATGGGACATGGCGAGTTTCCAGTTGTTACTTCATTTTTCTCTTTCTTCGCGGAATTCTCTGTGATTTATTAAAATCTTGGTGTGCGAAACGATACTGTACGAAACGATAAAATTAATCAAGAAACGTGTAACTTACTCTTTTTGTTACTAATAATGTTTCGGTGTTGTTAATTGTTATTACTATTGTTTGTGGTCGTTTTTATGTGTTGGGCTGATTTTTTAATATCCTCCTATACATTAAAGTATCTGTATCACTAAAATATTCTGCACCGTATCAAGTATGTAATTGAATTCTAATAGTAATAAAATGCGTTGGATTCTGTTATATAATAAAAATATCCTTTCATTAGTTTACTTCATAACTTATTGTGATAGTAAACACGCCATTATTTTAAACCAGTAACCGTTCAGTAAAATCAAAATGAAATTCATCTCATTTTGTTGAATCACATAATTCCTGATTTCCTTTAAGCATTTGTTGTTTGGCAAAGTTGGTTAACTGATATTATTTGGTAGAGGTAGAGACTATAATTATTAGTAGAGTTAGATCTATTAATAATTTACTGTAAACATATTCAACTATTAATAATGTACAATTTTACCTCATTGGAAATTATAGGTACGTTTTAATAAATACACCTGTGAAATTGATACATGTTACCAAACCATTGACTCCTTATCCTGAAAGATTATGCCAAACAAAATAATTTTAGTGACAACTTTGTAATGTACTATAAAAATATATTACGAACACACGAGACTCAATTTACTTCCTTTGAAACGCGTTGCAGCAGGACGTAATCTCCTTATTATCTCTGTATTCTCTTCCATTCCACTTTTCTTTCTTTATACACGTGGGATTCCGCCTCTTGAACGTCAATAATTGGTAATACATGATTAGAAGTTATTTAATTATTTTTTCGTTCTCCTTCAAATTTGAGGGTTCAAAATTTCACTGTACTCTGCCGCGCCAAAGAAAGCAGCTTCTTGTGAGCCTCGTTTTATTTCGGATTCTCGCAGCGACTCCAATGGATTCCGGGCTTCGCCGAGCTACATGCAACACTGTTTCTGTGTATGTGGCTGTGTATGTCAGGGTTTGTGTACGTATGTGTGTGCGTGTGCAGGTGTGTGTCTGTGTGCGTATGTCAGAGTTTGTGTACAAGAGTGTGTATGCGTGTGTGTGTGTGTGTCCGTGTGTGGGTGTGTGTCTGCACGCCGGGCGGCAGGGGGCGGAACGAAAAGAGTATACGCTGCGAGCGCGCGTGTTTGTATGTCCTCCGATGTGATTGCAGCGCCTCGGGTGCCGTTGCCGTGGCAGGTCTATAGCTAGCACTCCAAGAGAGAAACCATATTAAGCGGGGAGCCCTCGGTATTTCGACCTTCAAACTCTTTCCTCTAGGCGCTGTACATTTCATGCTTTGGTGCGGTGACAATTTCGCGAGCGTGTGAGCTGCGGCGGATATCGTGGCTAGCGGCGGCCGAGAGGAAAATTGTGTTGCTGAAACACCTGACGGCTCCGTTCTTAAACGCCGCGTCCCGACGTCAAAGCTGTGAAATAGAGCGGAGCTTGTAGAAGTGGACAACTTTGCACCTTCAGTTTAACTTTGGTCCCCAGGCGGGGCGCTAAAAACTGTTTGTGGTCGAGGTGATACGATAGATGGATCTATTCTGGCACTGCTTTCCATCTCGTTTGTCATTTTGCTTTATCGCTACGAGAATTATGATTGTGTTTGCTTTTGCAAATTGGAGGTTTGTTAATGCCACTAATAAGTTACTCTTTTGTTTCTGGGTATAGTAGAGATGCAAAACTTGCAAAAATGATGGAGAATTATAATTTCGACTGAAGTAATTAAACATTCCACGCATGTTATCCTGCAGTATAAAGACAGAAGAGATTGAATTTAGTCATAGTCAAAAGTTTCTTTTTAAAATACATCTTATTCTGTTTTATTCTCTAGTCACCGAATTTTATTTTTATTTCTGGCTGGTGCCTAGGATGTTTTTAATTATTCTTATGTTAAAAGTCGCCAAGAAGAGTCCTTCATAAGACTTGTAATAATTATTCCATTAACGTTTTCGTTTATTTGCTTTTAAATGTTACTGAACATTTTTTGTATACACGATTTTAATGTTTTAATAAATTATTAAACGTGTTGCTACTTTTTTATCTTTTCATTTTCTTCTAACGAGGAAAAGTCACGGTTGGTTGAAGCCGGGAACAAATTACACTTACTTCATAAGATAGCCTTCAATACAAGACCTAAAATTCATTTAAACCAGGAGGCGCCGGGGAAGGGCCATGAGCTCATTAAATACCACATTTTTCGTAACTCTGTAACCTTCCATATTCTGTAGACAAAACACAGGAAACTGCAGACTATTGAACTACACTGGAAAACTAGTTGTTAAATTGAAGGTACTAGATGACAGTTATTCTGTGAAGATGAATTATGAAAGGTTTATGGTGCGCAATTGCGTAGAATCAAATTGAACTGCTGCCGCATTCTTTTGGTTTTCAGATGTGGAAATGCACGAAGTACTGGTTATTACATTTTTGTTATATTTTTGGGAGAGGCGAATGATCTTTCAACATTGCACGAACAATTAGTAGCTAAATACAGAAACTGTCCACACATTTCTGGTTCTTAGACAAGAGGTTAAAAAAAGGGATTTGGCCCATCCAAATGCTTATTTTGAAATGTTTATTGCTTTACTTTTTTAACGTCAAACAGTTGTAAACTGTATATGAAGAACTATGGGGGAAAATGCAATTTCTTCACGCTCTCTTGAGCTTTGGCATTCCTACCCTAGCTCTTACACTGTTTAAAATTTAGTTTGAAGTTTAAAATAGTATGCCAGGGTTACTAAAATTGCTTTCTTCAAACGGAAGTATCTATGCTGTGGGAAAACTCTATTTTGAAGCTTGTTCTGCAAGGAAAGAAGTGTCACTCTGGAAAATAAATTATGTTGTAAACATGGACGGTGTTATTGCTTTTGCTGTTATTAGTGATACCATGCAAACGAGGATGTAAACAATTCACAATTTTCTTGTTTTGCACGTGACTGAAGTAGTCCAAGTATGGAATAAAAACTATTATTTTCATTTCTGCTAGTCTCCTGAGGCAATTTATAAATTTGCATGAAATTTTCTAAGCAACACAAACTTGTTTGTTACAAATACTATGTGTTAGGCAAGTGTGCTTACTGTTCCGCACGTGACAACGTTTACCTATCACGTGCTATTTTGTACACTATTTTGCCCTTAGTATTTAATAATTTAGTATATTCTCTTAGTAACAAACACACACACACACACGCACACCTGTGTGTAACCTGAAAGATATGAGCATATTTTGCTTCCGTATATTTTTGAATATTTCTCTACATCTCTACAAAACTAATTGGTTCACTTATCTAAAGAAAATATTTCGTTTAGAATTTTAATTTGTTATGCAACTTGAATGAATTACAGCTTGGATGTATACAAATATTAACATTTTCTCCAATAGCTCATAATATCAATTCAACCTAAAAACGTTCACCTGCAACTGGAAGAAAACAATGAGAGATCGTTGATAGTCAGAAGAAAGAAAACAAACCAATTTTTTGAACTAAACCGAAAAAAGTAAATAAGAAAAAAACTGGAATAAAACCCAATATACGGGTTTAAACGTATAAAAGAGACTGGAAAATACTCAAAGCCAAGAAACTGTCCCACACATCAATATGTATGAAGTGTATTTTCCAGTCACTTTCAAATGTTTAAACTTGTCTATTAGGTTTAATTACAATCAAACTCGAATCGAACTCTTTCCTCACCAGGATTTTCAGAGACTCTTTAATGCAAAAAGATGGGATTTTCTAAAAATTTGAAGCCTTTCGTAGCGAAATGTAGTATCCAAAATTTTTCTCGTGATGCATTCTCTCGTACATCATTAGTTCAATGAAAATGACGAATACATCGAAATGTTATATAAAAGGTGGTAATGTTTTTGAAGAAAAGCTATTTTTCATTGAACTCAAATTTACCAAACTGCGATTTCTGGCTCTGGAAAAATACCCTCCAAATTTCCATTTCTTGTTCTTTTCTTCGCACAACTCTGCAGATTCCCTTGAAGCGGCAACGGGTGGATGATGTCCCATAAATGCACTGTCGCTCGAGGCGCACATACCCGCGTATTAGGTTGTGGCGTGCGTCGCGTCTCGTGGCGGGGCGCGCGCGGGGCTGGGATGGGGGCGGGAGCGAGGGCGGAGGCGTGCGCGGGCGGGGGCGGGCGTGCGCGGCGGGCGGCGCCGCGCGGCCCGCGGCGCAGTCCGCGTCCCCGGGGTATTTAGGCATACCTGGCAACATGCCTCTGCCTAATTACGGGCGTCTTCGCCGCGCGGCGCGGGCGGCGGGGGCGCGGACGCAGCAGCGCGAGGAGGCGCCCCGCGGGCCGGCGAAATGGCGGGGGCGGGCGATAGGCTGCTGGCGGCGGGCCGATGGGGGTGGTGACGATGGCGGCGGTGACGATGACGATCGACGAAGGACCGGTGGGCGGAATTGGCAATGAAGCGTGGGCGATTGGCCGAATTGCGATGTGTGAATGGGCAGTGGGTGACGGATGACAGGGCAGTGGGAAAGGGCGCGGGCATCGGACGATTGGCAGCGGGACGTGATTGGTGGTAGGCTGAGGGCGGCGAGTGGCGGGCGAGGAGCGGGCGGCGACGAGAAGGGAGCGGGTGGCGACTGGGACTTGAATAGTGGGTGAGTTTTTGGCTAGGCAAGGGGAGCGGCGGGCGAAGCATGTTTTTTATGGAATGGCGCCGAAATACGAGGGGCGGCTGGCGGGCTGCGCGTGGCTGGTCGTAGGAAATTCTGGGAGGGTTCGGAGGGTGGCAAACGGAGTAGTTCGCCGGAAAGGCGTGTGGCTGCAGACGGGGGTTGGATGCTGGTGGGTGTAAGGCCGTGGACCTGGTGGCGGGAAGCAAGTGGGTGACTGGTGGTAGCGTCCCGCTTGGGGCGGCGAGTGTAGGCGGAGGCTGACGGGCTGGGGCATCGGGTGGTTGGTAGATTGTACAGCTGCCTGGTGGAATGGGTAATAAGAGGCTGATAGTGTTTGAATGTCAGCGATGTGTGTAAGATGGGGTTACTGCCAGCGGTAGAATGCGGCCAAAGTCGATGATAGTGAGAGGTCAACCGGTGCCAATGACTCAGAGCTGTCGTTAGGACAAATATCGGGTGATGGATAACGATCGGCTACTTTGCCCCCTCGAAACTGCTGAGAGTATTCCCACTCGAACTACCGTGCTGAGGCGACACAATCGGCGTCGCAGTTCATTTAAGCCCATTACGGTCACCTACGTCTGGAATTCAGACAAGGATAAGGAAAGGATATTTGAGTAAGATTAATGGTTCAAGGGAGATATAATGATATATAATTGCAACACAATGGATACACCCAACTGAAACATTCTTACCTTACGTGGGGTTTTCGAACGCTACGAAAGACTTGGTGAAACGCAAATTGAGCGCATGTGTCGCAATGCCCACTAAGACCGGCCTTCTCGGAAAAAACAACGGTTCATCATTTACTGATCTTTCTCATACGTTGGCACTAGTCTGCATCTTTGCAGTGCTAAAGCCGTTCATAACTTTTAGTAGTCACCGCAACTGTTTACTACACGTCATATCTACTTACCAGTTCTGCCTTTTAGAATGTTTCACATCAAGGCCTTCAAGGTTAAAGTTCGAGAGCACGCTATAGGCAAGTAGGGGGCTCTATCCTCCATCCTGACTTGGTGCCCTCGGCTGCGGCGACTTTGCACCTGTCCGAGTTTTTGAACACTGCCCACAATTAGGGTGAAATTCTTTAGCGGATGAAATTACGCAAGAAATTACATGGTAGCATTCTAAAAGAAGCAAGAACGCTTCCGAAGGCTTACTGTAGGCACACATGAAGGTAGACCGTACTGTGTGCACAAGAGTCCGTTGATTTATATATTGTCGTTCATAAGAAGTCACTCATCTAAAAAATGTCATTTTGCAGAAGATACAGTTTAATGTAGGCAGAACCCGTTCATTTCGCGTATAAAATTCTTTTCCAATAAAACTACGAGTATTTACTGGCTTCTTTTCATACAATATTAAAAAACTTTTATTGTAAATATGAAACTTTTTTTGAATGTATTTCGTCACTTAACTTAACCAATTCCTTTTTTTAAGTATCTCACATTTCTTGTGCACTCACGATATGTAAATACAATTGCCATTAATTTGTTCGAGTTGTGGTCATAGTCCGTTAACACGACTCAAGTAATTTTCTTAGCCGGGAGCAAAAAATGTCTTCTTTTCGAATTTTGATAACGCTCGTCCCTTGTTGGTTATTTCATTTATGATTCATCTATATACTCGCAGTAAAAATAATGGGATAAATGAATTCTGAAGCTCGAAAAAACGTGAAGCGTTAGATTATACTTCTGCCACGTAAGTCCGCAATCAGAAATTAACTATTATTTAGGATCCAAATCAATTATATTAATGTAGGCGGCGAGGTGGAGCGCGAGGCGATAAGTGCGATGGAACTGGGCGGGGACTGTGGCAGGGAATGTGGCGGGGACTGCGGCGGGACTTGCGGCGCGGGAACCTGCGGCAGGGACTGCGGTTTCGGACTGCGGCAGGGACGGGCGGGGATTGGGTGGGGACTACCGGGGACTAGGGGGGACTTGGGCGGGGAACTGGGATGGGGACTGGAGCGGGGACAGTAGCGGGGACTGGGGCGGGGACTGGGGCGGGGACTGGGGCGGGGACTGGGGCGGGACAGGGGGCGGGGACTGGGGCGGGACTGGGGCGGGGACTGGGGCGGGGATGGGGCGGGGACAGGGGCGGGGACTGGGGGCAGGGACTGGGCGGGGGACCTGGGGCGGGGACTGGGGCGGGGACTGGGCGGGGACTTGGGCGGGGACTGGGGCGGGGACTGGGCGGGGGAACTGGGGCGGGGACTGGGGCGGGGATGATGGGGCGGGTGACCTGGGGGCGGGGACTGGGCGGGGACTGGGGCGGGGACTGGGCGGGGACTGAGGCGGGGACTGGGGCGGACTGAAGGGCGGGAATTGGGGCGGGGAGTGGGGCGGGGAAACTGCTGCGGGGGCTGCGCGGCCTATTTGGGGGAAGTTGGGGTGGGGCGGCGGGCAGGGGCGGGGGGCGGGGGGCGGGAGTTGGGGAGCGGCGCCGAGCGTGGCCGGAGACAGGGCCCGTCGCTCCGCAGCGCCTCAACTCCACGCGCAAATTGTAGGCGGCATTCTTGGCGAGGGCGAAGGCAGCGCACGAGGCCGCGGGGGCGCGCCGCGAGCGCGCCCGGCGGAGCGGCGGCGGCCGAAGGCAAGTTCTCCCGACATGTAAACACGCGGCCGCGTCAGAACGCCGCGCCAACCAGCTGCTGCACCGCCACCGCCGCGCTGCAGCTTCCTCCAGCGGTCCTCCGGGCGCTGAGCCGTGTCATCACTGCTCTAGTCTGGCTGCGTGCGCGCAAGGTTTGATTTTCGCCTTAGCCTTCCGCCTGCATTCATTGCGGTTACTATTACTTGGAGGATTGTCACACTCATTTTCTCTGTGGAGATGTCTCGTTTACATCAATTGTCTCTATTGTTTCTGATTTACACTTTTATAGCCAGCCTCTGGCCTTGGTTGTTCTCTTCATTTTTTTCTCAGCCATAAAATCCCGACTCAATAATCTCGCGTCAAATCCATTCAATCTCAAACTAAGAAATTTTAAGTCCAACCAGTTCTAATCGTTCTCAACGTCACAGTGTTTACTGAGATGTAGTATTGACGCTTTTGAACAGTGTTCTAAAAAACCTATTTCTCTGTGGTGCTAGAACTTTGCAATGTAAAAGAATTAGCGAACTTTAATTGCCAGTTCGTTACAGTAATCATTTAATAAGCAATAGGTTCCCTTAATCATCTTGTCACTCCCTCGCCAACTTAACTCCTCCACTATTCAGCAGCCTATATCTAACAAGTCCCTCAATAAATGCACCACTACGCCCACAATGAACTCTTTAAGCCACGATTATTCGCAATACCGAACCCGATTACCTCTAACCCTAACTTATCACTACCCGTGCGCGCCTTTAGAACCGCACCGGTGAACACATCCATCACACTCCGTAAAAAACACTCAGAATGGCTACTTCAAAACTCCTCCCCAAGCACATCCTACTCAAAATTCCATCAATTTTGATCGCTCCACAAACTTCTCTAACTGCATCTTCAACGCAAGCAACAGCCCCGACTCTGTCACGACGCCCGTGTGCGCGGTGTCACCTTGCCCGCCATCCCTTCTCTCCCCCTCCTCCTTCCCCCGTCGCCGTGGCCGCGGCCGCGCCCGGCACGCGACGCAACGCTGGCCGGCGGCCGCGCCGCGCTCCGCGGGACGCCTACGACCAGCGTAATCACCGCGCCGCGGAACGCGTCCCGGGCGCCACCCACGCCGGCCGCCGCGCCACCTCTGGCGCCGGCCGCCGCCACCACCGGCTGCTCGCGGATAAAAATGCCGGCAAAAGCGGCCGTTGAACGGCGAAGACGACGGCGGCGGTGGAGGCAATGGCGGTGGTGGTGGCAGCAGTTGGAGACGATGGTGGAGGTGAAACCATGACGGTGGTGTGGTCACAATTGCGGCGGCGAGATGGTGGTGGAGACGATGGCGATCTTGGAGACGAAATGGCACTGGTGGGACCCATGGCAATGATGAAGACCGATGGCGCTGGTGGAGACGATGGGCGCTGGTAGAGGCGAATGGTGGCGATGGGAGATCTGATGGTGGTGTGGGACTGATGGCGATAACTGGGACGCGATGGCACTGGATCGGGACTATGGCAATGAACTGAGACGATGGCGCTGGTGGAGACGATGGCGCTGGTAGAGGCAATGGTGGCGATGGAGATAGTGGTGGTGGGGACGATGCGCGATCTGGGACAACGATGCACGGTTGGGGAACCATGGCAATGATGGAAAGACGATGCGTGGTGGAGACGATGCGCTGGTAGAGCCAATGGTGCGATGGAGTGAATGGTGGTGGTGGGGCGATGGCGATCTTGGAGAACGATGGCAACTGGTGGGGACCAATGGCAATGATGAAACGCATAGGCGCTGGTGGAGACGCGCTGGTAGTAGGAATGGTGCCGATGGAATGGGTGGTGGACGATGGAGCGGTCGGAGACGTGTGCGTTGGTGGAGACGATGTTAGTGCATTGAATCATGGCGGCGATATTTTTCACTGAGTCAAACATCTTATAGTGAAATTAACTGGTTTTTATGATGAAGTTCAAAATGTTCAGATTGTTTTACGATACTATTAAATTGTTACAGATAATAAACTGTATTTCGTTACTGCATATTTTATTGCTTCAAGAGTTAAAATATCAGACATCTTAGATATTACCCACTGAAATGATTTTAAACATACCTTTGTCTGACATATAAGGAATTAATACGTGGCGTTTTTCTTTTGACATGCACTTGACATGTTTGGTATTGGAACATTCTGTCTTTTGTTTTAGCTGCTTTCCTTATGCCAAAAGGTTTAGTTATACTTTCCATAATTATAGTTGACAATGAACTGGTCGATGGGCATAGCTAAGTCAAACTTAATTGAGAGGAACAAATTACTACCTAGGCAAAAAAACACATTTCTCTTTATATGCGTATTGTAGAGGCATTGATTGATGTAAGCAAAACATCCAGTCATCAACGGCGACACACCACGATATTTTCATTATGTGAACATATTATTTAAGAATGACGTGAAATCTCAAACTCTATGTGTCTTGCCGTAAAATTATGTAAATGCTTCATAAACCAAAAAATAATTGTAGATTTATCGAATATGGTCAATTTTAATATGTAAATAATAATAATAATAATAATATAATAATAATAATAATAATATTTTTGTTACTTATGTGACGTCGATGGATACTCACGCGACCACAGAACAGAGCTTTCGTATATGCAAATATATTTATTAACAAGAAGCAAACAAATATATACACTTATAATCTACTTAAACCCTAGCCTCTGATAGACCTACTATCCCTGATCGCGGGAGCAGATCCAAAACGCCGATTGAAGATGGTTTTTGATTGTGGCATTCGCCACTCCTACTTTTGAGCGCGCAGCAAACCTAGCTTCCGTGACCGGATTCACGCTGGGACACAAAGTCCGTTCTGTGCGCACCACGACGGCTGGTTTGCCTGCGATCGCAGGAGCAGTCTTATCCGATTGAGAATCGGGCGTGAATCGTGGCACTCAATCACTCGTCACTCGGAAGCCGCACACAGCATCGCTACGCCCCGTGACGCAGTCACCCAAGACATATAAAGTCCCGCAGGCTTCGTCACACTAATGAGCTGCCAGCCGTCGCGAGCCTGGCTCGGCATATGCCACCGTTCTTGGCGACCAAAGTTTTTGTGCAGCACGCACAGGTTCTCCCCACCGTCTCCAGAACCTGCCAACTGCGCTCCGTACACTACTGTTATATAGGCGAGGCCCACCGAGGCCCACCCCGCTCGCTGTTATAACCAGTGAAAAGCTTCTTATCAAGCCGGAGGACACCCAACAAGCCTTGTGTCTCCGTCTCCGCGTTCTTCCTTTAGCGGAAAAACCCTTTCTTTCCTGTGGGCGAGACTAATCCTCTCCCAAGCGTCCCCAAATAGATGCCATGAGGCACGCTGGCTAATACGTTACACTTAATTTATTCTTGGACATTTCTACACCTGTTTCCGAAATTAGCGGAATAGAAGGTTTAAAATTCAGATTCACAGAAATGGGAAATGAGATAATGGACTACTTTGGTATAAAATGTTTAATGCTGTGAAAAACGTTATTCAAATTCACCAAACTGGAAATCAGTGAAACTTACAGAATAAATTTTCACATCACAGAATTTGAATCTAGTGAAAAAATATGAAATAATGTTTTTGGAGGTTTTCAGTCAACAATGATGAAAAAAGTACTTGAGCATTAACGAACACGATTGTACAACACTCTTAAATTAATTGCATCTGGTGCCATTCAATAATTATAACAATGTTGTCACAGCACATCAATATTTTGTTAAATAACGTTTTATTCTACTACACTAATTAGCGTCTTATAAGAGCGCAAAGTAGAGAGAAGTAGTTTTGAAACAAGCGGTTCGCGATGTACGTGATGTTTTTAGCCAGCGCTAAGCGATGTGCGAATCGACACGTAAGTTGCGCTAATCCTCATATTGTTCCTGTGCCTGAAAATCTTCGAATTATGAAAAAAATTCTCATTTAAGCCTCTGAATAGCTTGGTGAGTAAGTTACTGCTTAGTTGTTCTTTTTCATTGAATCGCACGATTGCATATAATCTCATCCTTCTGAGCTTGAAATGTACCGAACAGAATTAAATATATTAATATATAATGAATCAATGGGATTTTTGTGTATCTCAGGATATTTGTATAATCTCTCAATGCATAAAAATAGCATTGCAACAAGCTTGAAAAAGTCATAATACAGTTCTCGAAAGCGAACATACATAATCAGTAGTGATAACATAGTTTCATTTATTTCACATGATTTTGTTTCATTTATCTGGAATGCTATTTTCAAAAATTCCTTGAGGTGATCAGTATTTTCATCATTTTAATACTGACTGAGTAAGGACTACTGACTAAGTAAGGACCGTTGACGTTTCCGCCACAGGAATTTTCGAACGGGTATGCAGACTAATAACGTCGTGCTACCTCCACGAAGGCTGAATGAACAAAGTGCTCTTGAGTCTCGAATCAAAGAGCGCGCTCTCGGGGAAGGATTGGTGCGTCGACTGCCGAGAAGGATCCGTGAATACGCGAAGCTACGCGTTTGATGAACCCCTCAACTTCGTTAGGAACTCAAGTAGGAATACAACAGAGGGCTTGTGCCCGGCGACCGGCCCAAAGTATGAGAGCAAGAGCTAATCTTGAAATTGCTCCTGGAAGGTACTCCAAGTATATTGCTCAATGAGATCAATGTAAATCACATTCTGATAGCCTCCGCCTTGAATGCCTTTGATCACGTAATCATCATTCACTAAATAAAGACCTAAACGCTACCGGAGCGGAAAGTATGCAGCCAACCAGATGTCATCAAATACCTCCAAGAGGTCTGCCGTAGTCTGAGATTCTCAAATCAAAGGCAACGTTAAACGGGAATGAACCAAGCATCGGCTGTCGAGTGGGGTTAATGAAAATCGAAGTGTTCCGTCAGATCTCCATCGAGTGCAAATACGAATAGATCTGTATATCTGATCAAGCTATCGGTGACCACCGCCCGACATCCGGAGCACAAAGCACTTCCGGAAGACTTCGCCAGCTAAATTAGATCAGTGTAAATAAATAGCGTAACATCTTTACAATTTTCAGCATAAGAATCGGTAAAGCTACAGCGACGCGGATATTCAAACTTCGATGTCACGCGAAAATTTCACCAACCGCCTTTACGAAAGTCGAACCAGCCACTTCGATTAGATTAGATTTATTATTTCTGCAGGTAGGTATCGAACCTGGTGGCAGAACACTACAATTTACATATTACAACTAAGAATACTAATACACTGTAATTTTAAAGCATTTTAAGGCAATAATAACAATAATATCAATAACAGCACTTGCCCGAAATTCGATCAGTGTAAATAAATAGCGTAACATCTTTACAGTTTTCACCATAAGGATCATTATAGCTACAGCGACGCGTATATTCCAACGACGAAGTCACGCGAAAATTTCACCGAACCGCCTTTACGAAGGTCGAATCAGACACTTGTCCTTCGTTCTCAAATCAAAGAGAAGCCTCATCCCAAGTGAACTACGCGCCGGCCGTCGAGGGGGCTTCAGTTAACATGCGAAGCGAGGCGTTCGACGACCTCGCTGCTCCTTCAGCGACTCGAGTGCGAATACAACACAAGCGCTTGTGCCCGTCTCGGCGACCGGCGGCGCTTGGTGCTTTGGGGACTGTTCCCCGGCTTAATGCGACGGCGGCCGGCGACCGCGCCTCGGACCTTATGCATATGAGGGCTCCGGATTGTGATGGAAGCGCTTTTAGCCGGGACGCGACGCATTGTTTGCACGAACGACTTATAAACGGCCGCCTCGCCGGACCACGCCCCTTTCGATAAATATGTAAAGAAGGATCTTCAGATGAAATGATTGGCTTTCTTTGAAGCCGAGGAGGTTATTAACACAACAAACGGAGGACAGAATGCCCATTGAAGCTGCTCGAGGCCGTGTTGGAGCCGGAGAAATCTGTTCAGCTAACGCGGCGACCCTGGAAACAGTCGTGGTGATCAGACGGGATTTTTATTCTAAATTTTCATTTTGAAAAATTAGCGGTCAGCATAGGGATATTAAGGGCTTGGAAAGTTCGTGGAGCCGAAAACTTAGTATTCGGAAGAGTATTGCGTGTTTGTCTGAGTGCTTACTTCTACGGTCACTAGTACCGTTGGAGTAAAGTATGGTATAACCCAGGCGGCTGTTTTCCACATCCACTTTGAAACGTAGGATCTGACTGAAGTTTCTGGATTTTTCTGCCTCCAGACTTGTGTGCGGTCCGTGGATCGATTGTTAGGGTACTTGCTCTCGGCATTCGCCAAGTATTGATTGGAGAAACTTTGGTAAACGATCGATCAGGGCAGTCGACCGTTAGAATTTTCCTTCAAACTGCTGCTGAATTCCATCTAAATATGTAAGTATTGTCTAAAATGCGTCGTTTCAGTCGGGACTCGAATCCTAGAGAATCAGCGTTGCTGCAGTGGTAATGAATATTTGTCGGGTTCGAGTGCCGCTTAAAACATGGGGTGGGAGGTTCAACATATTGTTGTGTCGTGGTTGCCTTTTTCAAACCATCATGGATTCCGTCAAAACGTTATCCAATGCATACGCCATCTTTCATTATTTCGATTTATCAACATTATTTATTCTTCCAAATATGAACGTTTTTTTATTAAACTTTTATTTACAATCTGTTTTCATAGATGAAAACAATAAGTAAACGTGTTGACTAGATAATTACCATTGATTGAAGAAGATACGTAAGTATGAAAGTCAAAGGCAAACCTCTGCTAGGAACCAGTCTAGGCGCCAAGGGACGAGGATGACCTGAGCTCTCGCCCATAGTCATGGCACAACATCCCGTATATGCGCAAATCTAATGCGCACCTCATCTTTGAAACTTAAAAAATGAAAAAAAAAAAGTTTTGTAGCAAAGTAATAAGCATCAACGACAGAATAAAAGGCACAGTCCTTTATTTAAATTTATGAAATACAACAATGAATTTCTCGTATACATAAGTAGCATTCTAACTACTTTACTCCCAACTGCCTTACTGTTAAGTGCTTTACGCTTTAATTAGACGTTCTGCTCTGTTTTCCCTCCATATCGTAACTAAAACACCTCAATGATAAATGAAACGAAGTTGAATTTCAAAACTCCAGCAATCCTTTGTAACAAAATAAACGAAAAAAAAGAAGTTACTGGCGTTCTATGAAACGGCTTTTTACTAGAATCTAAAGAGCCATTGAATCTAGTGCGCACCACGAGTTTGAGTACTACATTTGGTCAAAAAAGGTGGGCATTAGATTCTCGTAAATACGGTATTTGTCATCAAAATATATTATTTACCTATAAAAATCAATGTTGGACCGATTATTTTTCAATTTCCTCTTTTAATGCATTGATAATTACAATGATATTTTGATGATACCCATATATTCATAAACAAATGTTATTTTGTTAGAAATTTATGTTAATTGTTGCTTTTACGAGTAATGTGGTTAGCGTCCAACTAGATTATATTATATAAAAATTCATAGACATTTTATAAAATTTATTAACACAAAAGGATTAAAATATGTAGAATAAAAAATTGTATTCAAACCATTTTTTAATAAATCTTTTTATGTTGAATACGATATAGCACATTATTTATGACTGGAATATTTGTTCTCCTAAATCCAGTTCTACCTAGTTGTGCACTATTATTAAATGCACAAAAAACAGTAGTGCTAAGATTGTCAACTACTTAAATCGGACGTTGATTAAAAGACCTTTACGATTTGAAGGGAGTCCATTTCGTTAACTTCGATGCGAAATCGCTTCAGACGTCTACTTTTTTTTCCCGATCTTTCAACAGAGTTGTACAAGGAAAACAGTCGGGCCAAGTGAACGCCCTTCTTGACAGGGTGAGATTGCAGTGAGGGGAAGGGGAGGGGGGAGCTAGGCCTAATCCGAACTTCGCCAGTCGCCGGTGAGCCCCCTCCGGGGCAGCCTCGCGGAGTCCGGTCGCTGGCGTGTGTGTTTTGTTAATCTTCTTGCTCATGAACCAGTTTATCGACGCCGTTTTTCTGTGCGCTTTATATCTTCCTGTCGTTGGGAAAGTGTATTGAAATTATCTGAGCCGTAACAGGTGGCATTGAAGGTTGCTGATGCCTGTAAAGATTTTGGATTTTTCTCTTAGCATGTGAGTAAGCGTGATATTCTCTAGAGAAATCAACGCGAACGGTGTCAAGTTTTTCTTTTCATTATTTTTAAAGAATTTATGTATTTATTTTGTGACAAGCCAAGAAATTGTTTCTAAGGGATCCATTTGCGCCATACTACGTACTTTAAAATGTATCTTGTGGGTTAAATACGTTCGTAGTTGGCGAGGTTTTTGTGCCATACAGATTTTTTGATTTAAATGTAAGAGACATGTGCACGAGTAAGTTACTCTTATGATTGTTTGAATATTAAAATATAATATAAAAGTATTTTTTAAAATTGACACCGCTTGTTATATGATTTATATTTTTTAAATTTAGTAAGCCGTAGTAGTAAATAGTAGCCAAATTATTAGAATCATTCCTTCAGAAATTAGTGCAATTATTATGCAATTCAGTCACTACTAACGGAACTGAGATCACAAGACTTCTGCCGAGGAAATCCAATCCAAGGTAATGTGATGGGTGCATTTATCATTCTCTCTTGTAATACTGATTGTTAATACATCTGAGATTTTTCATACAAATTTGACGATTTATCAAAATATAATGTCGATATGCTACAATATGAGCAATTTCTCGTCTTTGAGATTGTATACGTTGAGACCGTTGCCATCTGTGGGATCGTATACTTACAATTTTTAATAAATTTGAAATAAATCATTCTTTTTGACAATGAAATAATATATATATATAT
>BOPP01000027.1:2042997-2064012 GCA_017312745.1 Gryllus bimaculatus | reverse complement strand
GAGGATCAACGGAATCGCGGTCGCTCTGGCGGGATTGATGGGCGAAGTGTGGGGGAGCGGTGGCGATGAGAGGGCGTTCTTGCTCTGTGTTTGATGGGTTGACGGCAGTGAAGGTAGAAAAGGAAAGTGACGTCAAAGAGAGTTTACCCGGCCAAAGGTGATCCAATGCGACCAAAACGAGACGAATTGCAATATGTAGGGGGGCATGAGGGAGTAAAAACAAGATGGAATTAAGTGGATGTTGACAATAGAGCTAAGTTGATATTTTTTTCGTTCTATGATTGATAATTTTTTCGTATGAATATGGTGGTACATTAAAAGAAAACTTTCAGAGAACGAGGAGGAATTTCGCCAGTTCGAATGAAGACTAGACAACGGATGAGATAGACAAGACGGAAGGCGACAAACGATGTAGTGAAAAGACAAAATGTCGTGAATTCGTGTGAGAATATAACCAGAAGAATATACATACAGTTTGACGCGAAATCAGAGCCGAAGAAGCAGTTGACAACACAGGCGGAATCATTTGGGACATTGGCAGGAAAATGGGACATCGGTGGCTGTGGGTGTGGCGGCGGCGGTGGCGGTGTATGTAGCGCGAGCTGTGGCGACGGCGTGCGGCCCCGAGGTGTCGATACGAAGCGTGAAAAAGACGATTAACGCCACAATGGGACGGAAGCTCTCGCTGCCAGTGCTGGAGATAACGAGCTTGCGCTCAGCTAATATTGTTGAAAGCGGGCCCGCTCTTGTCGGGGCTTTAATTCCCTCACGCGTCGCTTTTTCCTCGCCCCGCCCCTCGCTCGCCCTCGCTCGCCCTCGGCCCACCGCCGCCCCGCCCCCGCCCCGCGCCCCACTTCAGCTCGCTCCGCCCTTGCCGTCGCTCTGATCGTCTAGCCGTTTTGATTGATTGGTGTTCAATTTGAGTGTTACACAAGCCCCGCTATAATTGGCTTAACGAGCGCAGGTAACATTCACAAAGGAAGATCGCATTCCCATTTAAAACATGGGATGCCGGGTGCGATGCGCGGTGAGGGGTGGTTGGGGCAGGAGAGGGCGTGGACGGGGTGAGAGGATGAGATAAACGTGCCAATGGTAATAGTGTGGAGGTATGAGCTGGAAAGTATAGGTAAGCGGGAATCCATGCGATGATAGATAGGTAATGACGGAAGTGTCTGAATGAAGTGTGCAGATGGAAATTAGAGGATAACAGAATGGATCCAGGGAGAGCGTCTATTATCAGACCTGGAATTGGAGAAAAGTAAGGCAGCGCGATTGTTTGTATGCACGCGCGCGCAAGTTTTCTGGGCGATAGATATCAATGGAGTGGAGTATATGATAAGCGCAGGTGTTGGTTGTGGTAAAAAGACATTAAGCCGCGTGAAGGATTTGTTGCAGGTGGGTTGAATTTGTCTCGTAAGATTTAGTATCTTATTAATTGGTATGAGAAAGACGATGGAAGGACAGGTGTAGTATAAATATAATGAATGAGGGTATTCTATGGTGCAACGGCCAAAACTCACATTGTGACCTTTGTGGTTTCATACAATTTATAAATGAAAAGTACAAGTTTTCGTTTCGAATTAAAGGATTAGGTTTGGAAGCAATTGAAGTAATGATTGCAGACGTAAGCCTTCAACGCTAAACAAAGGTTTGTTTTATTCACAATATTGAGCGAAAAAGTAAAAACGGTCACATTATGACAACCCACGCACTAAATATTTATAAACATCGGTCTAGTAGTGGTTGAAATCAGAGAGAAGGGGTAGGAGTTATTCTTGCATTCAGTGAGATTGCAGCGGGAGCTCGCAGGCGAGGGCTCGAGGGAACATCAACATTAGGGTGGACAATGTAGAGGGGACGCCAGCCCACACACACGCTACTGCCGGTAGAGGCCGACACGTCCACTGGCTCGATCCGCCCACCGTTTTAACTACCCGAAAGCGCGCGCGGCGGCCGGACTTTTCCAGAAAACGGGACGCCAACCAAATTACGAGCTTCATCCATAACCGTTTAGGAGGCAAATGACTGGCGCTTAATGATGTGAAACGTACAAACGACGCCGCTAACGGCTCGCCGATGCCCCGAAAACACATAACACGATTTATGCCTCCCAATTAGACAAATATATTTTCGCTTTTTAGCGAACGGTCCCGGCCCCGCGGCAGGCGGTCGCCTCGTGTCGTTGAGGGTGCGGACCGACACGCTCGCGGGAGCCTCCGTTGGCTGATGATAGCGTCCGGACGAGCTGGGCGCTTCACCACGTTCTTTCTTCTCTCTTTTCGTGTTTTATTTTTTCGTTGAAGGAGTGCGGAGAGCAGGGGAGTGGAAGGTAAGAGGTGAGAGGGGAAGGCGATTGTAAGCTAGGCCGCAAGCACGACGCGACGCTCGGGCCATATTTAAGGTCCCTCCGCCGCCAGTCGATGCCTGGCTGGTGGCTCTTAACGAGCGTACTCCCGATCTGGGGAAGCCGGTTGCTTAGGCGATGAGGAGGTAGAGATGCGGCCCCTTTGAATGAACCCAGCGAGCAGAAAGAGGCGGCTGGATAATCTTGGAGACCCAGCTTGGAGGAACGGAGTGATTTCGTTTTTCGTTTAGATCAGTTGAAGCTGATTTTGGTTAAGGTTCATTATACATTTATTATTATTATTATTATTATTATTATTATTATTATTATTATTATTATTGGCATTCTTGTCATCATTGTCTTCATTATGAATAATAATATTATTACGAAAAAATATTATATTTACATTATTTTATTAAAGTATGAAGGCTGAATGAAAATCAATCGATTCTTCACATTACATCAAGTGTCAATATTGGAATGATTACATTATAGATCAATATAGAAAATCTTGATTCTTAAAACGCGATAATATTGATGTTGTCCCCTTCCATCGTTGATACATGATCTGAAGGAAAACTGAACAAAACCACTTTAGGCAAGACAAGTCTGAGTAATGTGTGACTCATTAAAATAAAAACTGGAGTTGCGACCACAGAAACGGACGCCTTGACTCTGTATTCATGTATTAGTTGATCTTTGCATGAAGAGTGAACTCATATCGTCAATAAAGGGGTTTGTATCTAAATTAAAACGAGCAAATAACTGTTTTAACTTCAAAGTGAGTGTTCATTTATGTGCCATTCTCAGCAATATAAATTTTAACGGTCTACCTCTGAGAACAATTATATCTACCAATACTTGCTACCACGAATGACATAACATTTATGGCATTGTAGCCGTTAATTAAGTATGCTGGGCAAATTTATTAGCGTCGGTGCACTAACTTAATTTCAGCTCCCGCATACAAGTATTATATTATACGCACAAGTTATTTCTGCTGGCTATCAACAATAGGCAATTTGCAATACGAGTGACATAAATTGTTGATTACATGTAGTTAATCCTTTTAGACTCATTCTGAAATGAGAAATTATCCCTGAAATGAGTCTGGATCTCTTTTGTCGTTCAACGATGCTTGAGCCAGGGCATGATATTGTACAGAACTGTTAACTAACATATTCTTTCACGTTTTATTATTATCGTTTTCACAAATCGTGAGGCTAATACTTGCTTTGACTAACCTACTAATAACTTTCGGGCCTGGTATTAAATATTGACGTGTTAATTCCCTATAGAATATGAACTAAATCGCCGTATGAGCGCTAGAGAAACTAAAATAGTCAGGAGTTTTTTTTATCATATATGGATTTAGTTTATTTACAAATCATGAGATACTCAAGTTTGCTCTCTTCTGGTGAGATTATCGATTTTTGAAAGTTCATTATGTTAAATTTGTGGCTGAGAATGTTACTGTTTCGTATAATATATCTTTCGGGACTGCTTTATCTTTATGTACCGGGAAAGATGGCTCAGGGATCTCACTCCCTCTGATCGGGAGGTCCCAGGTTCGAACCCGTGGGGGCAGGATTTTCGACACGAGCTTGTCAGCTAGGCCAAATTTAGTTCCTGTCTGTAGGAGAATTCTAGCGGCTGGCTGATCGGATCAGTAGTTTTCCGTGGTTTATTCAATCAACACTAGGTGAATGCCGGAGCAGTACGTACCAAACTGGCCACGGACCGCTAGCGATCTTTCCTTTCCCTTCATTGTCCCATTCTCACATCTTACCTTATCCCCCGCACACACACACACACACACACACACACACCTCGCCCCCCCCGCGCAAAACATTCACTACATTTATGGGACTAATGCCTTTAGTTGTTGACGCACCGTGAACAATCGATCAATTTATCTCCATGTAATCAATGTAAGAAAACCGCCTGTTTCAAAAGCAAACCACTAGCATTTAAGTGCGTAAACAAACGTAGTTTGAAGAGAACAAAAACAGCCATGTACTTGGGTAATAATCGTTGCTGACTGTTTTTCTTCTTTACAAATCAGAATACGGCGTGTTTTATATATTACATATATCAATTCCCTTGCACCATCGCTTAAGAGTCTTATTACAAGTAGCGGAAAAGGTCGTGCAAAAGGCCTGTGCATCAGGAACCACCAACCGTGGCGCCACTATCCTATACAAATTACAGGAGTCCCATGTGTGCATGTAGACGCGACGGTAGCCCATAAACACCCCGGGGTCGGGCTCGCATCCTGGAACGGCCATGCTGCGTGGCGGCCTCGGCGGCGGGCTTTGGCGGCGCGGGCTTGGCGCCGGCGGTTAGCGGTGCAGCGGCTGCCGCTCAGGACCCCGGGGCGCGGCGGCCGTGGCCAGGCGACAGAGGGGCCGGGGGACAGCGGGACGGGGGATCCGACCCCGCGGGCGCGGCACACAGTGGGACACGGGATCGACACGCATGGCAGAATTTTTTAAACTCGCTATCCACAAGTAGGACATTATGAAACGATGATGTAATGAAGAGTATTATACACGATATTACGGTACGAGCTAAAATCGTAAACTTCACACGAGTGTGTTAATACCCATTTCATCGAGTTTCATACCGTAGTTTTTCTGCGACTTTCGGTAACTTTCGTAAGTTAAACTTTTACATTGAATAGTTTCGTGGCAGTTTACTTGCAGGATTAAGTCAAGGCCACCAAACGGACAGCTTCCTAACCCTATCATTCTCTGCCGCTGGTGGCTTTGGTTACCAGTCCGCCTACGAGGTAATACTGCGTTAGTCAAATAGGATCAAATGACGATCCGATTTATTTTGAATAATATTCCACGTTAAGTTACTAATAATGAAAGAAATTAAAATTGACAAGCATAATACAATATTAAATGCAATTTGAATGTACACAGTCGAACGAAACATTTACTACAACGATTCGCAAGTGAGAATACTTGTTTTGTAAACTTCTCTGTGATTGGTCAAGAACCTGTGTAATAACGAAATCTGTATCGAAATGAGTATCATTATGAAACTGAGTGCAGGTATCAAATGGCAGAATCATATAGTGGGAGTAGAAAAAATGTTTCAGAGGAAGCCCGAATTTTTGCAGGTTTGTATTCAAGCAAGAATCCAATGGATATTTATATTTATAATATTTATTAAGTATTTTTGCAGTACAAAGAATTTTTTTCGAGCGGTGTTTTGTAATTTCTACGTAATGCAACGATGCAAGTGATGGACAAAATTAATGAGAATGTGGTGTCAGTTCCTCGCGGTGATCACGGGTATAGAAAAACGGAACTATCCGGCGGCCATGTTGTTCCAGACTCGAAAATGCCCGACAATTTAACCTTGTTGGGGGCGAGCTAATGGCCAACGTTTCAGAGCCCTAACATAAGAAAACCGTAAAAACAAAGTCTCTCTGGGCAGCCGAGATCACGTAATGTGCATCAGAGGTGCGCCTTGGGAGTCGCTTTTCGAAAGATGGCGGGTTCGAATCCCGCCTCGCGCTTGTGTGTTTGGCATGATGGGGCTCTACACTCGCCTTGCGAGCTGGCTTCCTTTATCATGGGAAGCCTAGGTGGTACAGGGGCTAGGACACTTTTGCTCAGTATACGTTGCATCCGGGCTGCGTGTTCGAATCCTGCGTTAGGAATGAATGTTGTGTTTTGTGACTTGGTGTGAATTCGTAGCGTATCGGGTATCATCTTAATTCCTTTCCCGTTCCCGGCACGCTGTGTAAGCGGGACTAATGACAAAGTGCGCGTCACACGGCCCAACGGACGACGGCGTCAACGCTCTTTAAGGGGTCCGGGCAAATAAGTTTTCTATAACTCGGGAACGAAACTGTCTTTTTTTTACAATAACTGCTAATCTCGCGCTCTTTTTAAATTTATTTTTATTTAATTATTTTAAACTTTTACTCATCTCTCAACAATTTATAGTTAAAGTGATGGAAAGAGATTCTGGCACTCAAGAAAAAGGTGCGCAGATGATCTTCTCCCCCAAACGTCACATACATTTGTACTGTTTATTTTTTTGACTAAATAAATCTAAATCGGCAACCACATCAACAACATAAACTACAACAGTATCAGCAACAATAGCAGCAGCTGCTGCAATAACTGCAACAACAGTAGAAACAACGGTAACAACAACAGCAATAGCAACAATAGTAACTAGGGCAGAAACATCAACAGCAGCAACGACAATAACAGCATTAATAACGGTGGCAACAATAGTAATAACGGCAACAACAACAACAACAACAAGAACAGCAGTAACAACGAAAACGTTTCATTTTCGAAAAAACAACAACTGGGATGTCGTGTAAGGAACGCCAACCGCCTTGGAAGGTACGCCGTGTGCCCACTGCGCGGCGCGGCGCGGCGTTGGGCGCTCCGAGGGCGGGATGCGTGGCCTCGAGAAAGCTGTCGCGCGTGCCGCGTGAGTTACGACGCGGCCACCTGGGTCAGGCGCCGCGCCGCGACGCGCAGCGCCGCGACGCGCAGCGCCGCGGCGCCCCGGGCGGCGCCGGGCGCGGCTTTCAGGCCTCGCGTCATCGGCGACCGCCGCCGCCGCCGCCGCCGAATACCGCGAGCCGCACGTGTGTGCTAGACGCACGGGCGTAATTTTTCTCCGCGTCGTCGCCGCCGCCTGCTTTTCCTTACGACATTCCCTTGGCGACATTTCGCACGTGGATATTTTAAAATTCGGTTTCGTCATTTCGACATCTGTGCACATCTGGTGGTTTGCGAATGAGCTACATTGTGTGTGTCACGCGCGTGAACGGGTGATGTTGGAATTTGCAACTGAAGTTTCGTAGTTTAGCGAGTCCCTCGGTTCGTGTTTCGCTAGTCTTCGATATCAGGTGGCGACGTCTGTCTGTGCCTGCGAATTCACGTCGCCAGGGGTTTTTCGGCTGTTCACCGCTGCTTCTGGTGCTACTGTTTCTCATCGGTCATTTGACGCTCCGTCGTCCATTTTATTTCTCGTGGTTTCTTTCGGGCAAATTCCAACCGGATGCCGAAGCTTTAATGGGGCAGATTACGAACGGTTCACCTCCTTTCCCCACTCTCATCCGTAAGGGCTAGGCGATGGTCTGCTCTAGCATCCATTGGAGAGCGATACGAGGAGAAGGGGAAAGGACAGAAAGGGGTGAGAGGGGGAATGAAAGGAAGAAAGTGAAAGGCAGAGAAACAAGGACAAGACAGAGGGAGAGAGTCAGGAGGAGAAAAGAAACATGAAAAAGAAAAACGATTGATGATAAAGGGCGAGTTAAATTCTTGCGTCTCATCATTCTTTTTGTTGTAACGGTATTGTTTCATTCCATGGGGGATTCAAGTTACTATCTCTGTGATCGGATCTAAAATTTATGCAAACTGCAATATGAATAAGAATGTTTTTATGTGGCATAATATCTAATTTCTTCACATAAAATAATGTGTCTGAAAAAATTGAAGTGGTTTAATTGCGATGTGTCATTATCTTGCGTTTTAAGTCAATATTTCATTTTGATTAAGTCTGTTCTCTCTTAAAAATACCTTCAAATGTTCACGGTTTAGCAATACATGACAATCGATTTTATGTCCACCAGATTAAATCAATGTTTTCATAGTTCATAATTGTTCTATTTACACAAAAAGAAAAAGTAGCAGTACGTTCAATATAACGACATTAGAAGCGTGATCTGATTGCGGAGTTAACAAGGAGAGAGATTGTTTGAAAAATGGAAACTGATTAAGTAACTAAATTAAATTTTTGTTGAAATTTGATAATACTGTTCATAAATTTTTCGGTAATTTTAAAGACTGTAAGGTCACGCTGACTTTTATTTGCTAGCCAAATAAATGTTATGCCTAATGATACCCATACCATATGAATATCATTAAGCAGGATACCAAAAATTATCGTATATAATGATTTCATCATTGACCGAGCAGAAGTTCAAGGTTTGATTTGATTTTTTTCGCCAAGAAGTGATGTAACGTGTGGGGGAGTGGTATAATGTGCGTAGGTTTTTTTTTTTGAGTTCCAGAATATCCACCCAACCTTTTACTATATATAGTTGAATCATCAGTATAAATATCTACAAAACGAGGTATGCAACATTTAAAATCTAGAAGTTTTCGCTCCCGAGTTCTAGGAAACGTAATGACATAGGTAAAAGAAATTTAGATTGAATTTTACAGCATTGGCAACAAAATAGATACCCCCGGCCCTACTCCTACCACAACTAGCAAAAGGAGAGATCAACCAAACGTGTACCTAGTAAATAATACGCTACGGTAATAAAGCTAACGTACGCACGCTATTCAGTCACATATTTCATTGATGTCACTCACGCAAAAGAGCACAGTAAATATCGATGTAATTGTTGGGCGCATCATTTTGAAGTAAAGCTACATTAGCAGTGTCCATAAGTTGAAAAACCTGATGCAGATGGGCTCATTTATCATCAGAAGTGCACTATTTCTTACGGGCATATTTAGTATGTTTAAAATTATTTGGTACAAATGTTAAACTGATTCATTAAATATCATTATTAAAATATCTTTGTTGATGCTTTGTATAGTATCTAATTATGCAAAAACACTTATGCAACAAATACTTTTTCGGTTTTTGTATTTCGATATAAAATGTTTAATGGCATCTGACAATGTGTTTTGGAATAACGTACTTCTCTTATATGTGGATTTCTTGTAGAGAGCTCTTGATAATTTCAACTGATGATTATTACTCCTACGACATGTGTTGTAATTATAAATATGTGCATTGAATGTAAATATGTCCCCACCATTCATTCACTCAATTTGATCTCTTCACTACACTCCATATTTGTATGTTATACGTTCACACAGGAAGAACGAATGTCTTGGATTAAAATTCTTGTTGATTTTATAGGATAACCAAGCAAACTTGTTTATTTTTAACTCCGGTTCTTTATTTTTATAAGAATGTGTCTCCAAGATGAATTTCGAAATGAAGACCAAGGTATCGTATGTATTGGCTTTCTGACGAGAAGTTGTTTCCCGTATAGGTATAATTAATATCTCTGTATTTGCATACCGCTGTATGCATGATAATTTGAGATAACTATGAATACGTATCCAACTTAGCAAATTTACAAGACTGATGTATTATTTTCGGGCAGCATTGGACGTGTCCTGCCGTTTTACGGAACGGGCGTAGTAACAACAAAATTTTTGAACACTTTTCTAGAAATTGGTAATTGGTCGAACAGTTCCTGGTAGGGCGGTCACTACTTTGGTAGCAAGAGTCTGCCAGTTTCCCAGAATCCATTAATGCAAAAGTAGTGACCCTGATTTTGACCGCTACAGTGGCTCGTGACAAATTGAGTAATATCCTTAAGGCTTAAGGCTTCCGAACTTACGGTAAAATCGTTTCAACAGTGAGAATTCAGGACAGGTCTGAAGTATGCACCTTACAACTGTAGGACTGCTTTGTTTACTAATTGCCAGTTACAATCATATTAATATTTAAATGCACTGGGTTACAAATATATTGTAATTAAATGCATATATAATTAAATAAATTTGAAATCCCTATCTTAGATGCGCAGATTTGATCTTGCGTATGTGATACGCGAAAATTAATTCTTCATTTAAGCTCTTTGAAACAATCTTATCGAAAGCGTATTCATAATTGCATCTCATTAGATTATTAAATTAGATTAAATGCATAAACTTGCTATTTGCAATTGAAATTAGTTTTGCTATAACATTTTGGGATATGTGTTTCCTTCGAGGATGTTCTATATAATTTGATGTGCTTTAGGCACGCATTTGATTTGCTTCGTTCACGCGTGCAAATTTAGGCGATAGATTTACATGGTTTTCGTCATTATTCAACTGAAATCAGTCTACCACGCAAACTGGTTCAATGCTACTTTGGATTATGCTTTCAAACATACAGAGGCGTCAGGCAATAGCAGTGAATTATGAAAGATAAATAATACGCTATGGTAATAAAGCTAACGCAGTCCCGCTATTCAGTCACATTTTTCATTGATGTCACCCACGCAAAAGAGCACAATAAATATCAATGTAATCGTTGGACGCATCATTGTGATTGGTGGAATTCGCCAGAACAGACATGAAATGATATGTAAAGGTGTCGTAAAGAACATCGTTCTAGAATTTCATTATTTTGGTAGTCTGTGGATTGGCAGATCAGATTAAAAGTATATTCTAAATTTATTGAAACACAAAAATTATTAAGTATTACTAAGTATTAAGTTATTAAGTACGTTAAGGTCTTATTCCTCATACATCGCATGCAGTTTTCACTGTTTCTTTACTAAATATATAATATATATAGTAATATATCATATTCAAAGGAACAAATAATATCGTTATTAACTGTCATACATTTACGAAGTATCTACCTTGGGCCACTTTAGTACCTAATACATCAGGCCACATATGTTTCAAAATTAAAAGCAACGAAAATATGTAGATTTATTATCAAGATAGTTGTAGTTCTAGATTTCTTTCGTATTATGAATGTTTGAGCAGAAATGCAAATGATTTGACTATTCGAAGAAATGCGAAACCAAAGACTCATTACAGGTGATGAACATCCGGATTTGTCACAGAAACCAGTGCTATTACCAACATTCTATGTGGTGACTCCCTCAGCACTGAATAATATAAACACACTTGCCGATAAATTATTATTGTATTGCCGATATGCCGTATCGGCCGTATTGCCGATAAATATTAGTAAACCACAGTAAAACACACGACACATTGCCACAGTCGGCCGATAAATATTAGTAAAAGTAGAAAAACGAAAAATTCAGTAAGGTGATAGAAAATCAGGCAAGTCTACTGAATTGTCAGACAATAAAAACAAAATTGATGCTGAAATATAAAAAAAAGAATAGTATTGAACTTTACCCCAGGAGCACAAGCGAAACACACAAATGATCCATTGGAAGGAAAAAAATCCTTAAAAGAAAAGTTTTAGATATCGACGCAAGTTTCCTTCGTGGAACATGTTTCACAGTAAATTTATTTGCTTTCCTATCTTTGGCATTCATGAATACTGTCTAGGTTTTCTAATTCCTTATCCGTAATAAGGTGGTGGTCCGAGATATAATGATCAGACACTACAATTGTTCGTAGACATCTTAGTGCTGCTCGGGGGTCACGGTATACAATGCTGTTGGTACAAACGACAAATGTATTTTTTTTCTGTACTTTCGTTTCACGTTAATGTGTGCTCTTAAAAAAGCAATTAAACATTTTACAGAAAAGCAGTGCTTAAATAACCAGAGGCGTTAGATCATGTAAAAAAATTCTTTATTTCACGCAATGTATCTAATGATTTTCATATCTACTTCCAAATAATCAAATCATTGTCAAGTCATGAGGTAGGCTAAAATCATCAATGATGAGAAAACTTCTTACTCAAATAAAGCAAACGTAATGCGGAATATAATAAAAAAGACCACATTAACTAAAAAACCTTGTGGAGGTTGTTTTAAAAGTAAATGATAGAAAAGTTAATGATCCGTCAACAGCGACCATCTCTTCGATATTTTTCGAGAACTGTGGTTGAACTCAAGAAGGGCCTAAATCCACAAAATTCAGTATCAGACCACAAAACTCCGACACAATGTTTCCGGAACTTCTTACTAAGAAATTCTCAAAATAATTATAAACTAAAAAATAAATATTTGTACGGTTTGGATGCATTTTCTAGTGTTTATAAAGTCATGTGTGTCTGCCATTATATACCCGCTAACACACATACATAATACATCCTTATGAAACAGATTATTTTCATTTATTTTCAATATAGCTCATTTTGGGGCTACTCTTCAAAAACTACCACACGAAAAAAATTATAGACTAGTTTCTATTTTGTCAGATTTCCAAAACTATTAGAGAGGCTTTTCTACGTACGAATGGCAACCTTTCCCATTGCACAAATTTCATAATGAATTGAATATACTGTAATTGCCATTTTTTTCTGAAGGTGGTCCAAGTCTAGTCCAATGTCAAAGAGCCAAGATTTCTAGCCGTATAACAAAGAAATTTTTCATCAATAATAGATATCAACAAAACGTCCATAACTATCACAACACAATCACGTGCGTGTGTTTGTGCATTGATTTGAATCCTTATTAAGCAAGTAACATGAGATAAATTACTGCCGTAGACGTACGTGTACGTGTCGGGTTGTGTCACTTCCGCCCGTAGGATTACCTTTTTCGGAGTGTCAACCATTCAAGGCATAGCATACCTTTGATGCAAAGAAGAAAACTGACGTGTCCCCGAGGTAAACTTTCTTGTTGCGTTCTTTCGACCAGGATGCAAACAGTTCGTTGCTCCCTCCCGTAACTCTGCGCTACAAGCACCCAGAAATTCAAATCTGCTGTTGAACCGGCCTTTAAGTTACTGTCACGTGCGAATATTTAGCAGTAGCGAGTGGGTGTGGCCGCGGGAGCTACGTCGTTTCGACGGCCTGGCCGCGCTCGCCCGCGGGCGGCATCGGGCCAGCGGATTCAGCGGGCCGGCCGCTGCGGAGAGCTGGCGGGGAACGTGAGACCAGAGGACGTGCGAGGGGGCAAGGACAGAAATCTCAGGACGACGCTTACGGTTGCAGTTAACGTCGCAAGGACGAGAGATGATGCAATAATCAATTCGACACAATATATATGGATTGATTAATTAGCGATTCTGTGCGCGCCAACTGCCAAGGTCATTAATCCCGCAAATGTAGTGCATGTTTTTTCATCGGGAGGTGGTGATCTTCTCACGCAGAATGGGGAGATACCACGCTGACCTTTTCGTCGATCAGCCCCAACCAGGTATCTCCCACCAGCGGAAGGAGAACGATAGTTACATTGAACCAGCTGAGTAGTCTGCCTTGCCACATCCTGTATTATGTGTATTGACAGGCGGTTACATGCTACATGACCCGCCGCGCGCTAACCGTGACGTCTGCCACTATCACACTAGCAGCCTCACTGCAGATTAGCCCGGTTCAGGAAACGATTGACACAGGGCCTTGCAGACAGGTAGGAGGGCATCTCAATGACGATTCCCACTTTTGCTTCAGTGGCAACGACCACTGGGTCTGTGTCTGGAGTTTTTTAATTGATTGATTAGCGATTCCAGGCGCGTCAACTGCTAAAATCATTAGTCCGTAAGTGTAGTGCCTGCTTTCTCTCTGGCAGTGGCAATGATCTTCCCCTCTGGATTATGAGATCTGGCGCGAAGCTTCACGCTTATAAGCAAGCCGCTTTGGATGGACTATCACAGGTCTCCATTTGAGATCTCTTCAACACCATTCCGTGACATTTGAACGTGTGTGTTCGCCAAAAAGGGGGCCCGACGATATATTAACATGGACTTTCTGTGGCTGTCGATAAAAATTGCACCTGCAAACGTGAAAATGTAATCAATGTATGTTTGGGGTTACATCTACTCGCCAGCCAACAAAGATCACAATCCTCCCTTTTGGTTGCAGCATTCTTCATGGCGGTGTAGGTCTTTGAATATCGCTAAAGAGTTGCCCATGTTTGCTACTGGTGGTGGATGCACATGGATTGCATTCCGACCCAAGGAGTATTCCCATTACGAGTCAATTTTTTTTAAATTTCCAATTAACATTTTTAAAAAGTTTAATATTTTAGACTATAATGAAAAGATCCTGAAATTCTGCCCGCTGTAATAATTTCTAGATACGTCCGTAGGCATTCCGGAAATCTAAACACAAATAATTATAGCAAACCAATATGTCTAAATTAATATAAATATTTTTCAACTGAGAAGTTTTATTTTAATCCAATTTCATTCCAACTTTTACTTTAAATTATTTTGTTGGTATATAGCCAAGTTTGCTTGATAATATATCATATGATTGATTTTCATTAAAACGTCTGCAATTTCGAAAATGTTTTTCGAACCTTGCCTACCCTTCCACATTGAAGCTGCAATCACCTAAGATATTGAAATTCAACATTTCTTTCTTAATACTCCTCAATATTAGATACATACAACTCAATATTAAATTGTTAAATAATTTAATGGGCACTATTTTGGAAATATTAATATTTTAGAGTAATTTTGAGTTATACTGTTCGCGATTTCCAAAGAAGATTACAATGTTAGCAGGATTGAGGGTGTACTATTAACCCTTATCGAAAATGCAAGAAAATAAGTGGTGTTTTAGCAACACTACTTAAGTGGATTTATAATTTGGCAGTGCAAATCGAAAAATCCTCATCCCCAGCGACTGTTCCTATCCCTTCTTCGTCCGCCACACAATGCACGAAGGGCAAGCGTGGGTGCGGGAGGACGGGGCGAGGGCGGCGGCGAGGGCGCGGCGAGGCGGCGGCTGGAGGCGGCGGCGAGGCGCGCGGCGACGGGCGGCGGCGAGGGCGCGAGGCGGCGCGAGGGCGGCGGCGAAGGGCGGCGGCGAGGGCGGCGGCCGAGGGGCGCAGGGGCGGCGCGAGGCGGCGCGACGGGCGGCGGCGAGGCGGAGGCGGGGCGCGGGAGGGCGGCGGCGAGGCGGCGGCGAGGCCGAGGGCGGCGGCGAGGGCGGCCTGGCCCGCGAACCTCGGTCGAGGCTTGGGCGGAGCGGCGCAACGGGCAGACGCGCGCGCTAGGAATGGCTGCAAGACCGTAAAGCAACACGCTTCGCCCGGAAGTACTGTGGCCTGCAAACATTTTTTTCGGAGATCGTTCTTTTTTCGCTCCTTCTCTCTCCTTCATACCTTTCCTCCGTTTCCTCTCGTCTCACCGTCTTGCCTGCGCGCTCAGAAGGTCCTTCATCTTGGTCTCTTTTATTTTGGTCGGTGTACATACCACCGTAAAGTAATATTCATGAATGCCCCCCGAGCCGCTCCCCCGCCCCCCCCGCCACCCCGAGGTTTTCTTCCCGTCGTGTGCTCCACTGACCCTTTTCGCCGCAGTGATTCATGACGACATCTCGGACCGACTTCGGACTTTTGGGTTCGCGAACCCTTGGCGTGGCTTGCGGCTGAGGCGGGTCCCCTTCTGCCTCACCTCAGGCGACCCCGCCGGCCACCGCGATGCCCCCCCCCCCCCCGCCCAAACACACACAACTCGCTCTTCGCACCCCGGAACTCACCCCCCCCTGTTTCAAGCTCCGGGTAGAACGCGCGTTCCTTGAATTGTCAGTATTTCAGTTTCATGGACGACATACGGCATCGTATATTGTAATATGCTTTCTACGAGTTGAATTAGAAAGGGCTATGTAGGAGTGAATTGGAAGTAACTGGCATAAATGTAGTTGGAGCACTGACGCTAATCTTTTTAGAGTAACTGTTCGTGAATGATACACGAGTTGCTGTTTGTTCTAGTGAAAATGTCTGGATTAACGATCTATAAATATTATCACAATGTTAGAGTTCCAGATTTAAGAATATCAGGCGAATTTATGAAAGTTAGAAAGAATTATATAGAAAAACACACTTCTTGTCCGAAATTTATGATATCAAAACTTTCTAGAAATATCGTTTCCAGGTATAATGCAATAAAGAAATAAAATGATATTCATGATCTGTCGCGGATGGAGCTTGTAAATGACAAAAATGCTCTTAAAATGAAACTTCCGAAACACAGTATCCACGTTTAACTGGTGAGTTATGAAGTTTCAGGGTGCCACCAAGCTAATTGAAAAATATAGTACTAACAAGGAATTAAGTTCGAAGCTGTGATTCTTCACTCAGGCATTTGTCTTGATTGCAATAAGATTCGCTTAATTACAGATCACAGTACACACTAAAAACATGTCAAATTGGCGCAAAGTCATTTTAGGTTAAAAAAGTTTTACATGACAGTAGGTGTTTACATGCCCCAGCTCAACAGCCTTGAAAATAAATGATTGAATGAACCGATCTACTTTCTTTTCCCGTGCATTCCCGATGAATGAGACATGCGCAAAGTAGAATATAACCTAAGCAGCACAAAAGAGGAAGATGAACGACCCCTGTGAAGTTGTTTGCTGCCATCTTCTACCCATCCTTGAAAGCACCCTCTGTTTGCTGGAAGAGAGCAGTATTCCCTCTTCGGTGGTGTATGACACGAAAACACTTAAGTCAAGAGGTCATTCATTTGAGAGATCTCCCTCTCCTCATTCACTCTCCTCGTCTTCGCCTCCCCCTCAGATTAATGACGCTAATCAATCTGCATTTTAAGAGACGTTCCACAACAGAAGGGATCGGCATTGATTTGTGAGTAGTGAAAGAGGAATCGGGCCCAGGGGAAATAGAGATCCTGGTTGACTGACGAGTCACGTCAAGATCGTTATGGTCTTCCCGTGTGTACTTCAGAACTTCGATTTAGCGGTTGAGAGGTCATAAAGCACACAGTCGTCTAGTTTCGGGCGTTCGGACCATGTTCAAATCTGTTAGTAAATGAAGATATAGATCGCAGCGTTGGCGGTCTTGTCAAGAGAGAATAAAAAAGTGAAACAAAAGAACATGCCTAAATTTGAATCTAAGTCAGTAAATTCTTCATTCATTATGTAGTTTTCATTCATTATGTAGTTTTCATTCATAGACAATATTTTTGATAAATACAGTCAAGCATCACAAAATTAAAATGATATGACGTAAATCTGATTTATTTTAAACTGGATAAAAAGTCCATCCCTATTTAATTTTCCATTTAAATTGTAAATACCAATGAATTTATTTAAAACAGTTACAACTATTGTTCATAATTCATTCTGCAAAATGTTAGTATGTCTGAGAGAATGGATAAGAAATTAGAATTAGTGTTCTAAACGGTCATGTGATGGTTAAAACATGAAATGCTATTGGAGTGAAAAGTGGAGTGTGAAGTAGTAGTAGTACGATACATAAACAAGAGTAGCTTGTGGCACATTGGCTAGACGCTAACGCATTCACCTTTCTTTGCTGGGGCCCGGATTAGGTCGGCCAATCCATGTGAAACGTGTGGTACAGACCTAAATGTTGAATGAAACCTAAACCTAAATATATAAAACATGAATAAACAATTAAGGAGATACAAAAATAATGAGATAGACTGAAGAAGATCCCATTCCGGGATGAATCGTTGGTGATATCATAAATAAAGATATTATTCATCTTCATGAAGGTATTGGCACAGTGACAAGATAAGCCATATTAGCTATAGCTAGCCATCCGTTATTCGTAAATGTTAATATCTCGATTTTGGCCGAAGTATATGTCGTGTTCCTGCCCAAGCTCTTCATAAATACGAACAAGATATATACTAACAAAATAAATCACACTTTCATAAAAAAAGAGATATTATCATTTATGAATTCCGACTGTGGCCGATGTGATTTGCCGTGTTACTGCTCCAAAGCTTTTCAAATTAAGTATTAATTTCCATTTAGTAATTAGGAATTAACCTCGAAATATCCTAATACGTTCAGACATCAAGAAGCACCGTAGTTGGCATACAAATTGATTCTTCCCTGTTTGTGATACATTAAAGCTAAGATTACTTTCAAAAACCGACCTTTATCCTCGATTTTAATTTATTGTGGCCATTTATAGACGCGGGAAAGGAGGAATACGTTTTGCCCGCGGTCTTTTCAGAGCGACTGCACAACACCAGCGTTTGTTTACACGAGTGCTCTGCCGCCGCCGCCGCCGCCGCCGCCAGCGGGCCTCGGAAGTGAGCCAAGTAATAGACTCGATGAAACATAACTTTTCGCATCGCCGCGGCCGCTGCTGCGGAAAATTGGATGCCGCCCTTCACAGACCACCAGGGGTGACAGGCGCACGGAGCGTGACCTTCCAAGGCACGCGCGCTCTCCGGCAGGCTGGATTCACAAGCGCAGCGCGGAATCCGCGGCTGGGCATCGACAGCCAATGGGAGCTCTCCGCGCAGCCGCGGTAGGCACGGGTGGCGTGAGGGCCATGCCAGCCCCCAAGGCGTAGAGTTTTTATTTCTTACCTTCCTTTAATGGGCAAAATTGATTTAAGTTTTTATTTACGTAATAATTATGTAATTATTTTTAAAAAAATACTGTATCATATATTCACTACCAAAATAATATATAATATAATAACAATGATGCTTATTATTTAATAAAAAATTTTGTTCCCCCCACTCAATGATCGGCTGGATCCGCCCCTGACGTTACGAAAGAGATTTCTGAAGTCTGCTGTCAAGCGTAGCGGGAACATTTCGAAGAGAGGGGAAGTTGAACAAGGGTTGAAGGGGCTATTCAAAATACACGTTCGCATCGCTTTTCGCGATCAGAGTTTTACGCCTTCAATCAACTTTCCAATTTACACCAATTTTGCCCTAACTGGTATTAGGACTTGAGAGTTTGGATTTGCGTGTCCATCTTGCTGGCCAATACATCGCGACCGTCTGTTTACAATTTGATGTTTTTTCGTCAAAAAGAGTAAAAACTGTATGTGAGATATGGCGGAAAGTATGGTTTGCGCGTTTCCTTGAGCTTCTATATCTATTCCTCTCCCTTTTGTATACATAGATGAATGATGAATAAAAGAATAAACAAAGCGCGGTTTGCAACATTTGATACCTACACATTTTCGCTTCCAATAATAGACAACTCGTGAGCGTCGGTAAACGAACTACTGATTTGTTTTTCTAATACTGCTAACAAAATAGCAACCCACAGCCCCGACTCCACTCCTTCCATGACTAGCAGAATAAAAGCTGAATAAAGCGTGCTTGGTTACGCGGCTATGGCGCTTAGGCAAGATAAAATTTGCGCGATTAGACTGAAAATTGCGTGAAAACTATTAATATTTCGTAAACACTGTACATGAAATAACAAAATCCCTACACAATATTTTATACCATAGCATAGCCACCTTAGCTTTAACGTTTGCAATTTTCGAAGAAGTTTAATGGAAATAGAACCTTATTGATATATATTGCCTTATTGATAAATGCTATTTGCTCTATAGAAGCAAAAATGGAGCTATTTTAGAGGATTTTCGAGAAATGTGTTCGCCCGTATCGATCGGGGAGGGGGGGGATCCATTTTGAGGAAAATCTTCCGTAGTGTGTGAGTGCTATTGTTGTTCACATAGTATCGTAAAGTTTTAGTTTCATTTTATTGATTTCGAAAATTTGATTCTATATTATGATATATCGAAATCAGTTACCGGCCTTTAATAAAGAGGTATTCACTAAAATCCATTCCGTGTTCCTAACACTATTATAATTAAATCCCAGAACATTAATTAATGTCATGGTCCAGTGAGTCTCTCTTGACCCACACCGGTTTTAAATCTGGAGCCTTCGGCATTTGCCTCGTGTCTGGCTGTATGATGTAGTCTATTAATATGTAGTGTGGAAACGTAGAGTTTAACGCTCCTGTAACTTATTTAGTTTTTTACACAACTCTTCTAAGTCAAACCTGTATATCAAAATACAGATAGATTTTATTTAATGTATTAAATATCTTGACAATGGATGTTCAGTATAATGTAATATTGATAAATTAAATAAGTGAAAAAGTGAGAAATTGAATAAGTGAAAAATATTGTGCTCCAGGTCAGTTGTCAAAATCATAAAATATGTGTTTGTGATCTCCAATTTCTTGTAATATGAGGGAATTCAATCGTAATATAATAGCGGCACGAAGAACACACAAACCGACAGGCAGCGACACAAAATTGGTAGATTCGGACGGCTAATTTCTTAGTTTGTTTATTATTGTAATTATATTTTTGGTAGACATTACATTGTTCAGTTTACGTATTAAATATGCAAATGTTTGATGGTCTTAATCTATCGTATACTAACTTACACTAACTTAAAATTATATAAAAATAATATTTAAAAAAATATTGTGGAAGAGGAAGCACCTCAGATAAGTATTATTCCAGGTTTGCCATCATTTTATAAAATGAATGGAGGGTATATCTGTTGTTAATTCTCGTTTGATAGTTAGGGGTTTTGCCTAGTTTATAGGAGGAGGATGCTTGAATTAGGGAAAGGTTAGTGTAAAAATTGTGTGCGAGGTAGGTTATTTGGTTTATTATTGTGCTTATATTTAAATCATTATGCAATTGATTATTATTGATGAACCATGGCGCTTTTGTAATTGATCTTAATAATTTATTTTGGATAACTTGTATTTTGCAGGTTGGTATTAGTAGTGTTTATTGAGTTATCATTGTAAGGTCTTCGAGGTGGCTGCTCGAGTAATATAGTAATAATAGTAATAATAATAATAATAATAATACTCAGTCACTATTGTTATTGTCCTGTTATTATTATACTTTACATTTATTGCTGCTGTGTCCCGTCCGGACGTGTCTGGTAGAGTAATTTATTAACTACTCAATATAATAACCTATTTGTTTTATATCTAACACATCCTCGATTTTGCGAGTTCCATCAAAGTCTACTGTCACTACTGGGATGGGGAAATTGTTTTTATATAGTCGAGTAACTTTTGTAGCAGAATTGAATTTGTTATTGATTTTGGCTAATATTTCATTTTCTGAGATTGAATGATGAATATTTTTGATCACCATTGAGTATTTTTTACTAATTTTATCCGAATACGTGTGAAGTTAATTTTTGGTGTCCAGGAAATTTTTTTTTTAATTTATTTCTTCTCGTTCGACCAAAGGTCTTTCGAGGGGTTTCGGTTTTACATAC
>BOPP01000027.1:2023670-2037575 GCA_017312745.1 Gryllus bimaculatus | reverse complement strand
GCCAGGTTTCGCACCGGGGGCGGCGGCGGCGACAGTGCACTCGCCGAGGGCGGCGTCCCCTGGTAACGAAGTTAGCGAACCGGGTGGGTGGGGCGGCCGGGCCGTTTGCAACGTACGCCCTGGGATGCGCCCGCTGCATTTGCATGCCTGCTGCCTCCGGTTGAACGCATGCATAGCACTGCTCGAATGCGTGTTCGGAATTCCCAAAGTTATGCTCTCTTTTGATGAAGCACAATCCATTGGACGTTGTCGACTGAGCGAGTACATTTCGGAGGAGTTTTTGTATATCATTGTAGAATATTTTAACCACAGTATTAATATTAATAAAAAATTATTACTTTACATTTTACTATCTTATCCCAGTTGTTAATTTAAAAATAGCGTAGGATTGTTTCCCGTTTCGCATTTGTCAACAAACCGTTTTGACTCCAGAGCTACTTAACAGTAGTAATGTTGCAAAAAATGTTTTACTGTTCTATGACGGGCGACAGAATGTATACCGGGAAATCCGTGTACGAATCCCGGCTGAGGCAGTTTATTATTTGTACTGTAAATCGTCATTTTCCATAATAAATTATTACTGAATACAATAATTAATTATTATTGACATTATCAATATAATTGTTTGTTATTAAAAAATTCATGACTATGTTTGGTGTTGGATAAATAAAAAATCTTAGTCAAGGTTGCACCCAGCGTTCTAAAGAGAAGATACTGTGACTCTTGGTACCTGTACAATTATTAGCTCAAATTATGAACCGTTTCCAATAATGTAATGCCGAGTCTTTAAATTACCTAGCCCACTTCTGTCTTTTGAATTTGGACAAGTTACTACAAACATTTTGTACAACTCCCAGGGCTCCGATAACTATTGGTGTGACCTGAGTTTTCACATTTGGCTGATCGCAACCCAGAACTAGATATCCTCGATATCCAAGTTTTCTGTTAAGAAATTTGTATTTGTCAATTTGCTTTGTTCACAACAATTTGTGTATCGATCCCCAATGTTTTGAAACTTGATGTGAACACATGGTTAAAATGAAGTGTACTCACATGATGGAATTTCTTAAAACAACCTGTTTTACAATTTGTCTCTGGAGAACAGGGGTTATGAATATGTTATCAAGAACTTGGGTTACGTTCATCATTTGTCTCTGTTTCTGATATCAAGTTTCATGGTTGAAAGGTTCAATCGGATCCAAATTGAACCGTATTCGGGATTCCTTTTAGGTGATGGCGAGCCGCAAACACCATAATAATCGGGATGTATATTTCCTACACATGCCTCTTGAAAATCCAGCTTTTTAATTAACTATTTAATTTCTTCAAGTAAATCATTCCCTGGGAAGGTGTTCACGTACTCCCTAGAAGTCTTTTGTATGACCTCAAGGGTACGCAAAGCTGAATTGAGAATCCCTTGCCTCACTTTTTTTTGTGTCAACCAAGAAAGGATCCTTCAACAAATACGTAAATATACGTCGTTATTTTTGGCTACCTACTCCCATTAGTAAAATTTCGTAACAAAAATATTGTCCTTTATATAAAGCGTACGTACCATGAACTGCTACTTTTTTCAAGTTGTAGACTTATAACATGTAATTGGCAGACATATGTATTATACAGCAATACAACAATGTAATGATAATACGGGTGATCTGGGCTGTCCGGGTGACGCTGCATTTCGACCATCCGGTCGTGGTCTTCCTCAGGGCAGGCCCTGAGGTAGACCACGACAGGATGGTCGACACGTCGGCAACACAGCCTTCGACGCGGCGTCACCCGGACAGCTCAGATCACCCACATGACTCTGGCCGTGGAAGCCTACGACTTCAATGTAATAATAATAGTATTGAATGAGTAGTGGAAAGAAAATCAAAACACTATCGTCCTATATTTTTCAATATTTTTAAATACTTTTCGTATCTATTGTACCAGAATACGACATGAAACACTTGTTTTTTAAAGTGAATGCACACTTTTCAATTATTTCCCCGCCATCATACAATTTTGAAACAAATTGGGCAAATCTTCCACGTTAAGTGTACGTATTGAAATGAAATGAACCCGTAAGAGTCGTAGAGAGCCATAAATTTCTCCGCCGAGAAGGCTGCCGAAAGGGGGGGGGTCCAGGGAAGGTGCAGGGTTAGCATCCATGCGCCCCGGTTTGCCCCCTCTGCACCGAGCCGTACCAAGCACATAAACGCACGTGTAGAACCGAGCCGCGGCCGAGTGAATTCTTGCGAGCCAACGCACTGGTCGCGTGGCGCGGCCGGCTGCGACTGTCCGGCGCGCTCGCGGTGGCCACCGCGACAAACAGTGCGCACAAGATAAAAAGCGCCATTTTTGTAAGAATGGGACGGGTTGACAGCTACTGATGGCAACACATCTGAAGGCTCTGCGGTTGTTGTGTCCTTGAGCTTATTAGACTCTCCATGCTCCATTCGTTCGTTTGCAGTTGGCTAACTTGTAAATGGCTTCGAACGCTTCCTGTTGTGATATCCTCGTCCGACGAAAATGTAGTGATGTAGTGCGTCACGAGAAATAATTGAAATTAGGAAGCGCAGTGCTATGTGCTCTTCGGTAAATATTATTTTTTATCAACATTACATTGAAGTTAGTTTTTGTGTGATAAGTATTGTTTATTTCAAAACAGTCTTGAATGTGAGATGCGTACTGGTGGCGATTTGTTTCCGATTCCTGTGTTGTAAGGTGAAGAGCGTTTCGTAGTTCCGGGTTTTGCTTTTTATATATTTTTTTATATACTTGTGACACTGTTGTGAACCATGAAAAGCCAGAGTGAGCGCAAAGGGCAACCTCCTTGTTCACGATTCAGGAATGCAGTAACATGCAGGACATTACTGACATATAAAACAATTATTAAGTCACATTTGAGTTGTGAGAGCACAGCACTAAATATTGATAGTCGGGGTTTTATAATTATAAATAAATCATCCTCTTCACTTTAAAAATCCACGAGCCATTAGCTGTGAAACGACCAGAAAAGGTATGCGAAAGCAGTTCGAGCCGATTTATGAATAGCTGCTTCACTCCAAATTCTATTAGTAGTAAATGCTCACAAGATAGGTGGTAGCTGAACTTATTCCTAACGATTTTATTGCTTATGACAATATTTTAATGCTTTTAATGCTGACATTTCTTATTGCATTAAGTTTCAGTGTACATCAAGTAATGTATATTATCTTGTTTTCGGAACAGATCAGATATGGTGTTCGTATGATGCTCTTTTACCTATCTGACTTAAATGATCTCGCAAACCTATCATGCTGTTTATGAATCCTTAACAAGAACACTTCCAAATAATTTGAGAATTAGCCATAATATTAGAAAACAACACAAGAAAATATAAACGAAAGCGATATGTTGAAAAAAATTGAGAGCGCTTGTCAAAGGAAAGGTATTGCCAATTTTGGCCGTTAATCGACGTGATAGCAACCCGTTTTCCAGCTGAGATTAATGTTCAGATTATTGTGGGTGTTTTCCCACAAGATTATTTTGCAGACTCTTCTTGCAGGGCTTGTCTATATATGTTGCAGGTTTTTGGTGATTATTTCCCCAAATGAAGACATTATTTACACACAAAAATATACAGAATTGATTTAATCAAGATCAATGGGGTATTGCTAGTGAAAAATTAAGTTAAAAAAATTATCGTAGATGTGGAGTTATCTGCACGTTTTCTAATACTCCTTGCTTTGAAGAAACGAAGAGTCAAGTTTCAACAGGCCACGATTGTTGTAATATTTCTTCGCCGTAAAGGTGGCGAACTCGTATTGTCTGCACCACAACCGCACGCCTCGTGTAGTCAACACAGTGGGGTGGAATATGTTCGGAGATACGACAGCTGCAAAGCAGTAGAGAAAAACGCTTCATTGTAACAGGGTTTAAGTCGTAGAAAGAATATATCAACAAAATCATAATTCCTTTCATTTTTCAGCTTTCTTCACAGATTCGTTTTCGTGATGCCATCTCGTTGTCAACAAGGAAGCGACAGATGTCCTTTCGGAGCAACGCGACATTCACCCCCACTGTGCATTATCGCCGAGGATAGGAATCTCGCATTCCAACACGCCGCTGACAGTCCGATCATATGGTGATATAGAGCGTGCTCAGCGAGGTGTGTCGCTCTCGCGAAGGACCGGTCGGTGCAGGACTGCAGGACTGCGACGTCGTTGTTCGTGGACTGGTTGAGGCGCAACCACCACCGCCGTCGCCATCGCCACCGCCGCCGTCCATGCTATTCGGTTCCGCACTCCGCCACTGCCGCCAGCCCCCGCCACCTGCAATCGCCTCGTCCAACCCCACTGCCAGCGTCACCGCCTCTTCGCGCGTCGCCACCGCCGCCACCGCCACCGCCGGTCGCCGCCGCCAGCCGCCAAGCTGTCGCTCCCACCCTCGCACTGCCACCGTATACCTACGCCCGCGCACTTGCGTAGCGTTATTTGCCCCTACCCCCCGCACATTTCCACTCAGCCCACGTCCCTAACCCCCCACACTGCAAGCTCGCCTTCGCGGTCGCCACGCACCGGCTCATCCCTTGCCCACCCACCCATCACACGTGCCACCAGTTAACACCTCTCGCCACTGCCCAGCCCCGCACACTCCATCGTGCCGTTCTGTCGTTACGCCTAACCCGCCTCGCACCCGGTGTTCAACGACCGTTCGCCACTGACAACTAGGCCCACCCCCGCCAACGCCGTCGCCACGGCCGGACGGTCGCCCCAATGCTCTCCCGGCATCGCCTTGAGTGCCGACGGCTCACGTATATCCCCTGCTGACGCCCCACCGCCCTCACGCACCCCTGCCGCCGTGGCCGTCGCCACTGCCGTCGCCTCAACAGCCGCCACCGCCAGAAGAAACTGCCCAGTCATAAAACCGAGTTTGTAAATCGTTGTTCGTCGCAACATTTGTCGTTGGAGTGTGAACTTGACGTACGAGCCTCCCGTACAGCTCTCCTGTATTGCCCGGGCAAAAATATATTTGGGCGTAAAAAGAGGTTGCCCCCGAAACCAGAATCGAGTGCGAAGGTAAACAGTTTTGCCATACGGCGAGAAATAACGACGGGAGGGGCCGTGTTGTTTTTCTTTTCCGCCGCGACCAGTTGGTGTTCCTCGGTGCTCATGAATTGTTAATCCGCGGTCGTGGGAGAGGTGAACAGGCGATAGAGTTCGTGTGGGATGGCGGGAACGATAAGAGCGCGAGGTTCTAGAAATTCAGAGAGGTAGAATAATATATTTAGAACAAAACACTTGAGAGGTACGAAGCACACATGCGGTGCGGATGAGTTCATTGGATCAGAGAAAGATGAGAGAACACATCGTGTTGATGATACGTGATAATGGTGATTGGAGGTCGTGGAGCAGGTGAATTGAAGCAAATAGTGTGTTTTTGCACACGTAGTAGATGTAGTAGGTCGTGTGGAATTGTGTGAGACGTGAGTGGAAGTTTGTAAGAAGTTTATTAGGCCGTATTCATATTTTATTGTAAATCCATTTCATATTCTGTTCGTTATTTATTTAGCTGTATCAAACTGCGGTGATTGTCCGTTAATACGATTTTAGTTTGTTGGTTTCCAGCTATTTAGAGCAATCAATTAAATGCGAAAATATCCATATTTAACTAATAATTTAAGAGTTATAGTTTCACAAATGTGAAATTCTGTGATTTCCATACGGTCATAAGTTAAAACTGTTCAGTTGTAACTCCTTCATGATTGATTATTTATATCATCCTTCACATTTAATTGATATTCCTAAATAACTGTAAACCTGCATCGTATAATCTTTATTTACTTACACGCATTTATTTTTATACGCAGGAATTTATTTTATACGGCATGTGTTATTTTACATGAAATTCGCTATTACCATATCCTTTATTATTCAGCATGAGCATTATCCTGTATTATTTAGCATGAGTATTATCGTTTATTATTCAGCTCCAATATCTGCGGAAACAATGGTGTAACGGACACATGCACGGAGCGTCAGATGGCTATCAAAGGTGAGTGGTCAGTCTTCGCAGATCAGACCAGTGGACATATGGTGCAATTGCGGAGCAAACGTCTGTTGACAGAAAGAAAGTCCGGTTCCACCTTTCGTCTGTATGATTTCCCTCCTAAGGCGGTAACTAAGAAGTAATTTTGTGGTATCGACACTGATCAGAAAGAATAAGTACACATTAGTAGTGCCCGACTTAATTGGCGATGCCACACGAAGTAAAAGGCAATTTATACATCAAGGCAAGTAAGTTGATATTTTCAGCACGTGACGGAAAAATCCCTCACAAAACCAATACGCCGAGTCTAGGAATTCCATTGTATCATTGAAAATAAATTTTGTCGCGTGATGGGCAATATTTTATTCCAGTCCTTTGCGCCGGGAGAAGTGGCTAAGGGCATCAACAGATGTCACTGCAGTGTATCTGACCGGGAGGTCGAATCCCGACGGTTGCAGTGTTTTCGACACTAGCTAGATCGGACCGGTAGTTGGGGGTTTCTCCGACCAACACCAGGAGAATGCCAGAGCAGCACGCTAACAAGCGGGACACGGACCGCGCGCTATCTTTCTTTCCTCTTCCTTGCGCTACACTATCGCACGTATCGGGAGACCAGTCGTGAATTTAGAGCCTTTTTCGGCTGGAGCTGTGCCGCGCTGAAGGGAGATACCTGATTGGAAAAACACGCTAGCCCACAGGAAAGTCGGCGCTAGATCTCACGATCCAGTGGAGAAACACCACCGCCTCCTCCGGAAGACAACCTGCGCCACACTTACCGGACTAGTGGCCTAAGCAGTTGACGTGTCCAGAATCACTAAATCAATCAATCGAGTCCTCTGTCAAATTTAATTGACCATCACTTTAAAATGTTACGTATTTTTCCGCTCAGGGGTTGGAACGTAATTTGTTTTCTGATTGTTGTAATTTCAGTACTAGAACAGAAAGTACATTCGGTCATTTTTCAGGCTGGTGTTGAAAATGTTGAACTTTGTTGTCCGAATAATGCGTAATTACGCATCACCTTCTGGACGGTTTCTAATAAAGAAAAAAAAAACGATATTGTGACACTCAATGCAGATGCCGTTGCTCTCTTTCTATCCAGGAGCCCAGACGTTCCCTGGTGTAGTATGAAGTACGACGTGCATGCGAGGTGGATGGTCTTGCGTGCTTCTGGAGAAAAAATAGGAACAAACTGATTGCGTGCGTCCTGTGACCCGTTCTGTAGGCATTGCTTTGGCATTTCGCTCAAGGGACCGATGGAGCCATAAAACCACTGGTCGGAGTAGCTGTGCACTGAGCAGGAACCGGAGACTCCCAGAAGCCTCGGAATGTGAGGTAGTCGCGGTAACTGTACGGCATTCCCCGTTCGTAAACCCAAGCTATATTATAAACTCCTCAACACATTCTTTCTTTTCAAGTAGGGCGAATTACATTGCATGTTTATGATACAGCTAAAGAGTTACGGAAATACTGCTCGTATTATAAGGCGACTGCTGTCATCCTGTGGTAGCTCTCAAAGCACTTTCAGAATCCCGCTTCATTAATGCATTATGACTCCATCTCCTTACATGGATCCAACGAATGATTATTTCAAAATGTCTGCATTAACGCTGAGTGTTTTTTCTAGACCCAGCCAAATGGAACCACTCATTTAGCTGATTTTTCGCGTTCCCTTCTTTGAAACGGTGTGCAACGCCCTACCATTGACGTTTTAGGCACAGTGCTTAAAATAATCATGCGAAACGCTCGATACGAAGCAGACACGAAAATATACTTCGCGTTTCGCACGGCGTAATTATAAAATCAACGCGCGTGCGTTATGCTGGATATCGCGATACGCCGCGGCGCAGTCATCAATTAGAAAGTGCTCGCAATTTGTTCAAACGTCAAAGCGCGTAATTTGTCGAAATACCAATCTCAAGATTAATTTTGACAACTCCACCGACCGGGGGCACTCTGATTTATTATTTTTCAATATTCGTCCGCGAACCGGCCATGGCGCGTCTGATGGATGCCACGCGCTCTGTCTTCCGTTTTTGATAGCGGAGCGTCGGCGTTGGCGGCGGCGGCGGCGGCGCGAAGTGGGCGGGGCGGGCCAGCACCGCCGTGGCACGCGAACGTGGCCGGTGTGGTAACGCGTGTGGAAAGGCGTCGTGAAAGAAACTGCATCGCGAATTTCAATCTTCCAAGTCGGTCACTGCGGACCGGATTGCCGACTCTGCAAATGCGCGAGGGCGCACCTGTATTAAATTACGTATTTGCTAATGGCGACGCGGCGGGCATGTAGGTGCTCGGGGCTGGACGCCCCGCCCCGCCCCGCCCGCCCCGCCGTTTCCCGCCCCGGCCCCGTCCGCCCCGTCCCGCCCCGGCAGCCCCGCCCAGGCCCCGCCCCCACGCCCAGGCCCAACCCAAAACCCAGCCCCGTCCCGCCCCGTCCCGCCCCGTCCCGCCCGCGTCCCGCCCCGTTCCCGCCCCGTCCCGCCCCGGCCCGTCCCGCCCCGCCCGCCCCGCCCCGCCCGCCCCCCGCCCCGCTCCCGCCCCTGCCCCGCCCCTGCCCCGCCCCGTCCCTGCCCCGCCCCGTGCCCGCCCGTCCCGCCCCGTCCCGCCCCGGCCTCGCCCCGCCTCGCCGTCCCGCCCCGCCTCGCCCCGCCCCGCCCCTTTCCCGCCCCGCCGGCCACGCCCCTTCGCTCAGTTCTCGCATCGCCCCTCCTCGCCCCCGCGCCGCCACGCCCCAAGGAATGAAGAACGCTGGCGGGCGCTGCGAGATGGGGGGTGTGGCCGGGGTTTCTGGGACGCCGCCAACAATTCGCTTCTCCCGAAGACACTGCAAGACTGTCGTTTTGCGTTTTGGGGCGCTCTCTGGTCACCTACCCGCTGGCACAGAGCAACAAATTGTGTATTCGCGCAATTAAAATACGAGGTGGCACAAAAATTAGTAATATTTGTTAAAAGAATTGTTGCCGTTTTAATTATTTGCATTATACTCGCACTCATTTTTGGCTGAGTGATAGGTGAATTTTGAAAGTCAAAAATCTACGATGACCCACGTTTCTCCCTCATACGTCACATGTAGTATTTTCTTTTTTATTTTGTCGAAAATAAATCAAATCATGTGACATTTGTGTCATAAAGGGTTCTGTCATTTTTGGAACCCGATAATATTTAATTTTTCTGACAATTCTGGACTTACTAAGATCTCAAATTCTTGACCTACAAGTGCCGCAAATTATCGAATAAAATTAACTTGCACAGATGGGTCGCGCAATTCCTGGCGGGGAATTATGAGAGTCAAATACACAAGCGACGAGGAGCGCCTGGCATCTCTCAATTATCCTGAGATAGAGTTAGACCAAAATTCGGAAGAAATATTCTGTTTGTGAGAAGTTGGTAGGATCTTTGTTAAAAACTTTTGATATATTTCATTATACAAATGTGTACATACATTCGTACGTCTAAGATGGCTAATCCATATCGGCTGCGGTGTCATCAACTTATGTCACTGCAGTGCCTCTGGGAGGTCCTAGAGTTCCAGTTACAATAATTGCATTATTTCCAACACTTGCGAGATAGCTAGGTGGAATTCAACTACTGTCTGAAATCGTGTAGCGGCTGCAGCTCTGATCGGTAGTTTTCTGTGTTTTCTCTGATTAATCCCAGACGAATGCCGAAACGATACCATAACTAACGGACCACGGACCGCGCGCGTAGTTTCTCATCCTCTCTCTCCTATCCCCATACGTTAAACGCACACACTGACGTGCATTACTTACAGCACATGTTGGAAAACCAGCCTGGAGCTTGGAGCCTGTCCCGGTTGCGGCGGTGCTTTGCTGGGGAGATATCTGGGTATAGAAACTTCATACGCCGACGTATAAGTCGGTACCGGATGTTACATCCCAGCGGGGGACGAAACTAGCTGCCTCACGTGATAAAACATGCACTACACATAATATAATAATAACTAATAAATAATGGCTAATAACTATATCACTTGACGCTCCCGGAAACACAAAACAATACAACAATCAACGTTTATCGATAGACAATTTTTAAAAAATGCACCTAAAATAAGAAAGTCTCCGAAGTAAAAGTTTATAAAGTATAAAAGAAACCATTTCGAAGAGAAGGAATACATAACATAATTGTACAGACAATAAAATGGGAGAGTAGACCCAATCTTCAGGTGTCGAAATTGTAGTAAAGCGTTATTATAATAGAAGTTCAGAAATATTAGTAATGCATCCATAGTTAAAAAGGCACGATCAACATGTAGGCTGTCAAGGAAAGGAAATAGAGGCAATATATGTGTGCATTTTAAAATGGTGTAATAACATTTGAAACAGGGGCTTGAAAATTGCTGCAGAAAAAGCAACTGCAAGGAACTGGAGAATGTAATCGGTAACTGTAGGCGAAGCAAATACCCTGGGAAGGAAAAAGAAGTTCTGTTACTTTCAAGAGACTTGTTTCTTGGAGTACCTTTTCTCCCTATAATTATTCTTTATTTCTCTTTTAAAATTGATACTCTGAGAACTCGAAATCGAGTTAGTTTGATTGGCGGAGTTATCACTTGGAAGTTAATGGCTCACATCTACAGCACTCCCGTTCGGTCAAATTTTCAAAAGCGAGAATGCCTGGATTTCTGTGTTCCAGCCAGCGAACCATTCCCCTTAACTTACTCGCATTTTTCTGTCAAGTGCTTATTCAGGAGATTGTAGATCCCTTCTGTAACCATTAGATGTATAGGCTGATGTTACGTATTTATTCTAAGAATTGATGACGGTTGTAAATCGAAATATATGGTTGAATGATGAGAAAATTTGGAGCCCTTTAAATCATGTCTAATTTAGAAATAACTTTACAGCATTAAAATGACAAAGCGAAACTCCTACCCTAATAAGTCTATTGAATATAAATAAATTAATTTAGAAGCTGATATTTTTCATGCAATTTACGAGGTTGGAGTGGTGTTTATTTATGAACTTACTTCACTCGCATCTTCACTTGCAGCGTCACTAGGCACGATTCTTATAATCGGCCATCGACGTTACAGTAGTCAGAGCGAACACTATATTATTTTTCTTCTAGCTTAACATTTACTAAAATAAATTATAAAAAGACCAAAGACTCTAATATCTGGGCGAAGAACATCCAAGATCACAGTATGCGTTTCAGACATTATGTTGTACACGGTGTAAAAGGTGTCAAACATAGTTATCGTAATTTACTGTGATATCCTCCACTTTGTCGGTTCGTTTCTAGCTGCTTCTAAGGAACATAAATTATGCAACAAAATATCACAGAAGTTCCTCCTCCAAACGCGTTGGCTAATTAAGACACCAATATTATATATGCAATGAGTAATTGATTAACGAAGAGTTGGACTGCGAAGAAATCTAATGAACATTTTCGAGCGGGATTGGTGTCTTCAAATAACAAAAGGCCGGCCAATGAACAAAGTTGCCGAGGCTGAAGGGCCGGAGCTGCCTCGGATCGAAGAGTCGCGGGTTCGAATCCTACCTAGGGCATGGATGTTTGTGTTTGTGTTCTTCTTACCTGTTCTTCCTACACTTAAACAATCACTACGGTTGCTCTATGACCACGTTGTCAAAAAGCGACTTTAAAAAATGACAAAAGGCGACCGGTCTGAACAAGAAAAAAAAGATGAATGATAAATTTTTAACAATTCGTTTTTCTTCATTTCCATGTAATTTACTGTACATAAAATATATTTTTCCAATAATCCTGCCAGTAGTATACTACTTTCTTCAGAAATATTCTGATGAAACAGAAGAAAAAGGCAATGAATAGATTTTGTTATTGCATGTAAAATAAATAATTAAGTAGGACAAACATTTTCATATGCATTTTGGATTCTCTCAATCTAATTCATGAAATTACATTTAATATCTATGGTGAAACCGATGGTCGGTTTTACTAATGAACTAAAGGAAGCAACAGCTTTCCCCTGGTTATGTATTTTAACGGATCACCCTTTTTAGTGCCTGGACATGTTATAAAAGTGTATTGGTATAGTGCGGGGGCGGGCAGTACCGCCAACAAGTACGGACCGCCTCTCTAGCGCTGACGGTCGCCGCAGCTGACGACGGCACTGATGGTAGCCGGCGGCGCCCCCCGCACCAGGTGCGTCCCGGAACATCAATTTCCATATATTACATTAAGCCGTTTCTGCCGATCCAGTATTTATTTATTCTTTTTATTTAACTTGTATTTTGTTCGGGAATGCAAAAGGCGGGCGAAGAAAAAAACGAACACGCGGACGGCACAAGTTTATGGGCGTGTTTAAGTAACGGCCCCTAGGGCGTCGTTGGAGTCTTTCGGGGCGGTGGGCGTGGGCCCCGGGCGAGCAGCAAGGTGCGACAGCGCGCTCAGCGGCCGTTGCGAGAACCTCTTCATTTTTTCTCGAAACTGAGTTCTCCGTGAATGAAAATACGACTGTTCGACTTACGGTTTGCGGCTGTTTGAAATCTTCGTGGTATAACAGTTGCTGTAGTTAATTATTCTGTCAAATAGAATTGATGGATGTGGCCGAGATGAAAATTCTTGTAACAAAAGACCGCGATTCTCCAACATACAAGGAATTGGATGCAGAGAATAAGGGATGCAAGGAAAATACACATTTTAAAATGTTATGAAATGCAAATTGATTTATTGGAGTGACCACCTTTCGGATACAGAGCAAATGCCAAAGAATAGGGTAAGAATAAGCAGGTTGACATATGCTCATAGACCTCATAGATACTTGTGAAATATAGTATTTAGATTATACACCGGAATTCTTACGTCATCCATCTCAGATCGTACTCATATTTTGAAAGTAAATGGCTTTCGTGCCAATCATCGTAACGATAAACAATTCTCTTGTTTTCTCTAATGTATATTATTTTGTAAGTTTATTAATTAATAATGAAATACATTAGTAAATACAAACACACACCTCTTAATCACCACATCCCCCGACCCATATCACCATAACTTCGTGTACGTTTAAGGTCAACGAATGTTTGATTCCTCCGAATAATAGAATCATATCCTTTGAGTTTACGCAGCTTCCATACCATTCCTTTTCCTTCACAAATTTCACCTCCAAAGGCAACACAAAATCTTCCACTCCCACTTCGTCTCTATTAACGTGGACGCAACTTCTGCTGTAAAGTTGATCCGTCGATAATACTATTTATCAATTTATGAACTTAATACTTCAATTATTACCCATTACCTCAACCGGACGACAGAGCTCTGGTCAACAGCTGATGCCACAGCAATGTGTGTGCTCGGGAGATCCTACGGCTCGATGGTGGCGGATTTTCGACAATCACTACGTAACTAGTCGAATTAAGCCGCTGACTGGAGGATATTTCTAGTGACCGGCTACTTTGAACCGTAGGTTTCCGTGGTTTCTCCGATCCATACCGTCTTAATATCGGAGTAATACCCTATGAAATGGGCCACGGAACACTCGCAATTTTGCCTTCCTCATCCTTGCCACCGTCTCCCCTAACACACACAGGCCCATTAACACTCCAGCTGGTGACTAACGGCCCCGTCCCTGCTATAACATGCACTACACTCTTGGAACTAATTGCCGAGGGAAGTTGGGAAACACTAAACACTATCGCACTTATTACCTCCACAGCCCCCAAAGCCTCCACGCGTCTTTACCAAAATCGCCTCTGCAGTCTCTGTTCAGAACCGGCTTCATCTTGAACCTTCTCAACAGTCGGCGTGGTATTTGCAGATTTGTGCGACTTCGTATCTCGTACCGTCCCAGCGTCTTCCTTCGTCCATTTCCCTCGCCGTCCCCGCTCACCGTTCATATTCCTCCTCTCCGTGGGAGGGACATCCGAAGGAACGTCAGAACCGGTATCGGTC
>BOPP01000027.1:2003394-2015397 GCA_017312745.1 Gryllus bimaculatus | reverse complement strand
CCCTCCCCCGCGAAGAGCGCGCGCGTCTGTGAGAGCGCGATCATTACGCGGAGGAAACTCGAAAAATACATAAAACAAAATAAATAGCATTCCTTACTCCGTTTTATGGGACGCATTAAAAACATTTATTTCCGAACGGCGAAATGAAAGCGTAATAAAAACAGATAAGGAGGGAACCGTCGTTTATGCGGGACGTATTTACGAGTGCTTATTTGCTTTCAATGTAACAAACCCCATCTTCCGCTTGAAGGCTCAGGCGTTAGCCAAGAGCTGACGGTAATGCCTCTTATGTGCGCACTCGTGGAGTTACGAGGCGAATAGATGCGGTCGTTGTTTTGGTTGGGCTGAAATGAGTTCGCGACTATGCGGCGCGTCTCTTTAGCAGCGGTTTATGCGGCTTTTGGTGCGCCGCGCCGCGCCGCCGCGACGTCGCATCCCTTCTTGTATGTATTCGAGCGGCTTAGGCGGCTCAGAGCATCAACTGGTGTCACTGTAATGCTACTGTAAGGTCCTAGGGTTAGAGTCCGTCGGTCTAACTAGCTAGGTCGAAATACAGTCGCTGTCTGGAGGAGAAAACAAACGGCCCGCTGCTCTGTTCGGTAGTTGTCCATGGTTTCTCTAATACCAGGCGAATACCGGAGCAGTACCCTAACAAACGGACCACGGACCGCGCGCGATATTTCCGTGCTCTTCTTTTTCTTATCCTAGTCCCGTACATACACATGATAGTGCGAGCACTGCACTACCACACATGCTGGTCAACCAATGGGGAGCCTAGAGCACATCCCGGCTGTGGCGGTGACCCGCTGGCGAGAAACGGCAGGTTGGGGAAATGTCCGCGAGCTGACGTGCAGGTCGGCGCCGGATCTCCCCACCCAGCGGGTGAATATCACAGCCACCTCCCGCAATAAAACCACTACACTTACGGGACTAATGGCCATAGCGGATGACTCGCTCGGAATCATCAATCAATCTTGTGCTGCGTTCGAGACCTCCGCGAAGGGAACACAGGCGAAAAAGATGGCTATGTGATACATATATACATCTCTTTATTCACCTCTAAAATCTGTAAACACTATGGAACGAATCGAGTCAGTGGAAAATAGTTCATGCATGCTGTTTTACGATACACACGTTTGGTTGAGCTCTCCTTTTGCTAGTTGTAGTAGGAGTAGAACCGAGGATATGGGTTACTATTTTGTTGGAAATAATAAAAGATAAATCTGTAGTGTCTTTACCGGTGCAAATAAGTTTTATTTTCCTCGAGGGTGAAAATTTCAGGTTTTCAAGAGCTGTCACTTATTGTTGGTACTTTTATTCGTCATTATATGTATTGAAATGGTGAGTATTCTGGAACAAAGAAAACTTGCACAGATTATACTTCTATCACTATAATAATAAATAGATCGGTGTAGTGTTGTCTAGTAGAACATATATCAATACAAGGTGGTAAATAAATGTATGATAATAAGATCTTAAAAGTTGGACCAGTAGTCAAATTAGGTTGACAGATTGCATAGTTAAATAGCATACATTTCACGTTTAATGTGTTTTACTGATGTCCTAATCAGTGCAAAATCATCTTTTTAACAAGGTTTTAACATTCAATGTTACGTATTTCCGTTGTTTTTCCATGAAATGAATAGCTCGATAAAAAGTAATTTAAAGTTCAAATCCAAACATTTTCTATTCGAAACTTGTTGATTTAAATTCATTTTCGTTGTAACTAGCAAAAGCATTGGCAACGGGTATTCCTTAGTGCTGTCTTGTTTTTTTAACTTGTCGGTCGACGAGCGGCTTTAGAAGCAACATAAGGAAAACTGGATCTCTAATTATACACTGATGATAAGAAGTATGTGATTTGTTTATAGGATAGTATAGTCCATATTTGTTCGTTTTTTACCTTCTCTTTGATTGATTTACTACGTCATGTTAGAAGTAAGTTAGTTTTGGAATGGCAAAAGAATGTACGTGAGTCGGTAATTACCTTAAGAGATGATAAGCGTTAGATTATAAGTAGATTGATCAAAGCGGAAGTCGTTGAGTGGAGAGAGACTGAGAGAGGTTTTTGACATAAAAGAAAAGCAAATACTTAAGACTTGTGAAGTGCATTTATTACGTGTGTTTTTTTAAGCATTTTTAGTTCATTAAATACTCTAAGAATCAGCACAGTTGCGCTCATAAGAGTGTTCAGAAAATTATTTTTTTAATTGTGTTTAACTGCTTTAATTGAAATTTTTTCTAGAAGCTTGAATAGTTATTTTGTGTGGATGTCAGAGTTGTCTGCATGTTAAGAGATTGTTCAGAACTGGAATTCCAATTAAACCAAATCTGTAAGCTATTTAAGAAGTTGCGCAAGTTCAATGCCAGTTCCTAATTATTCTGCCTCAGGAGGAAAATCTCCACTCTATCTGGGCGTTAGGGGAAAAACTTAAGTGTTTAATTCATGAATACATCAGCAGAGTTTTTACAATCTAGTTGTATGTCGAGAACATTGTCTTTGGTAAGACATGAACATATAATTTTTTAATATAATTCAATCGTTTATGTGGATGTTGTGGTTGGGTATATGAATGCTCTTTTGAGCATTTGACCTAAATTAAAATACAGCTCCTACTATATTTCTAATTGAATCGTCAGGAGAATATTTTTATATTCTGTTAATAAATGTTGAAAATTACTGGTTAATAGTTTTGGCTTACTATTCTAATTTATTCTTTGAAATGAACACCCAATACAATAGACGTATATTCTACATGATATGTACGTTGAGATATAATTATACATTTTATTTTTATGTAAAATCTTCTAATTAAAGATACCAAGTTGCTTAAATGAGATATTACTTCAACTGTGAGGGAAATAACTAGATTACCAAAATGATGGAAGTAAATCGTTTGGATTATCTTGTGCTAGCATGACATGGAAAATGTTGAACAGATTTGACTCAACTTTTTATCTTGTATTTTTTCGGAGTGATTCCCAGGGCTATAATTCTCTTAATCCTGGAAATACCATTATACTCTTCATAAATCAACAAGACATATTTGCAAAACTCATAGTCATAATTCCATAATAAATATTTATAAGGTATCTACAAATATCGCTGCCTCCTTTTAAGTACCTCTGCTTTACATTTTTAAATATTTTTTCTAATGCTGTAAAAAGATTTTTAGAAACTTTATGTATGTACATTTGTTTCAGTAAAACATTTGAAATACATATATTTTTTTAAATTGTTGGTCATAATTACAAAGTATGTGAAGGAGAATATATTAATGAAATAACATTAAACGTGAATGTTTCAAAATACTTTCACCAGTTCATAGCACATCCTTGCATCTACAGAATAGTTTCGAACTAAAGGGACTTTTATCCCAATTCATATTACATGTAATTGGTTCTATTCACGAAGTTAAAAAAATGTTCATATCATTTTCCCACAAAAAATGAATACTTCTAAAAATTTCTGCAACACTTCTTATTTTAAATAAAGTGATGAGATGTAAAGATTGATTTTTACGGAGGAGACTGGGAAGCTTCATTCATATTCCACATGCCTTCAAAAAGGTCAACAAAATGCTGCGATAATTTGCCTGTAAATTACTTCTTTTCCCACTCTTTGCAGTAAAACAGTCCTATCACATTGCATTTCCTTGCGATACTTAAATCTCAGATAATATTATTTGGTGTCAACTGTAAAATCGATACTACTTTATTTTTGTCAAAGAAGTATCATAAGTGACTTTCTAATTCTGTCTTCATTTTACTGTCTAATTCTAAAATATGTCATTTCTAAAATTTTCTCTGTTGGTTCATGAAGCACGAGCAGCGGTATGAGCGAGCTCTGTGACCTCGCATGTGAAACTCCCGTACATATGAAATAGCGGTCGGAGCCATATTGCGTGTCAGACTGAGTGCAAGCCAAATCCGACGTTAAACGTAAGGGGGATCACCCTGATTTCCAACTCTCCCTTCCATCAAAAAATGTATTCGATTGTTGGTTTCCGGGCGCGTTATATGTTAAGGTCATAAGTCCCATAAGTGTAATTCATGTGTTTATCGCGGGAAGTGGGGTGACCTTCCCCTGCTAGAAGTCGATATTCGGCGCCAACATACACGTCGTCTCTCACTGTTTTCCCCAACTAGGTAACTCCCATATCGGGGAACCGACCGAACCAAGATGAGCTCTTGAACTTCCGATTTGCGCATCCGATAATTCTCCTCCAGACAGCGGCTGAATTCGACATAGCTATCAAGCTAGCGTCGAAAAATGTGTCACCGCCGGGATTCGAACCCCAGAACCGCCCGGTCATAGGCACTGCGGTGACATCAATTAATGCCCTGAGTCACCCAAACCGGTAAATTTATTCGAGACGATCATTTCTTCCTAATGACTTGGACGGGCTACGTCAAACGATACAGGCGAGGGGTCGGGGCTGTGACATATGGACATGGTACCGAGACGAGCTGGATGCGGCGAGGCGAGGGGCGGGGCGGGGAAGGAGGACGATGAGGGCTTGGAGAGACAGCCGACCGCTGTGTCGCTCGCCGCAGTGAGTGATGGCTGCAAAGGCGGGTCGGCTTTTTAAACGGAAGAACACGTGAGTTACCGCCACGGCCGGGGCCGGGGCCGGGGCGTGGGTGGGTGTGGGTGGAGCGACCAGATCTGGCGTCGTGGACGATGGAGGGAGCATTATTTTACGTGGCCTGTGTCCTGGCTGATTCGGTTCTGTCTGGGCATGCCCACTGGACATTCGCTCTCCTCGAATCAGGTTTAGATTGGTTCCTGGAATTTCATTACTTCATCGATTTATTCACACTCCTATTGATTTTACTCGAGAGGACAGAGTATATAAGTGGAAAATTACAATAATGCTTGCGTGTTGAATTAATAAATGTAATGTGAATGTTAAGATCCTGATCAGGCATGGTAAGATCGAGAAATAACACTTCGATTGTGCAAACTTAATCTTCGAAGTATGTAAGCAGTAAGTAGTTGAGTAGCAGTCAGAAAAATGCGTTAGGCAGCGCTTACATCGTAATTGATCATTTACGATGGACTTGTCAGATTGTGAACTTGCCACAAACCGTGACCCCTCCGTGAGTTTATATCATTATTTCTACGATGGAAAGGTGAATATTCTCAACCAGTGTAACGGTATGAACTTCATATTTTTATTGGTCAGTTAACCATTATTATATAATTAACTTCACCAAACCTATTAATTCCCTTCTATTAACGATAATACCAGAAAAATCTTCTATTCCCTTAAATTCTTCACCATTTCTCACAAGAATCAGCAGGCAAGTCATATTCAGAGGTAATCCAGGGTTTTGACTTTATTGTTGTCATGTGGTTTCACAAAGTACATTTTCTTCGATTTGTATTGATCAGATAAAGCAAACAAATGAAAAATTGCTTTGCATAACGGGTAAATGTAGGACTTAATTAGTCATATTCTGCTTTTTAACATGACTCAATATTGCGAAAAACAATCCCAACATCTATCTTAAAGTATGTGCTAGATCATGCGTCACACGCGTGCGTATCACTAAATAATGATACATACAATTATACACAAAGTATGTAACATTTTAATATGTCCTCATAGCCCACACCCACATTTTTGCATGTCTGAACGGGATTGTGACCTGATCAGCACCAACTCACCCACTCAGCAAAGGCCTGTTCTCTCGAGACGCTGTGAAAAGAATACGCTGAGCCGGTACTAGGGAACTGTTTCTCGGGCTGACCTCGGTGATTGCTGCGATTGCGGTACACGCACGCAATCCCTCTGCTGCAGCAGCTGTTGCTCTCTTACCTGCAAGAAAAGAACATCGGCACTCGTTAGTTCGTTCGTCGAAGCATAACATATTGTTGCAAATGTGAAAGAAATCGAGATGCGGAGTCTCCAATGTCCAAACAAATGTTCAGACTGCGACCAGATGCCTCCACGAAAGCAAGGACGAGTACGAGGAGGAGGAGGAGGAGTAGGAGGAGGAGGAGGAAGAAGGAGAAACAGAAAGAAAAGAAAACTGCAAGGTAACAGAGCGTTTAATGATTCGCCCAACGCAACGATTTGCGTTTGCGATAAAAGAAGTTGCCAGCCTTCGTTTCATCAACGATGCACTGCATCGCAACACGTTTGAAACGACGTCGCCGGTGAAGTGGTGAAGTGGATCGTAGGTAGGGCGTGCAACATGGGCATCGTACCAAGAAAAACCGCTGTCAAGTAAAGAGGATAATACGAAAACGTCGTGATAGTGCAGCATCACTGGAGAGAAGATCTCTGGATTTAAAATATGTTGTGTCTAATGGCATACTTGAATGGAAAAACAGACATTTATAACTATGGGCGTACGTGCACTTAATGTATGAACAAAAAATTCAATCCTTCAAGTTACACGACTAATCGACTCAGCTGCGAAACTGCACGAAGAGAAAGAACACAACAAAAAGATGTATACGGGATAAAGGTCACAGAAGCGATTAAAAAACTGTGCCGCCTCGTCGTCTGTAAACTCCTTTCACGGTTATGGGTCGTAGTCGCAGGGGAAGGAGTATTGTAACGAAGGTCGCAAGGCCTCATCGTCGCAATTCTTGCTCTTTATGTTATCTACTGAATTCTTTCTTTCCATTAGTGTGCCTGCACGTCTGTCTTGTTATGGTTTGATCGAGACAATAGAACTAACGTAGCAACATTCTGTGATTGACAATGTCGGTTTTTTAATGCCTGCGCTGGTTAAGGAAATGGGTACTTTGTGAACAAGATACATGAAATGAAAGGGAGGCAACTGAAAAGAGGCAAAAATTAAAGTCGATTTTTTCACTAGCTAATTAGGTTGATAAAATGAAAGAACTGGCTGAAAGACTATGACATTTTCTTCCACCTTTAATATCACGTTACGAAATCTGTCCTGAATATTTGCCTTCAATTTGTCATCAACGTTGTATATGAGTGCACGTTCCCGTGAATGATCAATAGTGGAACTATTATTCCTGGTTCCGTGTCTATAAAAATACTTCCCATAACTCGTCCAAATGCTCAGAAATTCCAAAAACCTCAGTATACTTGATGGAAAGAGTCAATAATTAATAAATAATATAATAATAATAATAATAATAATAATAATAATAATAATAATAATAATAATAATAATGAGGTTAAATAATAAATCGTCGTTGATAATGAACAATTGTGACGGAATGTCACGGAATTCGCGATTTTTACATTTTGGCGTTACATTTTTACATTTGGCGTATATGTTAAGAACCACACGAGAGGTTTTGCGTAAGATGCATTCAAAAAATATTACAATCAGTAAATATTTAATATTATTATAAAGAAAGTTTAGAATGCACAAATGATTTACTAATGCCTGTACATTATTAACATCAAAAAGTATTTCTCCTTCCTCCGGTAAAATTTGGTTTTTTTCACACAGAAGGTGGTCTGCCATCAACGACGAAATATAACATTTCCAGACGACGGAAATCTCTCATATCGCAATTTTTTTCTATATATCATTATGAACGTCATGAAATCGCGATACAGACGGTCGAAAACCCATTCGCGGCGCTGAATACGTTGTGCTCTTGCAGCGATGCGGGAGGAATGCCGGTAGAGCAGTGTGAAGAGTTCGGCGTGTGCGGAAACACAATGTAGGAGGGTGCGGCAGTGCGCTGCGAGAGCGCGGAACTCTGCGAGTGGTGGCCCAACCCCCAGCGAGGCGGGTCGCGATCAAAGCCGCGGATTCCGATTCCCGTCATTTCAAATGCAGGCGACGCAGCAGCTCTCAGCACGAGCTCTCAGGACCGGTGCCATCGGTATGCAATAATCCAATACGGGGCAAAGCGTCCCCGGAACGCAACGACGGGCGACGGGCGCTCGGTGAGCGGTCCAGCCGCCGTTGCGCAACCGCCGTCCGCACCGTCCACCGTCCGATCCGTCCGCACGCCGTTTGCCTCCCGATGTCGGTGGTGAACTCCTCCCGATTTGCAAGCCGATGCTGTCCTCTCGATTGCCACGGATTCGACTGACACTACTGCAGCGCCTTTCCCATCTCGCTACTGTCGTTCGTCCAGTTGCTCTGTGCTACACAAATTCTTCGATGCTTTCAATGATCTATCTCTTCCATTGATTGATACCGGGCGCGTAAACTGCAAAGGTCATTAGTCCCGTATGAGTAGCGCATTATTTTATCGCGTGAAGGTGATCTTCCTCAGCGTGATGGCGAGACCATCTGCGACACTCTTAACAGCCTGCGACTGTCAGTACTACAGTTTCACTGTAGTATCTCCACAATTTTTTTGCGATGCTTTCAAAGATGCTATCTCATCTGCATCGTATTAATAGTAATTTTACCTATACGAACACCACTGCGCCCAAAGTCCTCCTTTCCGTTAATTCTATATTGAATTTGCGGAACCATATCATAATTTGCCCTTCTATCTCGCTAGCACCGTAATCATTACACCATATTTGCCTAATTAAGCTAATTCTCTTGGTGTTCCGCCATCTAACACATCACCTTATGAACTAGTCCATCAAATACCCATTTTATAGAACCTCTCACCTAGCGGCAAATTCTTCCAAATTCCTCTCTCGAATATTCCGCCAATACTTGTCAATTTTGCCCATGCTTTTGCCATTCCAATAATTTTTCCGGCACCTTGTTCATAAGCTTGTCAACTTCCTACGATCCCGCCCTATCTCTTCATCCCACCAATTCTTCCACAATCTCCTTAATAAGTCTGTCAACCCTAGGCTCTTTCCTGCAATCCCTGTTTGTCATTCCGCCCAATATCAATCCTGCTTCCTATTATCCTTCCCGATGACACCATCCCACGATTTACCAACCGCCTCGTGAATTGGCCTCTCACCTCTTGAACCTCCCGTTCACTCTCTCGACTTCCGCCGATTCTTTGCCATCCCGCCCAATTTCAATCCCAATCCCGCTTTTTGCCATCCCGCCCACTCACATCGACCCACAATTTGCCCACCACCTCGCGAATTAGCCTGTCAACTCTTGGCCCCTCCCGCCCAACCTCTCTACTTCCCGCCGATTCTCCCACAGTGTTCTCCACATCCCGGGACTGCCCTCCCGTATCCCCAGCGGGGTGCCGCGCCGTCCTGCCCTGCCTCTCGTCCGGCGCGGGTGGAGGAGAGGAGAGAAGAGAGGGGGGGAGGGCGGGGCTCGCGTGGGCGAATGGCCAGCCGCGTGCGGTGGCTGGCGGCGTTCGGCCGAAACACTCGGCCCCGCGGCGGCCGCGTGACGCAACGCGCGCCGCCCGCACGCCGCCCGCGCCGCCCGCGCCGCCCGCCCCGCCGCGCTCGTGCGTGGGCGCGGCTGCCCGCGGGCGTGCCGCCTGATTGCTGGAAAGCCGAAAGGGTTGGCGGTGGGGGGAGGGCAGGCGGGCCGGGAGGGGGCGGGGAGGGTGGGGGAGGGCGCGCCAAGCCAGGGACGCGGGGAGCGGCGGGGCCTGAGGAAAAAGGAGAACGAGCTGGAGGAAGAGGAGGAGGAGGAAGAGGAGGAGGAGGAGATGGTGTTTTTCACACGGGTGCCACCGCCGAGCCGCGCCAAGCCTGCGGTAGGCTCAGGCTTGAATGCGAGGAATCGCTCAAATGAATTGCGAGGAAGTTTTGCATGGAGGAAAAATGAAATGTAAAGAAAGGATGCTTCAGTTTCGTGGAATATTTGGAAGCGGCACTTTCTCATAAATAAGTTGTATTTTTGATGTAAGGACTGCAAAGTCAATTCAAATGATGTATTGCAATTAATATACTATTGTCGTGTTTATTCAGTCGTTATATTCAGTCGATGTTTTAAAACTTGCGTATATCTATGTGAATTTCTAATTTCCTATCTTCAAGTGTAACACACTAACAGATCCGATAGCAATGCAAATGTTAAGTGAAGGGAAAGTTACTTCTTAGGGACTAGTCGGCTAAGGGGATTTATTTTATTGTTGTAAAACATCCAACTTTTGTTAATATAATTTCTAAAATTAGTATATTCCATTTTTGTTCTTTTGTGTTCCGGCTGGTGAGAATAGCCAAGAAGTGTAACCGGTCTCTGTCAAAGGAGAACTCGTATACTAATTTAAAGGGCTGCATTACACCACATTTTGTACTTTCTGAATGCCTTTTTGTATGGTGAACATTGAGATGTTGGGCATTTCTGTATTTGCCCTATGAAAAAAAAAACAGAACACATGGATTGGGAAGGAAGTTTTTTAAAACTAGTTTGCAATCTTACAAGATACATTTCTTGAATTGTTCTGTAGATGCCAATAAGAGCAACTGTATGACTATTAAAAATAAAATTAAAGCATAATTCTTCGCAATGTCAAAATATATTCTAGAATCATACGAATAGCCTTGTTTATGTTGTACCTTTTAACGCACGTAGAAATATTAGTATTTACAATAAAGAGTATTAACATTCGATTTGAAGACATAAAGACAATTTTTCTAGAACACGTTACACGAATTGCTTTGCGAAGATAAAAACATGTAGGGGAAAGAAGAAATTAAAGTCTCGAGTTGCATAAATGAGAGAAAAACGACTGTCAGGATTAAAAAGCGAATCGTTGTCTCCGAACTGCTGTTACGATTATGAGCCGTTGTCGTAGTCGTTAACCCAAGCAGTAAAAATTGTCCCATCGATATCGCCGGCAGCTAATGTTCTGTAGCTGATATTTAGAAGCGCGTTAATGACTTTCATTAACGCATGAGCCCTCGCAGAATTGTCGTCAGGGCGACTGGCGTCTTACAATGTCGTTTCTCCGAAATTGCCGTCCTGAGCAAACTGCAGCATTTCCGACCCATTCATTGTGCATGTACAAGAAAATAAAACCTTATTTTCTCCGTAATACTCACTCTGCTCCAGGATAACGGTTTGTTTTGAGTTTACTATCATTTCAAACCACGCAAGTAAACATGAGATTTCAATTTTTTTAGGAAATTGTTTCCGATAAACACTGTAGGCACGGAGGTAATATTCATTCGGAGTTGACTGGAGAGATTTGATCAGATATCGCAAGGCCAAAGCGAGGTTCGAGAATTTGCATATGACACATATTACTTTGAGGGTAAAAGCCCGTCACAGCTATACAACTGGAATCGAGACATCCAGGAAGTTTGTGCCGTGATTTATTAGTCATTGTTTTCAAAATAGGGCCATGTAACCTGTGACTGGGTCTGATTTTCATTTTAGAAATACCTAGGAGGAGAAATGGCATCAAGTCACGGTGTAAAGTTAAACGTTCTTTCCAGATTCATTTCAAGTAATAAGAGTAAATATTTGTCGGGTATGTCTTTTTACATTGTTTGCTCCTTTTACTCATGTCCAAGTTATTGTGCTATCCTATTATTATTGATATTTTGGAAGCAAATTTCGTTAATAGCAAATAACAATTTAACCACTTTGGAAACAGCAGAGTTGTTACCATGCAATTCTATACAAAGTGACCCTACTATTTTTAAAACATTCAAATAACCTGGGTAATAAATTTGCAATGGAAATTTTAGTAAGCAATAAGCATTCGAAGAAATTTGAATACATCGTTAAGTGTAATAGGCGAAACATTTTCATGACCTTGTGAGAAATCGACGTTTTTCTAAAACAGGCTTCACGAATTAGGTCATTTGCACAATATTACGGCAAATAGTGTAATCCAAAACCCAGCGCTAACTAGCGTTAGATTCTCATTTGTCACGACCGCTTCACATATCGTTTGCCGATGCCAACCATCCCTTCCACCGCCCGGTCCGCGGCCTGTCCGCCTGTGACATGATGAAGCAGCCAATCGAAGCCCATGCCATTCCTTAATACATTTCAAAGAGCCGAAAAAAACGTAATCGCAGCGGAGTCGGGACTTCCCCAGTCACACACGTGGCAGCACTCCACACACAGAGCGAAGGCAGGCGGAGTCTGCGTGGCATCCGAGTCGAGAGATGTGCCCGGGGGCCTGCATCCCCTCCACCCTCCCCTCCC
>BOPP01000027.1:1954030-2002561 GCA_017312745.1 Gryllus bimaculatus | reverse complement strand
GCTCCGCCCCCGCCGCCGCCCGGCTTTTTCGACGCACTCCTCCACATATCTTCCGCCGTCCCCTTCCCTTCCGATCACATACGTGTTATTGCCACTTACACTGCAGGCCGTTCATGTAATTGACATGAACTGGTGGACCAGCAAAGTACAAATACGGTACATATTAGTGGCCTCTACGCTTACACATATGTTAGTGTCCAATTATGGCACATACCGAACTCATTTTTTTGTAAAAAGTGTAACCATGAGAGATTCCACATATTTATATTGCATCATTAACACAAATCTATATTTATCATAAACAGATCGATCTGTATTTTCTTTATTATCAATTGTATCGGTAGGATTTGTTAGATTAATGTGGAAAAAGAAGAAGGAAGCCGTTATTTCTCAAATAAATAACACAACTTCATATCGCACAATATCGTGAATGCGTATTATTCTATTAGATTATTCTTGAGTGATCTCCAGCGTAATGATAATATATTGCTTATCTCACAGTAATCGGGAATAATAATATTCGGTAAAACTTATTGTAATATTTTTACCTTTTCATGCATATCACACGTGGAATCTCTTTGTCCCTATATGGGCGGTTAATTTTCGTCAAAATCATTCTCGATTCGAAAACTATAAACATTTCTACTAAAGGTAGTGTTTGAATTCAACTTTCCTCATTTGAACCATTCTCTCTTCTTCGTTCTTAATCGTTTCTTCGTATTTTCTTCTTCTCATTTATCCCATATCATTTAAAATCCCATCGTGGCTGAAGCAATCGTCACAGTACGATGACTTACCGCCCGAAAATTAATTAGTAATTCATCCATCATCCGCTCCACTTTCAAAACTATGTTGTTCAATTTTCTCCTTTCTTTCCCCACTCTACCATTCACTTCCAACACCTCTAAGATTTGACAGACTCCATAGTCATCTACTCTCGACTCCTCTTCCCCCTTCCGCAGCGTCTTTCACAACCGACTCTCACGCGCACTCATATATGCACGACATACATCACATACGACGGGTGGCGGCAGCCCCGCGATGAATATTTATACATGTACTGAACTAATGTGAAAGACAGGAGGGCGGAGAGAAGCAGGGGAGCGAAACAAAAGCACACGAAATTCTAACCCATATAAAATCTTTCGGCGACGCCGTCTATATTTATTCCTATACGGTGAGGGCAGAAGCGCCTGAGGCGAGCAGGAGGTGAACTGTGATGAAAAAATAAAAAGTAATCTTTGAAAGGGTGGAGAGGGAAGGGGAGGGGGTGCAGAGGGGGCGCACGCCTCCGCGTCGGCCAAGGGGTGGCTGGGAAAGATGCCGGGAAATGGCGGGGGCGGTGCCTAGAGCCCTGGGCGTGACAGCAGCCAGCGACGGCAACGGCACCGAACGTTCTGCTCGAGTTGTGCAGGTTGCGCTAGTAAGCGCCTTGGAGATGACGGAAAGACGTGTGAAGACTGCGACAGGTACGTGGTCTGGTTGAACAGAATGGAACGGCGCCGCGAAAAAACGATAAAATGGCCACGTAAGAGGGACTCTGGGAGTGGCGACAGGGGAGGGAGAAGAAAAGAGGCGAAGATGTCGGTGGCGCTGAAAGGGAAGGTGGAAATGGCCACAAAATGAGTATCAAGATGGTGATGATGATCGGTGCCGAATAAACGGGCTTGGAGCTGTTGATGATTGGAAATGAGACAAATAATTTAAAAGTAAAAGAGATGGTGAAGATTGAAAAAGGAAATGCGACGAGTTGCGGTTGAAAAGACTGGAAAAACGTTTCAAAAGATGAGGTGAGATATCATTGGCAACGGAATCGGACATCTGTTCGTTGAGTGACGTATGGATACCGTATTTTTTATTATAAAACCTATTCATCTTGTCATTTAATTTTGCTCAACGAGATCGCACGATTTGGCCGCTATCTTCACAGCCCTCTTCCTAAATCTTGATGCCAGTCCGCACTCCCATCTTCAAAAACGGTGCCGTGTCACACGCGAATCCTGCCACCTATTCTCGCAACTGCCGAGATTTCCGGCATCGTTCTTCGCTGTAACCCCGCCGACATGCGTCCCATTCAACCGCGAGATCGGGGGGAGGGAGTCGGTGTGACCGACGGTTACAGTCCGGTTACAGACCGACGGTTACTGACGGGTGGTGGTAACTCTGCAGAAGAGTGAGTACTAATGAAACCTCTGCATGTTAACGGAATCACCAATTAACTGTGATAATTTTTCTTCATTTTACGCAAATACAGTTAAAAACGCAAACCTGTGGTAGAAATGTACTCTGTATGTTTTCATGAGTTCTAGAATCCCTAGCCCACGTTTGTACATGTTGCATTGTCAGATAGTACTTGGTAGCAATGTGAGTTGTGGGCAGAATTTGATAGGAAGAAAAATTCGCTCCAGTAAAATAAAAACTGTTTGCAACGGCAAATGAACTACACATTTTGGATCTTATCTCTTATACCTCTTTCAAGAAACAAACGTACTATCGCGAGCACATGGACAACGGTTGGTTCAATAACTGTTCCTCAGTAACTTGAGTAGCAGTCAGAAAAATGCGTTAGGCAGCGCTTACATCGTAATTGATCAATTGTCAGATTGTGAACTTGCCACAAACCGTGACCCTCCGTGAGTTTACATCATTATTTCTACGATGGAAAGGTGAATATTCTCAACCGGTATAACGATAAGAACCTCGTATGTTTATTGGTCAGTTAACCATTATTATATAATTAACTTCACCAAACCTATTAATTCCCTTCTATTAACGATAATACCAGAAAAATCTTCTATTCCCTTAAATTATTTACCATTTCTGACAAGAATTAGCAGGCAAGTCATATTCAGAGGTAAGCCACTATCTGACATTATTGTTGTCATGTGGTTTCGCAAAGTACATTTTCTTCGATTTGTATCGATCAGATGAAGCAAGCGAATGAAAAATGGCTTTGAATAACATAACCAGTAACACCCCAAGGAGCTCAAGAAACCGCACGCAAATGAAGTGCATGGGCGCCGCGGGGGACGAGCCGTGAGCCGTGAGCCGACGTCGGCGGGTGGTCTGGCTGTGAATGCTGTGGACGAGAGGGCGCCGCTGCAGTTTCACGCGTGGATGGGCGTCTTGCTCCACTTGGCCGCCACCCGCCGCCGACTCGGCGACTCCGCGACTCGGCGACTCCGCCACTCCGCCACTCCGCCACTCCGCCGACTAGCCGGATTTGCGAGGGCTTCTGGCGCTGGGCTTCGGGCGGCTGGCTCGCCGAAAGTGCCCCCGGGGCCGGGTTTGCCATCGGTTAAGCATAGGGGATCGAGGCTTCAAAAGTTGGTTTTTCATCAGATTTATTTTGTATACTAGTGACTTCAAGTAGCACAATTGCTGCAGAACAAAACCAAACAAATTTGCCAATGCCGGCCGAGATCGCTAAGGAAGTGGTGCCGTAGCGATCTCGGACCGAAGGGTCGCGGTTTCTAGTCCCGCCTTGGGTTGTGTTGTGTTCGTCCTTTCACCTCCTATCATCATATCGTGTCATCCTTACAGTTACCATACTGTTACAAGCAATAGTGCTCGCTAATGAATTAGAAGAAAATTGTTTTCCGGAATGTAGCATGCTCACTTGTCAAGAACAACAAATAAAATACTTTCGTATAACATTGCAAAACAGAAATATTTTATCAAAACGAATAACATATTGTAGGATGTAAAAGTACACCGTGCAGCGGTTCTTTACATGCCAAAAATATAAAAGAAGTTCATGTGCAATTCCATAACGCAACAAGTGGTTTGTTAATATTTAATTTCGAGTTACCTCTTTCTTGGAACTTTCGTGTCACATAACATCAGCTGTGTCATAAGCAGTGACTCACTGAGTATGAGACGTCTGTCGGTTTGCGCATTATGAAAAAGGCGAAATAACACAATGAAATATTTGCATATTAAACCATAACCAAAACTATTTCTCTGTTGTTTTGCAGTTTCCCAAGTTTTTGGATTTCTAGCAATACCGTAGACATCTCTCTCAGGTAACCGAAGATAAAGTTTTCTTTCAATTTCGGCCAACATGGGAAATTACATTTTCAGGTTAAAAGTAAATCCACACTGAAACCTTTGCAAGACAATGGTGATAGAAGTTTGACTAATGGAAGTGGTTTTGCAAATGAAATGCGTGTCGTATTACAAATCTGTATTTAAATAAAGTAGAATGTACTTATGTGTGTCGCGCATAGACGCAATAACTCCACGACCAATTTTGCTGAAGTTTTCACACTTTGTTCTTATCACTCCTGTGTGTGTGAAGAGAGTGGTTTGAATTAAATCAAACATGTGGGGGTAATTGTAGAGGAATTATGCGTTTATGATGACCGGAATTACTACTTGAAGGTTATCCTGCAGGGAAAAGTCACCACCACCGCCACCTCCTCCCCCCCGAGGAGAAAACATGCACTACACTTGCGGACGTAAAGATCTTAGCAGTTGACCCTCCCCCAATCACTAACAATCAATCAACCATCGTTGAAACTCGACTTTGGGCTTATTCGATATTCCCACCAGACAGTGACCCGTGATCAGGGAAGATTTCTTGTAAGGAAATTAATGTAAAGTTACGTCTCGAATTGGGATGTAACGACTTAGGAAAAATAAATAAGACCCAATTAACTCCAGGACCTTAGCATAAGCATTCAGTAATTGAAAATAAATAAAACTAGCGGTCTGCAGCAGTAAAAATACTACTGCTGAAAACAAAAAAAATGACTTTTCGAAAATTGCTCAAGAACAAATAAAATATTCTAAAATTATTCTACAATAAATTAAATACATATCCTCACAGGTGCTGCAGTAACATAGTATATGCATATATACATCATCACAGTTCTTTAAACTCATTATATTCTTAAATAGAAAAAAAATACATAATAAAAAATACACTGTTACATAACGAAAAACAAGAAGCAAATATTTAATGGCGGAAAGTCTTTTCCTTGAAAGTCTATTTCTTGTTGTCGCATAACGTCAGCTGTATCGTAAGCAGTTATGCACTCGGCATAAATTTAGAGACTATACGTGCAGTTTGGGAAATTGCTGATAGCAATTTAAGTAAATATTTATATTTTTCAGCCAAATCGAATTGATTGCTTGTTTCTATTTTTTCTCTAGTTCCCTTGTATCTAACGAAACCATTAACACGACTTTCGTGTTTGGAGGCTGCAATGTTTTCTTTAAGTTTTTGCGCGCATTGGAAATTAATATATGTTTTCATTTGTCATTCTTAATTTGAAGGTTGTAAATGGTCTGATCATTTATAAACGGGCATTTTGACGCCCCATGGACTTATCCGCCTATCATACGAAAGTCATACCCGTGATCTAAAAATATTTATGTTTCACCTTAACTGTTTGATGAACGAATTATGATGTCGACAGTCATTTGTTAGCAAATGAATAAGCGATTTTACATATGAGAAGTTGTGTAATCAAATAAATAGACCACAATGCTACCATTACCATTGACATATCAGTGAAGAAAGAGGCAAAAAAAATCATGAAACATTGATTTTAATCACCATTGTCTAAATTTTCCTTTGTCATTCACAATATATAGAGTTAATTAATTTAATATAAATGAAACCTAAGTATATCTGTAAGACATGTAATATTTCAATGTTAAGATTTCATTTTTTAAAATTTAATTATTGTGTTTCGTATAATATTTGAATCTTTGTTTAAAGAGTTGTGTTGCTTCGTCGGGGGAGGTGGAGGGAGAGAGAGAGGGAGGGGGGAGGGGGAGGGGAGATGGAGAGGGAGAGGGAGAGAAGGGGGAGGGAAGGAGAAGGAGGGTGAGAAATTAAGGGAGAAGGAGTACTGTAGTTATTCTATACAAAGAGCAAACTTAAATTACTTTTAGTATCTTGCGTCAGAAATAAAAAAAGGAATTGCTTAATTATTTATATGTACAAGAGCGGCAATAGTTTCCACTAAAGGATACGAAAATGCAGATAATGTTTATTAAAGATTTGTATTTGCTATTGCGTCGTTTATGGAAACTTTCAAAATGGGTGTAGATACCGGATCGGCGAAGCGAAAGAGCTGAATGTACATTTTAACGGTGACACCAGAGGATAAAACGAATGGATAGAATTAGATATAACTTTCTCTATCGACACAGATGGCACTCGGACATGTTTCGCCGTGTTAGGAAAACTACACCTAGCAATTTATCGCCAGACATCTTTACCAGGGAGGGGTGAAAACGTCATATGACACAATTCCTAGATGTTTCTGAAACGTAAAATTTTGGAGAGATATCCATATGTTTTAAAAGGTAGTACCTACACGGAAGTTTTGTTTAATTCACAATTTTTCAGTTGATTTTTTGGTGTTCACAAGGAGCACGTGGAAGATTAAAAATTGTCAAGTTATGTCCCAGCTAGTCATGAATTCAACAATATGCTCTGAATATAAACTAAGAAAACTGCTTGCAATAATTGCATTTGCTGACTCATTCAGACTGCTAGATTCACAAGGTTCAGCGAATTTTGAGATTTGTTGCATATTTTTGTGTGTGATGCTGTTCTTTATCTTCAGAATATTAAGTATTTCACAAAGTATTCAGTAAGTACGTATTTTTTCGAAGGATGCTTATGTCGGCAGAGCAAATAACGCGTGCCCCAAAAGATGTATTTAATCTAGTTAATACGTAGTGTACATAGAATTAGTGGTAACCGTGGTTTCTAATTCTCCGTTTATGTTAATAGTTCGAAAAATAGAAAATAACTATTTGAAGTAGAAAACAGGCTCCCCGCGTGTCCTCCCGCATCACCGACGCCCGCAACAGCATTTTCTTTTACATAATCACTTTACTATAAGACCGCGTTATACGGCAGAGGAAGATAAATCACGTCGTACATATGTATTAATAATAAATATGTCATAAATTTATGTGAAAAGAGTACCTGCTTTCTGAGTTGAATACTTTTCTTTCCTGTAATCCCAGTATTCAAAAACGTGTTTTGTGTTAGGCATTATGGGGTGGATTTGATTGCTTGATTGTGTAGTGATTCCGGGCACGTCAACTACCAGAGTCATTAGTCCCTTAAGTGTAATGTATGTTTTTTGTTCGGGAGGTGGCGGTGATCTCCTCCCCCCGCTGTACGGCTAGATCCGACACCGACCTACCGACAGCAAGCGAGGTTTTCCCCAATTAGGTATCTCTCACCTACGGGGCACCGCCCCAGCCGGGGCAAGCTGGTAGTGGGTTTCTCTCATGTGTGGTAGTGTAGTTCGTGTTAGTGTCAGTGTAAGGGGTGAGGATAGGACAAGGAAGAGGATGGTGAGATCGCACGCGGTCCATGGTTCTTTTGTTAGGGTACAGCTCCGGCATTCGCCTGGTGTAGATCGGAGAAACCACGGAAAACTACCGATCAGAGCAGCCGGCAGCTAGAATTTTCCTTCAGACAGCATTTGAATTCGACCTTGTTATCTAGCTAGTGCCGAAAGTCCTGCCCCGTCGGGACTCAAACCTAGAACCTCCCGGTCAGAGGGATTGCAGTGACATCAGTTGATGCCCTGAGCCACCTCTCCCGGTTTAAGTGGTGGAGTTCCGGCGGAGGATAAATAATTCTTATTAGCGACATCTTCACTCGCATGAATATGTAACAGTCACGTTAATTCCACAACTTAAATGATAAAAATCCATTACTTTTTTTCGTCGTGGAGCCCAGAAAGTGTATCCTGAATTTTACGTAGCTAATGGCCCTCCTCGATTCTCCTGTGGGAAGAACAAACTCGTTTAAGACGGGACCTATAAATAGAATAACAGTACCAAACTGGTCGGCACCATCAGGTTGCACTTCTTTTCGCCTACTCCGACACGCCCCGGTCGGGCAGTGAGGTAATGCATTTGCGGTTTGACACAGTTTCACGGCACGTGTTCAACAACGTTCTCTTCTACCATCACCACTACCCACAAATTCCACCTCAAACCGTGACATCGCCATTACTCCAACTGTTCCATTACATGTTTCAACTTATCACTACTATCTGCAGGCTTTCCATCGTCCATATCGCCACGTGCATCACTGATACTTCTCACGTCGTTTTATCGCAAGTACACCGATGTCGCAAGCAGATCCACCAACACTAACGGCTCCAAAGCTAGTCTCATCCCTAATAAACTTCAGAATCTTTACGGACGGAGTTCTCCGTCTTCATCAACTTTATCAACGCCGTCGATGCACCGCGGCCGGACACACTTCCCAATTCACATCACCACCACACCATCCACTCACCATACAGACAGCACCTACACGACATACACAAACTCTACACCACCACTACCATCCTATCCACTACGTTCGGGTCCGTGTTTGCCATTACACAACTGCTACTAACACCTCTGCTCACGCGGCACACACAAACTACACACCACATCACCACAACTATAACCGTTAATCAACACCTTCGCAGCAACCGACGCCTTTTCTGTCATCACTCACAATCTCGTTTATTGACCACACCTATTCCCGTTCCCTCTACTATTAATTTCACCGTTACGTTCAGCATTGCAATTTCCACCTCTACCACGATCACATGCCTCCAAAACTTCTTCGTACTTCCCATTTGTATCAATAGCCGCCATAAACATCATCTCTCCTCCCTGTGCACCAAATGTCATTGCATTGCCGACATACTCTAACTGCTGGACACCGACTCTGCCTCAAGGAAAGAAAAAATCCTCGCATGTGGTGGCGGCGACTCTTACTCGCAATTCCAACGTTTGAATTGAATTGAATTTGCCTTATTTTACGTGGCGAGACTGGGGCCATCAGGCCCGTTCTTCCGCCTGACCACGCAAATTTCGCTACGCTCCTTTCACCAACTAGGAGAGAAAGGAGGTATTTCTGGGCGAGAAACAGGCGATTTGAATTTAGATCAGAGGCGTCATTTAGGCTTGAGGATTTTTTACATGCAAGTAAATCTATGAACATGGGACAGCCGACTTTACTTCCCCTCCAAAGGAAGGCGTACGAAGGATTTTTTCGCCCTTAAAAATCCACGGCTTCGATCGGGTTTGAACCCGCCAACTTGGGTACAACAGTCCAGTACGCTAACCGTTACACCATCGCCGCCGCAACGTTTCAACGTTCGTCTTTCAACACTGGTACAATAACGTGCGTTCGTCTTCGGCGCTTGCTGTGCCACTTCACAGCAGACATTCAACGATGCTACAGACTAATAGCGTTCCGATTTAGGTTGTTCGCTAGGGGTAGTCAATGGCAACAATTACATTACAAAATACGAAATTATAAATGCCTACCTAACTTTATTATTCTGTCAGTGTGAAATACTTGTACTTAAATATAAATCTTCCCTGAATAATACTACAAGGAAGATGACTTTTTACAATTAATAAAAAACCATCAACAAAATACCCCATAAGTGTGCTACTGTTATATAGCAAAGTACCCCTCCCCGTCCTTGATCAAGCAGATTTAATGTGAAATGAAAAGAAGTGATATACGTCAATACATTCTTGGCCGCAATGAGCCGCATCTCGGTCAGTTGTGCTGACGCTTCGGCCAACTTGCTGTGGCCTTCTTCAGAGCTATAGCCTGACCGTATGACCGAAACGTCAGCACAACTGACCGAGTCGTGGATCATCCAGGAGAGACAAGAATGTATTGAAAAGAAGTTCCCAGGTTAAGAAATAGAGAAAAAGCAGGCGCACATACGGTTTGCCACTAGTTTTGTAGCAACACATTTTACTTTCATACATCACTCGGAACTATGCGTTTTATAAAGATTTATTGTTTTATAAAGATGCAGATCATGTTTTTCATGTTCGTAATCGACACAATGAGTCCTTTTTGGATGTTCTATTACATTTTTGGAAAATCCCTCCCCCCTTCTTTATTGCACATGTTAAATGTTGGAGTTCCAGCATTGAGCTTTCTTTCATTTTTAAAAGAGTGCTAATGTAGACGACGTGCCTACCTAGAAATCTGTAATACATTAAAATCATCATTACGATACAATAGCAATACCCTGCGCTACTTACGAGCTGAAAATACAGCTGTAAATTTTGTCCGCTGCTTTGGAAATGCGTCAAGGGAGGTTCGTTCTATCGCAGTGTGAGTGTACTCGAAATGTCGCGTTGCCTCTGCAGCGCGACACACTAGCCGCAAACGACCGCTGGCAAGGCTGCTCGCATGTGTACGCCTCGTCGATTAGCCAACGCTTTAAGATGCAAGTGCTTCTACTAAAGAGATTTAACGCTAACTACTTATACAACTATAATGACTTTTTAACGAATGAACTCAATTAAGGGGGTTGAGGTGCACAACAAATTGTTGTCGGTGTAATTGTGATAACTGGTTGATACATAGTGAAAAATAATGGTTTCAAATGAAGGCGCAAAAAGGTGCTTTAGAGGAATGAGCTTTAAACTTAGGAGGAAGTCTATTTAATGCCTTTGTAGTTCGACGGGTCCAGTACGATCCATTAGCAAGTTGGATTCTAACACAAGAAAAAATTCTTGATTGATCTGAATGAAAAAAATTATGTTACAATAAATGAAATTAAAAGTACTGGTACGTGCTGCACTATCAAATATGTTTCTGCACGATCTACTACAACAAATGTATTATTAACGTAACTGCATATGCAACAACTCTCATTGGATGATTCCATTTCATTTGTCAAAATGTTTCAAAGTGTCAATTTCTGAGCCTAAACGAACAAGTGTCGATTACTAAGTGAAACAAATGACGGTTCATAAAGAAATAGGAGAAACTGCTTTTACGTGATGCAATGCGGTCTCCATAAATCTATCGGGGCAAGAAAGTTGAGAAATTGCAGTCGCAGTCGCTGAGATCTCGTAGCACAAGGACTACTACCGCAATACCAAGGCTCCTAATTGACATTCAGTTCATCGCCAACATATGATTTATGAAAAATCGAAGAAAGTGACCCATGATCTAGAAGTTTGCTAATAAAAGAGTTTCTCAAAATAGCAGCTGGAAAAACTGCCCAAGACAATAAGGGGTCGTAAACCAATGAGCCGAGAATCAGTAAATATGATTTTGTTCTCTTAAGCTCAACAAATACATAACTCTCATAAACAAAGAAAGTAAACAAAAAGTAACTAGAAAGCTGTAAACTGTAAAATAACAAAAATAACACTCTAGAGTATACTGTTTTTAATGTCCGAGCTCTGGAACTTTCCTTCCATGTCAGCCTCCGCCATGCGCTCTGATGTAGGTAACTTCAAGTTTGGTAACACATAGGCCGCTAAACACAAACAACTTTGTTTATAATTCCTAGTTCACGACTATGAACCAGTACAATAACAGCCTCAATCATATTTACCCGTTACTACCCGGAGATCAGAGGGTCGAAAGACACGACTAGTGATTCAGACCGGCTGAGGTGGCTCAGGGCATCAACTGATGTCACTGGAGAGCTGCTGAGCAGGAAATCTTTGTGTTCCAGTCCCGTCCGTGGCAAAATATTTGATACAAGCTAGATAGGTCGAATTCAGTCGCAGTCTGAAGGAGAATACTATCGGTCGGCTGCTCTGAGTTTTCCGTTCTCTACGACCAACACCAGTCGAATGACGGAGCAGTACCACATCGAACGGGCCACGGACCCTGCGCGATTTTTCCTTCCTTTTTATTGCCCTAACCTTACCCTTTTCTTACACACCCTTACACGTGCATGCACTATGCTACCAGACATGTCGGAAGACCAATCGGGAGCTAGTCCCGGCCGGGGCAGCCCTGCTGAAAGAGATACCTTGACGAGGAAAAGCCTGCAAGTCGACGAGTAGGTCCACGCCGGATCTCTCCATCCACCGGCGGAAGAACACCACCTCCCGTGGCATAAACATGCACTACACTTACGGTACTTATGACCATAGCGGTTGACACGCAGTCAATCAGTCAGCCAGTGTTTGAGAGTACGTTGGTACGGTGGCGGAAAGCGTTCAACTCTGACCGAAAGCGAGAGCGCCCGCGGCGAGGCGTGGTCTTCCGGGAGGAAGCCGTTGCTGGCGATGGCGCGCGCGCCTGCGTTCCTCGAAAGGGATCGGCGCGAACGCGGGAGGAGGCGGCGGTGGCGGCTGCGACGGCCTGCTGGGGACTGCGCGGAGCTCGTCTCCGGACGCACCCCTGCCCTCGCCTCCGCCCCCGCACCCGCCCACGCCCACGCCGCCGCCGTGCCGCCTCGGCCCGTGCCGGCAGGTGCCTAGCACAGTCGCGCTCCTCACGGAATTTGGTGACGGCTTGTGACCGGCCCAGGAGCCGTCGCTTCACGGAAAAACACGCGTGCGTGTCTTCTCTCTCCCAGCGTGGGATTCAAAGGAAATATATTTCCGTTTTGTGTATCGATGTTCTCCGGGTGACGCCATTAACTGCTAGAAATCCTCAATTGCCGGTCACCATAGTCATGCATTTGGTTATGGTCATTAATGTTAAATGAATGATTTTTTCTGCGCGTTCACCAGTACTACGTAAGTGCAGTGCATGTTTTATTCCGGGAGGCTGCGGTGATCCTTCCCGCCGGAAAGGGAAATCAGGTGTGGACCTACACGTTGACTTGCAGGATTTTCCCCCTCCAGATATATCGCCCGCCGAGACCCGCCCCACCTGAGATAATCTCTAAGCTCCCGACTGGTCCCCTTTCATGTGCCGTAACGTGTCGTAGCTTGTAAAGTATGTTAGCTTTTCGTGTGTGTGTGTGTTAAAGGGGAAAGGAGACAAGGATATCGAAGATAGGTAAGATTGCGCGATCGTGGTGTGGAATTTGCATGATATTGATCGGATAAAAAAATCTTATCAGAGCAGCCTGCCGTTAGAATTCTCCTCCAGCCAGCGGCTGAAATCGACGTAGCTGTAGAGTTAGAGCCAAAAATCCGCCACATTTGGGATTCAACCCTTAGGACCTTTCTGTCACAGACACCACCATGTACTGTAGTTGCAAAGGGATTATTAGCACAAGAAGAAAAACGAGTTTTAAAATTTGGCTTAGAGACTGATGCTCACATTCACATGCAGTAAATTTGGGTCAAGAGATAATCGGTTTTATTTCTCTTCTTACAGAATTTGTTAATATGAACATAAGTCTACGTAAGAGTAGGTGTATACACGTTAGACTGAACTAAACATTACTGATGACAATATTTCCTTTCCGTTGGGCAAATTGAACTAATAAACTCTTCTATAATTTGAAAGTACCATTTTACAATAATAACGCTTTCAGGAAAGAAGTTGCTTAGTATTTATGTCGTGGTTTTTCAATTAATAGTCGTTTTGAAGTTCGTAGTTAAAACGTAAGAGAGTCATTTTCCTTTTACCAGTATTCAGTAGAACATTGCTTCCGTGACCTTGTCTCACGCGTTCCTTGAAACAATAAAAGTTTATTCGAGAAAAGATAACAATTGTTGGGCATTCACGTTTTCATATAATTCTTAATGGGCACAAATTAATACTTTCTAGTCTGTAATTTTAAGATAACATTTTTTAAACCGTACAGATTCGGTAACGTTTCTGCTTTACAAAAAAGGAGGAAAATAAATTAATGTATTTATTCGGAGAAACCGTCATAACTGTTTCGCTCTCTAATCTCAGACGTAATAGGTCTAATCTCAAGGTAAATAAATAATCAGTTCACTTCATATTATAGTTTTAAGTTTGTCGATAATTAAATAACAATAACAAAGGAAGCATGAACAAGAACAAAAATATATTTTTAATAACTTGAGTTTCAGAAAACACCACTCATCACAATGGTGTCAGAAGTTAACACCCAGAATGACTTATCTTCTTACATATTTTGGATTATTATTATATCTATTATATTTTTTATAATTATTGATATATTGTTTTATTCTAAGTAATATTTTTTATGTTTCAGAGATCTACGAGGAATTCAAAAGGATGGCAGATAATAACATAAAATAAAGGAAGAACTGATTTGAGTGTGAGTATTTTGAATGCCGCAATACATATTTAGAGTGAATGGACAATCCCGGATATTTTCATTCTAAATGCATGTTCCATAAGGCGGGATCTAAAGGGTTTTCTTAATGTGTCCCGTTTTTGCCACTTTTTTTCATCATTGCTCCTTGAGTCTGAATTTATCCCGTAACCATCAATGGCATTTCACTATTAATTGACCATCATTGGTGACAGCGACTCGGGTATCAGGAATTGTAATAAATAAATAAAATCACATATCAACTTATTCCTGTTTTTAGCAGAATAATTAGGACGCCAGGTCTCCAGAGAAGGTTTAAGAGCGCTCACGCGGTCCAGATTTCCGAATGATGAGAATCACCTCTTTCCACTTCTAATGCATAGGATCCTCGTGCGAGGCGCTCCCATCCCCTCTCCCGCCTCCCCCACCTCCCGGGCCGTCCAGATTTATTCGCACTCGCGCATGGGGGACAAGCAGAAGGAGCTCCGAGGTGCGCCCCCCTCCCATAAATCTTGGCCCCGTCGCCGACGCTCGCCGGCGGCGTCAGGCCAGCCCGCGCCGCCGCCGCCACCGCCGCCAGGGCCTGCAACCCAATCAGGGAAGGTAATAGGCAATGAGTGGACGCCGGCCGTTATCTTCCCTCGAGGAGAGGCCCAAAGTCCTCCATTTGGCCTGGGATGCTGTGAGCGGCTACGTGCTTTCCACGGTGCTCGCCCTACGGCAGACGGCTTTGGAATTAACTCCTGCGTCTGTAAAGGAATATTTTCCAGGTGTTTTTTCACTGTATGTCAGTTACTCTATTATTTACACCTTTGTACGTTATTGCAGAAATGTCGGTAATAGGGATGTCAGAGCGAAATGCGCTTTGGGTCCGTTAGATTTTAGGAGCAAACACATTAAGAATTGATCCAATTTTGTTGGTTAAAATTCTCTTTAATATACGCGACATGTTGGATCCCCCAATCCTGATACATAAGCCAATTACTTAATAGCAAGCAACGATACGGAGTTGATTACGATTCCGTTTCTGTTTTCGGTTTGTTAATTCGAAATGTATTACTGAAAAATACATAAAATGTTTAAAAAATGGACTTCTTATAACTCAGTGTCCTTCCACTTAATACGAATATCAGTTACCATATTATCTGTTCTTTGAAAATTTTGTATAAGAATATTCCTAAGAATAATGGAATTTATGCCATTCTTTCTCAACAAACAAATCTAACAATTTCACCAGAGTTGAAAATATTATCAACTACACTAATACCTAATTTGTCTCCAAGCCAGATAAATGTATGTTTGTTAAGATTCAATTTCGACCTAGAAAATGGAAATCAGAAAATTGACAGATTTCGTCAGAAATTAATGGCGATTTTCGGTCAACTGGATAGGTAAACGAACTTCATCGAAAACTGTTGAATAGCCAAACAAATAACTTCCAAGCACCCGCTCTTAAAGAACGAGACAACTCCATTGGATGGAAAAACGTTGTTTCCGACGCCGCTCATTTGAATTCTGGAAATGCGCTTAGGAAAACTACACCACTGGCATTCCCATCTACTCGGAAGAGAACTAACAGAAAGCGAACGCGAGGAAGCTACTACAAAAAATGCAAACACTACGTCCAACACCGTCGCATTCCTTCCGCTCGCTCAACCCGTGAAAGCTGATCACGACAAATACCGGCGTTACATTTCAATTACCGGAGCGAATTACGAACAAATTATATTCGCTGCTAAGCTTCGCGGCAAAACACAATTAGCGTTTCTCGTTGGTGATACTGTCGTAGATAAACGGTTTCCGCCCCCCGCTAATTTGGCTAAACGGCTTAACGAAAGCGCCTGTGAAAGTCGCCGCGGGGTTCGGACCGGCGCCATGCGTCGTCTGCGCGCAAGCCTGTTCCACGCGCCTGCCACGCCCCGCTTCTAGCGTCAGCCATCCTTCTCCGCAGGAGTCACAACGCTCTCGTGCGTCCCCCCTACCCGCCACCCCACCTCACCCTCCTACCCGCCCGCCACTCGCCGCCCAATCGCCGCCGCCCGCTTCTCCTCTCCCACTTTGTTCAGGATTCGGCCTTAACGGAGACTGTGATCAACCTTTAAGAAACTGCTATGCTCCCAGTTTACCCAGCCGTCTTTGCCCTTTGCCTCTCCTCTTGACATTGTACCCTCAGCGGTGCATCAACCATACCTACTGCAGTATTTCTCAATGAATTTTATATATATATATATATATATATATATATATATATATATATATATTACCAATTGTAACTATATTACTATCACTCGCTCGCGAATGAGCTTAGATGTTGAAGCTACCTTAACCGTATGGCCAGGCGCATCTAACAATGCTTCTCATGCTGTTGTACATTCCTGTTTCTCATTGTGAATTTCAAATTTCAACAATTTTTTTTTATATTTATTGAACTTGGTTTCGGTATGTATTGCTACAATACAGTTTCTTTGCCTGTGAAGGTTTGATACTGGATCTGTTTACAATGCTGATATTTATTCTGGTACCTGATGAGGTGGAGCATTAAGCATCGACGAAATCCTGATGAAATAAAACAACTTAACTCCCTGGTGTTGTAATTGAATTGTTCTCTGAGGTCGTAAATTCAATTTATAATGTATTACTAATTACGAATGCGCATAGAAATTGAAAGGAAAATAAGCAGCCTCCGATAATGTTAGAGGTACCTTTTGATTTCCGTATTTATCCAGGAATTTGCGAAAAATCAAAAGGAATAAAAGTTTTGATTTTGACGTAAAATGTAAATATGTTATTTTTTAATCCGCGTACTGACTGAATACAGCCGCGCTAAATGCCTCACTGCTCTCCACTCTGTTGACGGCACGCGAAAGGAATGCTCGAAGAAAGATTCCTCTCACCATGAAATATTTTCCATGTACTGTTGCTTTATGGATCTGCTCGATGCTCTTGCAATATTTCTAAAGATTATTTTTTTAAATATGTAATTATTGCAGAGTTATTCGAGTGCACTTTATTTTTTACAGCATTCGCTCAACCTTTTGGAATATCAAATTTTGAGGTTATGTTCAGCAGCATTTTTGTTGCAATAGGCCACTTGTAACTTCCTATTTGGAATGTAAACTAACTACAACATAAATGCTACTAATTACTACAACCTGCTTTAGAATGCGGACTTTCAAGCCACACGGTTGCGGCAGTGTTATCAATATATGGGGTGAAATAGAAATAATATAGCTTTTTTAAAATATGGTTATATTTGCAGGAATGCCTTCTACGAATCATGCATTATTGCTAAGTGCAGCTCTTGGTAATATATTGCGAATGAACCTGTAATTCCAGAATAATCACAAAATATGTTTTAGACTTCTGCAAAGTATACTATGGCTGAAAATTTTGTTCCTCGGCAAAATATAAAGCGGAATATTTGTCCAGTAAATGATATCATTATTGAAGAACCTAAAGTCAAGATCCACGTTACAATTTCAAAATGAATGCACTTTCTGCGACTTGGAATTCCCTTCATCGTATGTTGCCTGCATACTGTTCACACGTACACGTTTTTCTTCTTTTACTTGGAGTGGCAGTTAAACCACTAGCAGCGAGATGCCTAGTAGGGAAAACTGATATTGCACTCTGACTGCAGTTACTGTTGTTCAGTCTATTGTACTGTCTTAAATGTATTCTTCCCTTTAAAAAATTATAAACATTAATAACCATTCGCTCTACTTCACTATGCAACATTTCACTACATTTGCCTTTCTCTGATTGTGAATCATAATTTCTATGAACATTTTGTGAAGAAAAAGTGAATTAAAAGAAAATACTTCAGTTAATCATGACATAAAAATCCAAATAAACGAGGGAATAATTATATTTTATTTTATGTTAACACAATCACACTCAGGTAAATTGCACAAGGAGCACAGAAAAACTACAGAATCGTGGATCCATACATCAAATTTTTTCTCTGGACTGACCATACCGGCTTGAATGATATTTGTTACTTACGTTTTTATTAGTTTGATTTGCACTGATCGTAAGGATCACACGAATTATGAACATTTCATTAAAGAAAGATGAATCCAACGAACGGTTTGATAGAGTTTATTCATTTTTGCTTTCTCAGTGAAACGGGAGTATAGTGATATTTGGATGTAAAATTTGAACGTAATTAAATACGCTTGAAGTTGTGGAACGGACTTAATAAACCAAGAATGAAAGGCACGAATCTCAAATATGGATTATTTTATAATAATTATATTCTATTTAACGACATTTTATGAGATAATTAAAGGTGGGAATATTTCCATTCCTCTTTAGGGTCTGTCGGTTTATAGATTCCTAATCTGCAGCTTCGATACTGGTTCGTGGATTTTCAAGGGGAAGAACATTCAGTGGATGAGTTTTCAGTGATCATTCAATACAAACTAAGCATTCGTATTGCAATTTATTTTATGTTCTTGAGACTGAAAAAAAACGAAGAATTTTCTAACCCAATCTCAAAATTCACCATAACTTTAAAACTGACTGATCTCTTATGTGTTTTCATTGATTTCTTTATCATTTTCTTCCATGAGTGCTCAAATAACTTGTTCTGTCCAGCTAACCTCTTGCCAGCAGTCGCTATTTAATCAGTTTCCAATTCCAAGGATATGAGATTTCATTGACGTATACCTGAATTTCATCTGGAACCATTCAATTTACTATATTCACCTTCTCTACATTAATTTTAATGCGGGTCTTTGATACGAACTTCCAGCACACTTCATCTCACCATTAAACTTCACGATACTTTTATCATTACAGTGCGTCTTGTTCCCTCCTGGTGAGTCCTATTTAATTTTCGCCCATAGGCTCCCTAACGCGCATTCCCCCCGCTGTCGCCCTTCCCCGCCAGTCGCGCCGACGGGTCTCGCCTCTCCTGCCATCCCCGCCACCCCGTGCTGGCGGAGCGGAGTTACGGGCACAAGCGCTATGTAAATTGCGCCCTTGGAAATAAAAGTCAACCTTCGTAACGAGCGTCGGGGAATGTAAAAGATTCCATTTTCTAAACCAATTAGGTTTATGGACGTGAAATGCGCAGTAAATCGTAATGTATTTGAGTTTAAAACGTCTTTCTCAAAGGACCAACACGAGCGCCATGAAAAGGAACGTGGAGGAAAAAAAAAGAGAGAAAAACGCGGAGCAGTGGACGACGCGGTAGGTTTCACGTCAGTTAGATTCTACGAAAACGGGGATCCCAACAAGCTGGGCAAAAGAGAAGAAGATGAGGAGAATTGCATTTTGAGGGAACAAATATCACTACTATTGCATACATAAATGTGATTATTTCTTTATACCAGAGTTATTTTTTTCTTACTTTTTCTACTTTTTTCCGAACATTCTACATTTCTTCAGTATCGTTTGAACCCTACGAAACGTTACTTTTTATTACAGAAAAAGTGAATGAAATCCTGCGAGAAAAGGAAGTAAATACGTTTGTTGTGCATTAAGCAGAGCAAGTATCTCCTAATAAAGGGCTCAGGAATCTGCCCGATAATTTTAAGAGCACTAGAAACATGTCTATTGTTTGTGAAATTTCAATTAGTATAGATATTACTTTTAACGCACTATATTTCCGAATATTAGATTCTTAAATAATTTCATATACACTTTTTTAAAGAAGGTTTGTAGTTTTTTGCAAAATTTTGAGTTAAAATGAGCAGGAATCGTCGCAACCTTAAATATGCATTACATCACAATGAAGGAAGATATGTTCACGCTGTCTAATTAACGGAGCGGCAGGCGCCTTGGAGTGACGTCGGCCGCGCTCATATTCGAAGCCTAGTCTGTCAAAATGTTTTCTTCACTTTTTGTAAGGTAAGAGCGCAGTGTACTCAATAAAAAGGCATAAAACAATCATTTATTTAAAAAAAAATTCAAAAAATAGAATGTATTTGTTTCGAACCTCTTTGCTTCATTTCAATAGAAGTTTTTAAAGTGATCTCTAATGTTAGAAGTTTCAAATATTGTAATATTACGTAATCGTTAGTAATAATAGGAGAAAATATGTGCTGTAGTAGCAAATCTATATTTTACCTATGTTCTTAAAGTCTTAAGAACGAATATCAAGAAAATGAGCCGCCTCCATTCATGTTTCTCTTCCAGAGTCGATTTCTTTGTTGATTCTATACTAAGATTGGAAACCGTCCCCGGTAAGAATATGAGACAAGAATCATCTGATTAACAGAGGCATATACTACATTCTACAGGAGCGGATATTCTGCTGAACATTTTACCAAATATAGAAATGCCCAAAAGGCGAGAAAGTGTCGATCGTGTGAAGACTCGTGAAAAGTTGATAGGAAGAAAGTCTTTCCGTTTGCGTTTGTCATTGCGTTCTATTGAGCTGCGGGTGGGGCGCGGCCTGTCCCGCTTCGGGAACCGTTGCGTGTGTAGAGATGCGAAGCGTCTTCACTTCCGCTTCCCCGTCGAACGATTACGTCTCGTTCCATTGAAGACACTGACGAGCCAACTCGCAGTACTGCTGGATACTCGCTGCGTAAGGAAAGATTCAGTTGGGGAATGGTAACTAATTCGAAAATCTACAGTGATTCTGACCGGAGCAGTAACCTCCCAAAGGGGAATTGACCTCTCACGATCTTTCCTTTCTCTTCCTTGTATTCTCGTCCCTTACACACTCACACGCACACTTACATACACTATATTACCAAACATGTTGGGAGACCAGTTGGAAGCTTATAGCTTCCTGGCCGGGGCGGTTCCTTGCTAGTTGGAGAAACGTGGATGTGGAAAACCCCGCAATATTGTACTTGTAATGTTGCGAAAAACGCTGAAAGTAAGATCGGCTCCCTCTTTGCGATTCTCATCAAGACCTCCTGAACAAATGGCATACAAAGCATAAATAAATCGTTTAGAATTGCTAATTGTAAAGTCAACGTCCTACGCAAGATATGAAAAACGTGGTTCCAAGATTTAAAAAAAACTTTAATTTATTATTATTATTCTAAATATTCTAAATAAAGTTTTAAGAATAATCATCGAGGTATCATTGTTCTTAGCATTTAAATGTGTAAAAAGTTAAAGAAGTTCTCCTAGACGACTATCTGCAAACATATCAAACCGATTTTACATTTCAATTGCAGACATAATTTACCTACCGGAGTACAATGTTAAGAAACCTTTAAGAAATCTACAAGGTATAAGTAGTAGTCGTTTGCTGAAAAATTCATTTTAGCAAATAAAATCCTTAATGTAATTCAATATCCCACACATTTTAAATTCGTATTCCAGTATATACCATTCTTAATTTAATTATCATACAAAATTAGAGAATATTTCTTACGACCTGTAGAACGTCCAGATCTCAAAGTTAATTAATGCAAACCAATTAACATTTGCCCCCTGTATGGCTCATATCTAGCTTTCAATGGTGCAATCCAGTGTACGATTCTCGATTGTGGCAAATTTAGAGCTGTAGCATTCCATCCCAAACTTCTAGTTTCTGAAGCTGTACGACGAAGGAAAGCTCACGCAGGTTATGTATTATATGCTAGATGCGGTGAAGGGAACGCATGCTCGCCACATGTCTTATTTACACCCAGGCATGGATAGTAAAAATCTCTTTCGCCTCATAATTGAATCATCCTTCTTTAATGTTAGCCTTTCTCCATTTCATATTCCCTATCTTACTTTTCCTTCTTGTTTTCTTACGAAAGTTTCCGTAGGAGCTGGAAAGAAATGGAAGACGAAATTGCGACTAATTAACTGGAGGAAATAGATGGAAAACAGGACCCAGGCCAGGGAACCGCTAGCTGACAAAACTTGGATTAATCCGACCCTAAAATGCCAAATATACACAATTAACACATGTGCAAGAGAAAATTGTCGATCAAATAGAAAATGAAGGCGGGATCCTTAGCTGGCGTGTGAAGGTGCGAGGGCGCGGCCGGGCTGGGTGGGAATTTCTCGCGGGCGGCGGACGCTCTTCAGGTTGGTGGTTAGCGCTCGTTGGCGCATGGGTGCGAGGCGGAGGGCGCGCGTCTGCTGGAGTGACTCGTGAGTGACAGCACCGAACGTAAATCGAACTTCACAATGGCACAGGCGCACCCAAGCGCGGTTGGGCGTGGGGGCTCTTTGGATTTCCTCCAGAGCCGATGACACGTTCACAAATATGGTTTTGAATAATTTTATATGGTAACGGAAGGCCTCGAGGATGGCTCACGGGTAGCGTACTAGCTTCAGGTGGTGTGATCCCGGGTTCGATTACCGCTCGAAGCAAAAATTTAGTTGTAGCTTTCCTTTAAAATCGACTCAGTTTCTGTTACTGTGTGGCGGAGTAGAGCTCAGGCTGGTGGGGTTTACTAGTTGCGGTGGAGGGAATACGTTATGTTCGACACTTGTCTCTTGTACCTTCAAGAATGGGAAATAAAATAGGCCCAGGGATGAGAGCATGACATTAGCAGGGCGGAAAGTCGGAAAGTCAACCCAAAATGCCGAATACATAAATACACATATGGAAATACAATACTCGTATGGTAGCGAAAATTATTCAATATCTCAATAACTATAAATATGTAATAAAAAATGAACTTTGGGTTTAGCTTAAATGAAAAATTCGGTGTAAGAAAACATCTTGTACAGTGTACATTACACATATAGATCCTCCCTGAAAAATATTGGTTGCGCCACCAGCCCAATGCTAATGTGTAAAAGTGACGCCAATACACAGAATGCAGAAAATGAAGCAAGTAGCGAATGTCATCTTATTAGTCTTAAGACTATCTCTATTTCTTTTTCTCAAGTCTGGTTCATTCTGTTTGAGTATTTTCCTTTGCATTTTCTTTTTCCCTTCTCATCTACGTTTTACTTTTTCGAGGAAAGTGGCGATTATTTGACAGAAAAATTCATATTGTAGGGTCCTGATGTTGAAAAAGTGGAGACGCTATGTAGCCAGAATTAATGTTTTCTGTCCTTCGTACCGAAAAATCGGTTAAAGACAAACTGTTTTTTCTTGCCTGTCCGTTCGTCAGTAGTAAATAAGTGCCTTAAACCATTTAAACACTTTTCTCCAAAATTGATTTTCCCCGATTCGCAGGCCAAATTCACAATAATTTTAAACGGATTTTTTGATTTTTAAGGGCCCTTTATATGAAAACCAACATTTTCATAATCTCCTCAAAAATGACATTTAAGTTTCGGTTTAGCGTTTTTTTTTTTTTTTTTTTTTTTTTTTTTTTTTTTTTTTTTTGCGTTGGTGAAAATACGCTTACAAATTGTGCCCAATTTATTTCCATTGAACTCACTGTATTTGCAAAAATTGTAAAAAAAATATTGGGCATCTTTTTACAATTTTGAATATAGAAATTGTTTCCTTTCTGAACTCTATTCTTTAAAACCATCTTAATGTAATGAAAATGAAAATTATTGAATTTTTGAAAATTGCAAACGCAAATGTTCATCTTTGTTTTTAAAGTATCGAGAAGGTTGAGCTTGACCCTAAATCGGTAGTGTGGGGAAATGTGAATGATGTGTTATGACCATACGAACCCGTGTTCGAATCCAGAATTGGAAAATTATTTCTTGCTGGTGGGAAACATTTTTGTTTATTCATGTACTAGTATTATAATAATGCGTAGCCTTTACAAATAATATCAGAATGTATGTGCTGTTGTAGCACCATTAGATTACTTTTACTCTCTCTTTCGCCTCTTAGTTGAATCATCCTTCTTTAATGTTAGCCTTTCTCCATTTCATATTCCCTATCTTACTTTTCCTTCTTGTTTTCTTGCGAAAGTTTCCGTAGGAGCAGGAAAGAAATGGAAAACGAAATTGCGACTAATTAGTGTCTGAACTGGAGGAAATATCTAATAAGGCTGAACCTAAGTACGTGTACATTATGTACTGGCTAAATTAATAGAATTTACATATCCAAATGAAGATAAATCTTTGAATGTTCATTTACAATAAATACGCGTATAAAATGTCCTTTTCTCGAACACAATTCACATGAGTAACACAAGTTTTTGTCACGGGAGGTGATGGTGACCTTCCTCTGCTGGATGGCGAGATACGTCAATATACGTCGGCTTGTTGGATTTTCCTCAACCTGGTATAACCCACCAACAGGGCACCCGTTTAACCGAGTCTAAGCTTCCGATTGGTCTTGCGACATACGTAGAAATGTAGTGCGTATAAGTGTGTGTGTAGAGTGAAGTGCGTATAAGTGTGTCTGTCTGTGTGTGTGTGTGTAGAGTGAAGATAGTTCAAAGAAAAGGAAAGAAATATCACGCACGTTCCGTTGCCCGTTTGTTAGGGTACTGCTCTGACATTCGCCTGGTGTTGATCGGACAAACCACGGAAAGCTACCGACCAAAGCAGCCGGCCGCTAGAATTCTCCTCCAGACAGCAGCTTAATTCGACCTAGCTATCTAGCAAGTATCAAAAAATCCTGCTCCGTCGGGATTCGAACCAATAGTCCTCTCAGACAGATGCCCTGCAGTGACCAGGTGATGCCCTGAACCACCTAATCCGGTGCAACACCGCTGAAATCCCTTCCTAAACAAACGAGTTTTCGGTGCCGCCACATGGACTGCGGGGCTCTTCCGCTGCTCGAGCAGCAGGCGGCGTACGAGGCCAGCCGCACGCGCCCGCGCCGTGTTCATTCCTCCGCCCTGATCCAAGCGCTCACCCGGGAGGACGGAGTCGGTTGGGAAGAAGCGCAACTGCACTCGCGAGGACGGGCGCGAGGGCCGGGCCGACAACTGCGGTTGCCATTAGAGCACATTGCGACCAAATAGGGACAACGTGGGCAAACCCCGAAAATAAACGTTTGTTTCGTTCATCATTTCGATCATTAATGTTGCGAGATGACAATTTGGTGCATTATTCTGAAGGTCGAAAGTTAAACCGTGTTCTTACTGTGATTAACTGACTGACTGATGATCCAGTGCGCGTGAACTGCAAAGGTCATGAGTCCCATAAGTGTAGAACATTTTTTTATCGCTGGAGGAGGAGGAGGAGGAGATGGAGATGGTGAGGGTGGTAGTGATCTACACGTAGGCGTTACTGTGTCACTACCCTGAAGAAGCCTGCAATATGACAGGCGAAACGTTGGCCTCCCTGCCAACGACGCGGCGTCACCCGGACAGCCTAGAAATCGTGGTAGTGATCTCCCCCCGCTGGATGGCAAGAATCTGTGCCAGCGTACCGTCGGCTTGCAGGGTTTTCCTCAACCATTTCCCACAAACGGGGCTCCGCGTCACCCGGGACAAAGTTCCCGACCGGTCTCCCGGCTTATACAGTATTTTAGTGCATGCAAGTGTAAATGTAAGTGTGTGAAAGTAAGAGATTAGTGTAGGAAGAGGCAGGAAAGATTGCGCGTGGGCCGTGGCTCATTTGTTAGGGTACTGCTCCGGCATTCGACCGGTGTCGATCGGAGAAAATATGGAAAACTACCTATCAGCTAGTAGAAGTCTCCTCCAGACAGCGACTGAATTCGACCTAGCTATTTAGCTAGTGTCAAGAATCCTGCTGCCGTCGAGACTCGAACCTATGACCTCTTGGTTAGTGACATCAGTTGATGCCTCCCTCCCGTTTCTAAAAGTTCTTCTAGGTGTGAACAAGGCTTAAAAAAATACTGACCATCCGAAAAATATTGAATACATTCGAACTTGGGGCCGGCTTAGGTGGCTCAGGGCATCAAATGATAACACTGCATTGCCTCTAACCAGGATATCCAAGATTTTGAGTCCCAATGATGTCACGATTTTCGGTACTAGCAACATAGGTACTATAGATTTTAGGCACTAAACACAGGCAACATAGATTTTAGACACTAGCAACATCTACTTCAGCCACTGTCTGAAAGAGAATTCGATGCTCTGATCAGTAGTTTTCCGCGGTTTCCCCGAGCAAGCGCGAATGTCGGAGCAGTACTTTAACAAACGGTCGAAGGACCACACGCGATCTTTCCTTCATATTCCTTGTCCTCCACAACCCCTTCCATACACTTACACTTACATGCACTACACTACCACTCATGTCAGGAACTTTGAGCTTTCCCCGGCTGGTGTCCTGCTGCCGCGATATACCTGGTTGGGGAAAACTCGCCTGTCGACAGGTAGGTCGGCGTCAGATGTCATCATCCAACGGGGGAAAACCATCGCAATTTCCCGACTATACTTATCGGGCGAACTGTGCCTTTTACTGGGCTGATGACCTCAGCCGTTGACGCGCCCAGAAACACGAAATAATCAATTAATCCACCGAACTTGGTGAAATCCGCGGTTGAGGGTAGGGAGCAGTCACGAAACCCGAGCCTCGCAAAGCGGCTCTCTGTCATTTTGCTGAGTGAATGAATAGTACACAAAATCAACTGCCGAGCGCCACTGCTGTCGCTCTCCGGTCCCCAACAAAAACGGCATTCCGAGATCTGAAGAGCTTTTCTTGAGCCAAATCTCACCGTATACCCCCACTCTTTCTACTGAACGGTTCTACTGGCGGGCGCCCAGCTTAGGTGGCACAGGGAATCTGGGGAGCAGTGCCACTGATCGGGAAAGCTTGGGGTTCTAGACTCGACGGTGGTAGCTACATAGGTCGAGTTTACCCACTGTTTGGAGAAGAATTCTATTTGCCGGCTATAATGGTCGCTAATTTCCCGTGGTTTCTCCGAACTACACCAGATGAACGCTGCAGCAGTACCCTACCAAACGGGCGACAAGCCGCGCACGATCTTTCTTTCCGCTTCCTTGTCGAATCCTCATCCTCTAACTGACACTCACCACGACTTACTCGCACTATCCTGTCAGGCATGTTGGGAGACCAGTTGGGAGCTTACTGCTTGCCCTGGCTGAAGCTGTGCCTCGTTGGTGGGAGATACCTTGTAGAGGAGAATACCACAAACTGACGTGTAAGTCGGGGCGTGACCTCGCCATCCAGTAAGGGGGAATTCACCATCTCTTCTCCCACGATAAAACATTTATTACATTTAGGGGACTAGTGATATTAGTCATTGTCGCGGCCGGATTAATCATATCGTGCGGGATATCTCTGGGGCATTCTCCATCGCGTATCGCATGCATTACTAACACGTGCCTGATAATTTCATGCAAACTTGCTGTTCAACCTCAGCAAATTTAAATGTAATTATTGTTTAGTTAGGTTGATTTTGTCGCATCAGAACGAGCACCGTTAACAAAATTTCAAGCCATGCATTGCACGTGAATCTTGCTCTGAATTTGCGAATGCTCATCTCGATCATTCATATCGACGAGGTCATTCGAGGTTTTGGCCACATCGTCGTCCTTTGGTGACAACGTGAGCCGCGGCGGAGCGAGCGGAGCGCAAACCGGATTGAGCCGGCGCCGGGACGCCGCGACCTCATAAAACGCAGCCTCGCTAACGGCTGGCCGACCAGCCGCCCGGTGCCGTACGCGGCGCGCGGAAATATTAACACGCGACGCGCGACAACATGCGATGCGGGGCCCTGGAGCGCGAAAGCGATGGCTCTGCCGAGAATTTTGAAAACGCATTTACAAAAGATTTCAAAATATTTGCTGTCGCTTTCCTCTCCCGCAAATGAAAGGATATAATTTTTAATCGATAAATTTTATATAATTATTACCCATAGTGTCAATTGTGAGAACATGTGTGTTGTAACGTGTACAACAACCAAAGTTGCACTCTCATAATACTCCTCTTGAAGATATGGAATAACCACATAATTAACAACACATTTTTTTCAAATAAGATATTGATTTAAATAATTTGCACGATTCAAAATAACAATAAATATGATTTGCCAGCGGATTTCTTCGTCTTGAGAGTTTTGACTTATTATTGAAACTGGAGGGCGATAGTACTCAAACATCTGATGTGGAAAGGATTGTCATTTCGAATCCCACCTTTGGCTTAAGTGTTTGTGTTCCTTTTTTCGTCCTCATTATATGCGTGTCTCATTATTCACATCTGTTGAAAAATTGGCCGAATATATATAATTATCAAGATGACTCCAGAAATAATTCTTCTCTTTCGAATTGTCAAAAGTACCTATCATGTGATTGGAAATACTATGTGTATATATGTAGATCTCAGTGCCAAAGTTGTACAGTCTTACGTGGCACGAAAGGCTGAAATATAAACTAATAGTGGTACAACATTTTTTAGAAAATTCAGAAAGTTCGCCAAAAATAATATCTGCTCTATTTTTAAGCGTCCCTAATTCTATCAAAAGCAAAACGTTTTCCGTTTTTTTAAGAAAACATGTAAATTGCAGTTATTGCAACCAATGATAACTCAAAGACTAGTCGTGGTTTCAAAAATATTGTACACGACCTCAAATAGAGATCTATTTTTTAAGCAATTTCATTTTAGAATAAAATCCCTATCATCAATATTATACTATTGCAGTATTAATTTTTTGCATTTTGCTAAAATACAGAGTTCGCTGAAAATGTGACCAGCCCAACTTCTTTTAACGTCCTTTGCCACAAACAAGGAAAGAAAAAATTACATTGAAATTTTTGAGAAAACAATTACTTAAATATTGCCTATATTTCTCGCAAAATCGCCTATTTATGACACAGAATTACCATACTTTCAGTTTACGAAAAAGTAAAATTCTAAAAAAATAAAAAATTAGTTAAAAGCAACTTCGTATCATTTTTTAAAATATTTTAGAGAGGAGGATATGAATGCACCAACTTCAAGTAGAGTTGGTTTAGATGCGACACACTATTTGCAAAATTTCAATAATACGAAAATATATTGATTGAAAAAAATATACATTTATTGGGAAGATCATTTTCCTGTTTCAAGAATCACACTGTATTGGGAATAGGCGTTGTTAACATAATTTGAATAATTAAAAATGTTTGGCCAATATCCAAAATTTCGTTTTTGTATGGTAACTTGAAGACAATATAAGTTTTTTAGACCTCCGAAATGAACATTAATACAAATTAATTAATACGGCCTAATACGGCCAAATTCTAAAGATTCTCAGCTTCTTCATCTGTAACTACTTATGAATCATTGTCTTTCGGGAAACTCAGATACGTATCCTCATCACATCAAATGTTTTATTAATTTTACACGTTTTGCTTTATCTATGGTACTTTTTTGTACTGTCCCAATATTCATTCACTAAAAAGTATCAAAACGTAAAGTTGGAGAGAAACTGTTTACATGGCAGTCTTTTCAATGCTTATTATTCAGAATTGAGGGATAACGGGAGCTATAATGCTGTTTCATTCAAATCACGACAATCGCATGTAAATACGTTCATCCATAGTATATTACGATCATGTTGATGCATTCGATACAATGTAATCTGAGAAGGCAGTACATGTGTTCATGGTGTTCGAGTCTAAATCACATATCTGTATACGTTAGGCGCTTGTATTTGCTCTATTCGAGAGTCGAGTCTGTAAAGAGACACATACTGTGATCAATTGTCGCTTTACATTCATCTTAACCATCCATACATCTTGATCACAAAAGTGGTGGCATGTTGAGAGAATGTAAACGATTACTAATCTATTTTTAACAATTATTAAATACATACTGATATCTAAGAGTAATCGTAATGTATGTATGCAATTCCTGAAAACATACGTAGGTACTTTTGATTTAAAGAAATCCATGTAAATTTTTCTTCTCTGAGCCCCAAAATGTTTGTAAAATGTAGAAATCATTGACATAAGTACGAAAAAGAAATGTTCGCAAGGATGTGGTCAATATTTAACTGTAAGTGACGGAATCTAATGAATATTCACCTATTCCAGGAATACTCGATTTCCTTCAGACTGTTCACTGTTGCAGAACATGTAGTATGGTTTTATTTCGTTTCTAAACATTTACTCAGTTTGTTTACATTTTTTTTCAATATTTTTACATATTGCCCTTGCATAATATTAAATGTTTTCCATTTCTAAAACCTTAAGATACTTTGAGCAGTGCTTGGAGGTTTGCAAAAGTTGTTTTTCTATACTTTCAATCATGAATCAGATGAATTCCTACATCCGGCGAAAAATAGAAGATTGCATTTTATTAATATAAAAATAACTCATGATTATAAGAATGAAAGGATCTTACATATTCGAGAAAAAAAATGCACTCCAACGATGAAAGTATGTGAAATACGAAATAAAATAAAGCGAAGAAAACTCTCGTATTCGTGAATCCTTAGTTTTCAGTGGTGATAATGGCCATGAAATATTTAAACATCAATGCCTTTCAACAAAAATGTATCTGTATTACGGATTTCTAATGCGCTTAGAAATTGAAAGAAAACAATGCAGCCTTCGGCCTTTTGAGAGGTGTCGAATATTTCGTTTGATATCCATGCTCTCGAAAAAAATGAAACTGTTGATTTTGAAAATATTGAATTGCAAATATTTAAATGTATTTTTTCAGTTAATTCACGTTCTGCGCATAATGCACGTAATTGTTTGTCTCAGTGCGTCACTGCGTCTTGCGACACGGCTGACGTCAAGACTCTGAGGAATAGACCGCCCGCCTTTAAATATATGTTATTTACATGTTGCGTTATGGATGAGCAACTGTTTTAGTATTGTTTTGTCCATGAACAACTATAGTATTGTGCATCCGTCAGTACTATACTATGCCATTGCAGTATTCATAATGACACTTTTTGTTAAAATATTTAATTTGTTGCAATTATACGAGATTATTTTATTTATGCTTTTTATTATAATTACCGTGCGTTGTTTCCTCAATGTTCGAAAACGGAAGATCCGGCGAATAATTTGTTTTGCTGTGCACCTCGTAAATTTCCCAAGTAAATTGTACGCGTTTTGAAACGTACTCAGACGTTGTAACCTTCAAAGACGACTAAGCCAAGATGCGCTCATCCACGTAAACAGCTCCGCTCGTAAGACGCCGAAAACGATTTTTCGGCCCCAGTGCCTCCGCGCGTTGCTACTAAAGCTCTCACACGTGCTGCTTTACACTCATCCCCCCCTCCCCCAGCCCCGCCCCGCCACGCCCCTCTTCCCTCAACCACGCCCCGCGTGCAACACGGAAAGCGCTCTCCGCCGGCGGAATTGCGATTATGAAAAGAAAAACTTTTGTATCATTCGAAACCATAATGGCGGATCGAAAGCCCGTTTCGAGGCATCATTAAAAACCAATTAGCGATGCAGAACGACATCATCAGGAGGTATGAATGCACATTGGGAAGTGCCGCTGAGCGTAACCACGGAGAAAAGTGGCTCGACACCCACGGGGGGTTCCCCCCCCCCCCCCGATAGGCGGAACGAGCGTAAGAATATCCCCCCTGACCCCTCTCCTCACGGCTCTTCCTCTCTGGCCCTCCTTCCGCTCGCCCGCGTTTTCACCTTCTCTCTGCCTCTCTGTTCGCCGGCCGCCCGCCCCCGCCCCGCCCCGCCCCGCCGCGCTCATCCCGGCTGCTCACTTGATTGCAATATAGAGATCTAACTCCCGGTGTAAACAGGGTAATTCATTTATCACGGATGACTCGTCTTCAATAGCGCCATTATAAACAGTGCATATAACAACGCAACCTCGAGGGAAGCTGTAATACGGGCTAACGTTGTCTTGTTGACTCTTAACAAGCCTTGCATAAAATACCAACATTAAATTATATCGGCTTGTTGCGTAACGCCGAAGCCATGAGTTCGCGCTCGGTTCGGTTCAACTGTTTCAATTTCGCGTTACGCTGACAGAGAGCTTCGCGAGGAGGACCCGGCACAGAGGGGAATGGCGTGGAGCGGGCGGGGAGCAGTGGAGGGGAGCGGAGCGTGCAGCGAGGTGTGCGGGAAGGCGTAACATCGAAATGGTAAAGGGGGATTCGTAAGAGGTAAGGAAACACCATCAGAATTTGCACAAAATCCGCACGAACAAAGTGGAAAGAAATTAACTAGTTTACTGTCAGATTCTGCTGTGTTATTAATAAAGATTCCTTAATTCTCACTAATTCCCAGATTTATTAATTACTCAGTTATATCTATTCTGGTTCTAGAAAACTAGCATTCCTGTAATTTTTATTTGCATTGTATATTTATGCTATTTGAAATTTTCATTACTGAATTGTCATTGTTTTCCTATTTATTTTAGTATCGATTTATGAATTTTGTCCATTCTTTTTGAGATTTTGATAGGTTGCTCATGCGGCGGCATGGTCTTTCCGTATATTGGATTGCAATCCGAGAAATTAAGATAATGTTCTGCTCCCTTATATCTTTGTTGTAATATTGAGAATAATGTAAATATTGAACGTTGTTAGGTGGAAGAGGAGACCTGATGACCTCAACCTCACCATTAATAAAGTCAACTTCTGTAGACGATTTGAACTATATACTGTCATGGCTGCGCTGCTGGACGTTTCCACTGTTTCATATTTGAGACAGTCTAGTGCTGTAGAGTGTAGTGAAAGAGAAATTTTGATTTCGCCGAGATTTGTTGCTAATCCAGTGGTAGAAGTCCTCTGTTCCTGAAATGGAACTGAAAGGAAACTCATGGTTTACGGAATCTGCCGTAACTCTTTGACACTTCTTTGCGAACCCGTTAAATTATCATAATTTAGATAATTATAAGTACTTAGCAAATGCAAAGAAAGCCATAAGCGGGAGTCTGTTACTGTTCGATTCCAAGTACCTTCAGGAGAATGGAATATTAAAAGCTGAGAAAATGCATTATGAATCTTCTGTGGAAATTATCCAGTGGCATAGCTCATTCTGTTCTAGTTCGTCAATTAATTAATCCAATACAAACAGACGAGAAAATTTCGGTTTGTAGTCATTCGCAATGTTATTATACCTAAAATTTCCCACATTCTCCAACCTTCTGTACTTGTATTTACTATATTAAAACTTGTTTGGCTTATTTAGTATGTTCTTGTAGACACTCATTTCGAAATTCTTTCAAACAAAATGATTAATAAATATGCTCTTTGTTACAAATTGACTCTCTTTATACCAATTATTGTGTTTAATTTCTCATAGGGACATTCTATTGACTACCCTTTTGCGTCTCTCCACTTCATCATTTTCAGCCTCAGTACGCTGGCGCTGTATTCATACACGGGGATCCCTTCGGCCGCGAGAAAAATCATTCCGTGTGCAGGTGAGCCCTGTTGTTATATGCGGACGCTTTGAACAAAATACTGCGTATGACTTGTCGGGGAAGGGCGAGCGTTGCAACGCGGGCGGTGCGTGTGTGTGCCAAGTCGGGTGTGAACGCGCGCCGCCCCGCTCGGTGGCTGGTACGCGCCGTTGCCTGCCCCGCCCCCCTCCACCCCCGCAGAGCTCTCGCCCCCCCGTTACGCCCACGGGCGGTTTGATGCCGAATCTTTCGCGCGTCGAATTTTTCGATCCGCGGATTTTGCCTTGCCGCCACTCGCGGGGTCGGGTCGGAAGTGGTGGAAACCAAACGCGTGTGTGTATGCACAGCGTGCTGTGAAGAGGTAATATGTTGTAATGAGCTGAAAGAGCTCTTTGTGATGAGAGGAATACTGGAATATACATTTTGCTGTTCTTATTTCCACGTGTGCTGCTCTGTGCGTTGCCTTCGTAGAAGTCATGGTGGTGGCGTGTTTTTAATACCGTCTCCTTTTTTGATTATATTAGCTAGGGCGAATTCGATGTTTGCTTTACCGCACATGTGGCTGCAAAATGAGAGAGGTTCCTTTTCACATTTTAGACATGCGATGTGAGATACTAAAATATGAATGAAAATGTTCAACTGATCAGTTGACAGATTTTTTTGTATCACCGTCGATACCAAACTAATTTATTAGCCTTCTTACAATTTGTATTGATTTTAAGCGAAAACGTACCCCTCTAATTTTACCTTTTAATGCGTTTCAATGTCACTTCATTAGTTACCTCCCTTTCATCTGCGTCCCACATCTCCATTGCTTCTGCAATGGTGTGTCGCGGGGAGATCCTGCTGCTCGAGTCCTGAGAGTGGTGGATTTTCAACACTAGCTCGATGTCCGCGTCACATTCATCCACTGTCTGAAGAAGAATTATAGAGGTCCCTTCTTTTATCGATAGTTTAACTTGGTTGGTGAATCAATAACAATTGTACAACCCTCTAAAACGAGCTTCAGACTGCATGTGATCTTTTCTGGCTCGTCCTTTCTCCTCCTCTCCCTGATCACACACAAATACACACCAACTTACATTTTTTCACTATCGTTCATGCTTAAAAACCAGTAGGCAGCTTAGAGCTTGTCCCGACTAAGGTGCTGCCACGCTGGGGGTGGTTCCTAGTGATGAAAAACTTAAGCCGACGTGTAGATCGGCGCCGAATCTCACGTTCCAACGAGATAGAAACTCGCCGCCTCCTCAATCTCATCGAGGTCATTTCATGTCCTCATGTGATATCATTGACCATTACTTTCCTTTATGTCCATTTTAGTGTACTTGAATTGATGCACTATTTGGTAACGATACTAAGAAGATAAAAGCCTATATTCTCGAGACTAAAAATTGGAGCTTCGGTTATTGATTGGTATCTACTCCGGATTTGAATATGTTTAATTTGAGTACATTCGAATATAATATGTTTTATTTAATATCATTTTACTTTATAAGGAAATTTCTGAATGCACTTATGATAAATTTGACATCTTATTTTACGCATTTAATTAATTGGGAAACGGTATCAATTTTTTTCTTTGACAATACAGTAGAGAACCCAAATGAATTTCCAAAGTGTGAAAAAATAATTCGTTTAAAATATTAAACCAATTGGCATTTTCGATTTATTAAGACGAGTAGTCTAATAATGTTTACACCAATAATGCAGGTTTGGTATCCACGATTTAATCGATTCAACAGACACAATTCTGGTAGAGGGAAAATCGTGAACGAAAGTATCAATACTGTAAGTAGGGCAAAATGTATCAGCAAACATAGCAAAATGTAACATAACTTTTTTTCAGCATTCAAGGAAAAACAGTGACCGTGTCGCGTCGACACGTGTCCTGAGAAATGAGCTTCAGGCGTCTAAAATAGACAATCGACCTCATTGCATGCTATTCAAACATACTCACTGATCTGTATCTCATTGTTCAAGTATTTATGTAACGATCGGCGAAAACTATACTATTCGTAGGGAAATAAAGATCTTCCAAGACGTCAAATCTGTCCCATACACCATTGAAGGACGCTTGCCCTTCACAGATCAAAACGCAAAAACTCCTTTCCTGTCCCGGCGTTCGAGGTAAAATCGGAGCCGTGTGAAACGAACGCGATTCGTCGCGAGATTTGGCAGCGGGATCGCGCTGAGCGGCTGGCGCCGTCGCCGGCAGCAACAGGTTACACGCAGCTGCGGGGGGCGGGGGAGGGGGTGAGGGCGGGGGCAAGGGCCGTGGCCGGCGTCTGGCGGCGGGGCGCGGCCCGGCGCCGCCCGCCTGGGTGAAGAAACTCATTCCTGAGCAAAAACGAGGCCTCGTCCGAGGGCGCGGGCCGCGGGCCACGCCCCCTTTCGACGCGAGCCCCTCCGCAGGCAGCACCGCGAGGAGCGAGCAAAGCTTGAAAACCATGGGACTGTTCGATGCTAATACCGGGAGCTCAGGGTATCAATTGGCCAGCCTGCAACTAAAGTGGTCTACGGTACGAATCACAATGTGACACTTAGACCACTTGAGAATTGACTAGCATTAAAACCATCAGGGAGCTCAGGGCATCAATTGGCTAGCCTGCAACTAAAGTGGTCTACGGTACGAATCACAATGTGACACTTAGACCACTTAAGAATTGACTAGCATTCAAACCATCTTCCAATACCAAAGTGGTACTTTTATTATGCGTCACCTTCAACGACAAATGATGTGTCATTTGTCGTTGTAGATGCCATAAACGCATGTAGATCACTTTAGAATGTATAGATGCTCATCTGGTCAAATCAAATTTACCATAACCTGGATTTTAGCCAAAATATTTGATAGACCACTTCAGTTTCACGCCAGCCAATTCTTGTTGTTGGAGTGCCTCTGGCCGGGAGGTCCTAGGTTCGGGTCGTTGGCAGAATTTTCTGCACTAGCTGGTCGAAACCCTCGGTTGAAATCAATCGCAGTCTGAAGAAGACGTCTAGCGGCCAGCTGCTCTGATCGGTAGTTTTCCGTTATTTCTCCGATCAATACTATGCAAAAGCGGGAGCAATATCCTTACAAAAGGGCCACAGACGGCGTGCGATCTTTCCTTTCTCTTCCATGTCTTATCCTTTACTAACACACACACACACACTAACATGCACTACACTACCACATATGTCGGGAGAGCGGTCGGGATTTTAGAGCTTGCCCCGTCTGGGGCGGAGCCTGCTGGGGGGCGATACCTTGTTGGGATCTCGCCATCTCCGGATCTCGCCATCGAGAGGGGGAGATCACAGCCCGCACCCGAGGGGAAAAAGCACCGCAATTATGGGACTCGTGTTCTTAACAGGGCGCACCCGGAATCACTAACAATCAATCAATTAATTCATATGTGGATCTTCCTTAGTAAACTATAGCTGCACAAAATAGAAAAAGAACATTCCACTGCATATACGCTAAAATTTTCATTGACCCCTGCGTCCCCTCCATTAAGCCTTGTGGCGTACGAGTGTCTTATGTGAAGGATGTCATTTTCGCCAGGAGACGCGCCAGCAGAAGAACCGCTTTGTGGCTCAGTGTGAAGGGACGACAAGAGACCCCGCACACGAGAGTTGCGTTTACGTGCGTCGTAAGAGCGCTCGTGTATCTTGTGTATCTCGTTAACAATGTATCTCGTGCGAAACGACATACGCGCGCTTTGGCCGATCCGCATAACATACAGTGTTAACCTACGACATGCGTCAAACGCACGTCATTGCAACACTCGTGTGATACAGGCCTAAGGATACACGGAATGCACGCGCGTCGCTCCTGTCTGTTTCGAATATTCGGCTGTTCACTCAAACCGAAACTATGCGTTTGACGCCGGTTGACGCCGATTGACACCGTGCTCTGCCCGATATAACCTTTGGATGGGTGTCTTTGCAGAGCACAAATTCGATAATCTTTTAATTATTAAATTCATTTCTTTTCGTTTTAATTTTTCGAACATCCTAAAATCCCTGAGATATTTTAAGTAAAAAGTGTCGTGTCTGGTTAACGACTCAACCACAAGCTGGCGATGCAGCTTTGCAAAAACGATCCTGTTTTTTAAAATGCAAACAAACGAACGCCTGAGCTTAAGAAATGCGAAGGGATAGCTTTGTAAATGCGAAGGGATAGTTTTGAAAATGCGAAGGGATAGCTTTCTGAAATGTGACTGAGAGAAGAGAAGTGTAGGGAGAAACTTGTTTTTGTATGTTTCAACAACGTTTTAAATATTCTGTGTGAGATTTAAAGTGGTCGAAAGATTCATGACGTGGAGCTCTAAATATCTTCTGACAATTCGATGAATTGCAAAAGTTTCTTGAAAGTATGTTTGATTAGTGAGAATTACTTTATTAAGAAAAACTGAACACAACTTTGCGAGCACAACATCTCTTGGAAAATATTTATTGCAATATATCCCATCTACTGTGATACCCAAACCGAATACTTTGCTTGTAAATTACTTCACTTCGGTGAGGATATTGCGTAGATATTCAGACATTTAAATATCACGAAAAACATCCCATGTTAGCGGCATGATTGTATAACATGTATACTATATCCTAACTCATAAAACGTCACAGTCGGATGTTGTTATTTGCAATTTTGTTTTTGTATTGCTCTGAATTCAAACGGGTTTAAACTTATCATTACTGATCCAATATATGTTTTTGTGTATACCCTATATAAACATGCTTTTATTACCTTATAACTAATTAGCCCATGATTAATATTCTTGAGACTCGTATTTCCTTATGATTCATGTAATCAGTTGAATATCCTCGATGTAGCATTCGACTTCCGAGTAAATGAGCACAAAACACGAAATTTCTGCGATTGAAGAAGCTTAATGACAAGCTATATGCCAAGGAACAATAAATGATGCACAAGATGGACCGGGGAAATATACACGCCCGTAATCATTCACATCCTTTTTGTCTTTGTTTCTCAAAGTCATTTACCTAACATGCAAAAATGATTAATTGATTGTTGGAGTGTCTGATAGATTTAATACAAAATAAACATACACGTGTGGTTTGTGTTTCCATTATGTGAAATAAGAAAATATAAAGAAATTGTTAACTGCCAGTTACTTTCAATTAATTTTAGATTAGAAACGTGTTTTTAATTAGCCAATTGCACACACCATTGCGGGCAAGGGCCTCCTGCAGGGAATTATTAATCCTTCTTTAAAGAATTGATAGGATGATGAAAGATGGAGGGACGATCACAAATTCATCCATGCCTGAGGCGGGATTCGAACTCGCGATCCTTCGATCCGACATTGTCACGACACTACTTATCGGTCTATGCTATCCGAATCGACAACTGACTTTACATTAGAAACGTAGTTTCCTGCAAATTATTACCTTAATTTTTAATTATGTGCTGTTTAATAAAGTTCTCTACCGGAAACATTCGAAAATACGTCAAAGTTGTGATTCTATGTTGCTAGATTTGTTTCGTAATAAGTGAAAATTCAGCAGAGAGGCTCTCCAATAGCAAGGTGACACAGGAACGGTGACTAGCCTGCGTGCGTGCGTGTTGTGGCATGCATCTTTTTCAAATGCTACCTTGTTTTCTGCGCCTGTTTTGCTTATTTTATCTCCTATCCATAACTTAATTGTGTAGAATGTATTTAACATACGTTTAAGCTCCCAGCCATGGATGAACGTCAAGGTGTGAAAAATCTATGGTAATTGTAGAGTGCTTTCGTCCTAAACAAGTTGTTTCCTATTTGTTTGTAAAACGTTTGGAAGGTTTTTGTAGTTATTTATGCACCAAGGGCGTAATAAGGGTTCTAATGATCGGGCGGTGACAACAGCCAAAGAGCTTCTTGTCAACCGAGATCATTAGAACTATTTAACGCCCGTCGTACATACATTATTTTACTTCTTACGTAATTTTAACGATTCAAATCGACTTATTTACTAATTAACTAGTTCTTAACTGACTCGCTTCGTCTTATCATACTTCTCTCCTATAATTCCGTTTCAAAATTCCCTCGTAAACTGTCAATGCAGATAAATTATGCAGTGCATATCGAACCCCGTACCGCAGGCAGTAACATACCAGTAAAAAATAAAACTTTGAAAGTTGTCAGTTTGAATATATCTAACCAACGTATTGAAAACATTTACTTTATTTAAATAGTCAAACTCATTTTAGTTCTCTGCGACTAGTCGTTAAGCCTGCATACAATAAAGACAATCTGTATTTGCTTAAAACACAGCATGACTGCGTGCGCGTTGCGAGAAAATACGGCATTACGTGGCTAGTGAATTCTTAGAAAAACGGCGTACGTTTCCTTTCTAGTATTTAATCCCACTGTGTCCGCCGACGTCCACGTCCGATTTTAACGAGGTTAGCATTTGCAACAATCGCAAAGAAACCCCGCCCTGTCGCGGCGGCTTATCCACGCGCGAGTGACGGGCGTCGCTGGAGCCGCGACTCCACGTGAGGGCAGCGGCGCGGCGCGGCGCCCCTGGACTGTTAGCATTCCTCGGCGAAAATATGCCCTCGCGCGCAAAAATGAGCGCGTGTCCTTGGGGTGGGGCGGTGGCGGCGACGGCGGTTATGGCGGCGGTGACCGCGGCGACGGGGGACAATCCCGGGACATGCTAGAGGCTCGCTTCGGGGCCACGTTGGGGCGAGTAAGGGGTGCACCGGGGGCAAGCTGGGGGTACGCTGAAGGAAATCCTGTGGTGTGCTCTGGGAGGCACGCTGGAGGCACACTGAAAGAACGCTGGGCACACGGGCACTCTGGGGGCTCACAGAAATCCTTCGGGTGGCACGCTGGGGCACGCTGAGGGCACGCTGGGGGCACGCTGGGGGCACGCTGGGGGCACGCTGGGGCGCACGCTGGGGCCACCGCTGGGTCACGCTGGGGCACGCTGGGGGCACGCTGGGGGCACGCTGGGGGCACGCTTGGGGGCACGCTGGGGGCTGGGGCACGCTGGGGGCACGCTGGGGGCACGCTGGGGGCACGCTGGGGGCACCCTGGGGCACGCTGGGGGCAACGCTGGGGGCACGCTGGGGGCACGCTGGGGGCACCGCTCGGGGCACGCTGGGGCACGCTGGGCACGCTGGGGGCACGCTGGGGGCACGCTGGGGGCACGCTGGGGCACCTGGGCGGCAGCGCTGGGGCACGTGGGGCACGCTGGGCCGGCTGGGCACGCTGGGGGCACGCTGGGGGCACGCGTGGGGCACGCTGGGGGCACGCTGGGGGCACGCTGGGGCTCACTGAAATCCTGCGGGGGGCACGGTGGGGGCACGGTGGAGTACACAGGAATGATGATGGGGTACTCTGAGGGCATCCAGAATGCGTGGTGGGGCGCGTTGGGGAAAAGGCGTGAGTAATCTGGGAGCGCGCTTGGGGCACTCTGGGGGCACGTTGAGGATATGCTGAGGGCACACTAGAGACTGCAGTGAGTACATTGAGGGCACTCGCGGACACGATAGGACTCGCTAAAGACTACTCGATTTCCGCTGGGGACACGCAGAGGGCACGACGGAATCACGCTGGTGAGACTCTGAGGAAATGCCGGACACACGCTAAGGACACTGGGATCACGGTGGGTGGCGTAGGTGCAATGAGGACATGCAAGTTAAATCGGAACTTAAAATTCGTGAAAATTAAACCGATTTACGTTTCATGCATGTAATAAATGATACTTGGTGACACTGAAAGTGAGATAAGTTTCCCGAAACATGTGCCTGTTTAAATGTAATATTAAAATAAATATTAAAAACTTTTTATCATAACTTCGAAAATGCAAAGGCTTCAACGAAAAAGGATCCCAAAAATTAAAATGTCCGTTTCAACCGTGCAGAGCTCTACATTCGACCAGATCGTTCAGAAATTGTCAATTTCGGAGGATATCATCTGAGCGATTTAGGTGCTGGAGTTGACCACAAACGGACATTGAGCGGACGGACAGATGTTGCGGTCAACTCATTTTTCGGTAATTTATTATACATAGGAATAAGATTTATTTACTTTTTCGTTGTCCGGACCCCTTTCTGTCGAAAAATCGCCGAGGAAAAATGAGTAAGACGATGCCATTAGAATTCTCCAAAAAATGATTTTTGGGTGTGGAATAAGAAGAAATCATGGTGAGAAAAAAACGAGCAGAATATCTTTCGCATACTCTGTCAAACAATATAGACGAGTAAGAGCAAACCCTTCTACCAGCTTAGAAAAGCAAAATTCGAAGTGAATGTTAGTTGTAATTGCGAGGGTGTTATGATATAATGGAGTCCAATGTACAATCTTACGGTGACTTGACATGAAATTATTTTATTAAAAATAATCTTTTCTAACGCAAAAAGTTTAAGTATCGACGAAAATTCTTAAAAAGATCATTTCTCACCATTGCTTCTGTTTCTGTACAGAATTTCTGTTATACTTGGAACATGAAAGGACACGGTTCAAGCTTTGAAATTACGCTTTGTATTCAACATAGCAGTTCAAAATGTGCTACCAAGCAAAGCGATTTGACGAAGTTAATAATAACTGGAGCGTTGTTTATCAATATAATGACATCATTTGAACATTATTCATTTTATTAATGAATAATATGGAATAAAACACTTGAATACAAAATTTGATGAAAATAGGTTGAATTTCCGTCGTGCCGTACTTGTTTCACCGCGTTGTAACAACCGCGGGAGGGACAGTAATTATCATTCAATTGAAGCGCGAATTAAAACAGCTCGGCAGGTGTTTATGAAAGGCCTAATTGTGAAATTCCATGAAAACGCATTCATTAGGAAATGGCGGTGCTGCTAGAGGACAGATTCGCAACCGCGTTGGCCGAAGTTAATGGTGCTGCGCTACCCTTTGTCACCAGCACGCCCCGAATGACGAATCCACTTTGTAATAGAAACAAACGGGACAACACAGCAGGGAAATAGAAAACAAGCTAGTTTCTGAAAAAAGAAAACCTCCATTAAATGGATTAGTGCTTAAAAAAACCTGGTATAAATGGTTCATTTCATTTTATTAATTTTTACGTCAAAAACATTAATTTTTTATTATTCATCGTAAGGATGTTACATGGAACATTAAGATAATTACGATTGCAATAACTAAAAAGTATATTCACAAGCACTCATAAACAGTTTTAAAAATGGTTCAAAGTATCCAAATATGAATGTCTAGTTCGTCCATCCATGCTATGCTTCCTTTTTTGGGTTTCAAGAAATTACACACGCTTCCGGTGTAGATACGTAGTTGATATTTACAAACTGGATGACACGTTGTCCGCCATTAGGTCTAGTCACTCTCCGCAGATTCATCTTGATTTAATTTGTATAGGCAGTTCCTGCATACTACACCGTTATTTGTCCGGATTCTGTTCGGGGTTGTCCTGCGCTGATCACAACCGCTAGCGAATCACATTAAAGCTGTAGGTGGCGTAGCAGCCACCTTTCCTGTCCAGAAGCAAAGACGGGAATCGTCTCACCATTTTCTCTGTGGTCAAGGGAAACAACAAAAAACTCGATCAAAATCGGGGTGTGGCCCCGGAAGCTGTTTACAATAGTTGGATTCTAGTAATGTTTCATTTAGTGCAAACGTAGGGAAAACAATTATATTTAATGTAACGAAGAAGCGTTTATTTAAATTCCATATTTGAAACAAAACTTTATTGAAATAAATTAGATCGATATAAAATCGACAGTTTAATCACTAAATAAGTATAAAAAACTTATTTTTTGTCAGTTTACAATACTTTGCTGTAGTTGGGGCTAGGTTTTTTAAAGGCTCTCACCTATAAAAAGCTTGTCTGCGAAGACCCCCCCCAAAAAAAATCAATTTTATGGGTGATAATCAGTCCGTAAAATGAATTTAATTGTTTTTACGATTAAGAAAATAAAAAAAGTATTTAAATCTTATCACAATTCTGTCTGGATCGTTTATGCCCGACATCAAGATAATTCCGAAAATCGAAGTATAGTTAATTTTTATCGATAATTGTTTCAGTACAAATATTTATGCTATAAATTCTAGGGAATCGTTACTAGAGAATCATAGGATCAATTCTAAGACTGAAATATCAGTTTCGATTCGAAAAACGTAAAAAAAGCTGTAAATTAATTGGATCTGTAAGTGCTGTTGTAAATCAACCTTTATAATCAGCTACCCATTTTCAGAGTATTCTTTTCTCCTCTTGTGATTAATATAGCTTGTTTGTACTTAGTGGGAAAAATTGGTTCTCTTGTCAGATTTAATTGTATAATACATACTTATCATATAAGACAATTATGAAAATGATACAACAGTTTTAATAAAATTAAGTTTCAAATATAAATACATTATGCGAATTTATTTAAAGTATAACGAAAATACTATGATTTATAACATTTAGTACGTAATCTTCAGTTTTAGAAATTATGTAATCATTACAATTGGTATACGACTATCGATTTTTGACTTTTAATAATATTCATGAATCGAGATTGAAAATACCAAATATCATGTAGAATAAGATGTGGCAACGTCCTTAGCCTTGTTCTGTAGTGGGCCTCTGCGAGATACAGTCTGCGATCTCGTGTCGTGGAAGGGTGACAGGGCCATCTGTCCGTGCGAAATGCAGCTGGAAATCTACTGATTATCTTTTTTCTTCCTGGGACTTGTCTCTTGTCTCGGGCCAAGTTTATTGTACCTGACCGCATGTCAGTGTGTTTTTGCTCTGGAACATGAAACCTAAAGCAAGGCTCGTCGCCTAATTCAAGGCTGTAATCCAGAGCTAGGATCACCTATTCGATGAGTACAAGTGTGTAGTACAAGAAACAGTTCAAGGGGTTCAATTATGCTGTTCCCATGGAATGAAATGCACAAAATCTGCTAAAGAAGCAGATCTTTTGCAAACATCAAAGGAAACGCTCATATTATTTAAGTGATTGAAGCTTTTTACTCAAGTTCAGTATGGCAATTTAGTGTGTAATTTGACATAGACATTTATCAAATTTGTTACAAAAGAATATGCATAATTTTATGTACATAATTTAGGCCTGGAAAATATAAAATACCAACCTTAAACTGCCTCGAAGTGAACTCTGTCTAGAGCTGAATACAAGTACTTCGATAAAATTACTTAATGATACTACATCAATGATATGTTCCGAATGCAATACATTTCGATAAACATCAAATAACTGCAATTTAGATGGGAAAATGTAAAATATTTATTGTGATGGAAAATGTATTGAAGAATAAATTGGATTTGAAAATGTAAAGTTAAACGTCTTGCAATGATTCGTGACTTTAAAAAATGTTTTGTTAATTCTGCATGCAGTGTTTATAACCAAATCTGAAGCTTTGTGTATGTCCCGCGGTTTTATTTTTCAGAAGAGTAGACATACTTACGAGTACATCACGCAGCGTACTCGACATAAAAGCAAGCAAAACCATCAGCTGAAATTATGATAAGTTACTACCGAATCAGTAGAGAAAATATGTCTGTGCGTTAATTCGATGACGTTATCAGATATCGTAAACGTTATCAGATATGCTGCAGCATTGCCACCACATGCAATGAGTTGAGTGTGTGCTGCTCGTAAAGCCCGCGAAGGGGAAGAAATTACAACCTCAGCGGCGCTCTTGTGCCAACAAAAGCCACATTAACGCCACACGAACTCGCTGCTTCGTAATATGCTTGTTAGGACCGAAGAAGACGTTTCAAAAATATTACATTTATTTTTGTTCGCCCGGAATAAAGTTCTAAATGATTTGTTAGTATCGGACCGCAAGACGCTGATTATAATTCACTGGAATCGACCGTGGAACCCGCGCAGAAGCCACTGTTAGCACGACCGCTGCAGCCTCACCAGCCATCGAGCGGACGATCCGTGGAAAACAGCCTTCGCCTCCACTGCTATTTACGGTGCCCCCACCAGGGAAGACGCGACTCAAAATCAATAGCCGTTAATCACGCCCGTAAAGCGGGGTGTCGCGTCGTCGAGACACCGCATATTTATGCGTCCTATTTAGGTAGCGAAGCCGCTGCGGAGGCAGTGGCGGCAGCGGCGGCAGTGGGAATGGTGATGACGGTGAAGTTCAGGGTGACGGTGACGATGAACTCGCGGTAGCGGTAACGTTGCGTTGGCGGCGAAGGCGATAGTGGTGATGGAGGTTGTGATAGCCACGTGCAGGCAGGCATGCAGGCGGGTGGGTGAGGACGGTGGTGGTGGTGTCGTCCGCGGCAGCGATGGCGATGGTGGTGAAGGAGACGTGGAAGGAGACGTGGAAGGAGACGTGGAAGGAGACGTGGAAGGAGACGTGGAGGAGACCGTGGAAAGGAGACGTGTGGAATGGAGACGTGAAGGAGACGGGGAAAGGAGACGGGGAAGGAGACGGGAGGAGACGGGGAAGGAGACGGGGAAGGAGACGGGGAGGAGACGGGGAAGGAGAACGGGGAAGGAAGACGGGGAAGGTGACGGGTGAAGGTGAGGTGAGGTGAAGGTGACGGTGAAACGGTGACGGTGAAGGTGACGGTGGACGGTGAACGTGTGACGGTGAAGGTGACGGTGGCGATGAACATAGTGGCGATGTGTGGCCGTCCCGCAGTGGAATTGGCAATGGTAGTGGGTAGAGTAGGGAGTCGTGGTGGTCTGCAGCGGTGGCGGCGAAGGCGGTAGTGTGATAGGCGGTGCGGTAAGCGACCGTGCAGGTGGACGGGTGGAGGCGGACGGGGGTGGGAGCGCGCGTTGGCGTGTGCTGGGACAGCGGCCAGGCAGGCGACGGCCATGGCCCCCGAGGCTATGAGAAAACGTCACTTGGAGGGGGCCAGTTTTTCTAATCAGAGCGCCTCCAGCGGCGGTGGCGGCGACGCCGGCCGTGGAGGACGAGGTGAAGGCGGTGCGGCGCTGGGAAGCAGCAGCAGTAGCTGCGGCAACACGAGTAGGAGGTGCGCGGGGCGGTAATTGAGGCGGGGCTAGCAGGATGAAGAGGAGAGGTTGAGTGTGCTGAAAATGGAAAAGTTATGATGTTGGCGCTGAACCGTGGAGATGAGAGACTTTGACGCCGTTCATATCATAACTTACGAACACGTCGGAAGGTGGCAATGTTTGATCATGATTCAAAATTCTGAGGTGTGAAAATTATTAGAGAAAATATTTTTTTTCGATCAATTCGTTAAACTCGTCATAAACACATTATAAACAAAACTGACAGCGCACCTTTTGTTTTCAAAAGTCTACCTAGTGACATCTGCTACATTTTTGTTTTGATTTCATGTACATGATTGTTTCTGTTTATGTTCATGATGTTGGTACAATTGTAATTTAATTTGTTAACTCCCCAGTGTGAACACTGTCTCAGTTACCGCCATTGAATAATTGAACAATCTGTGCTGCCATGGCCAGCTAACAGTGAAGATATGGGCCCATTTGAAAATATTTGGGCAATAGGTAAAAATAAGACAAAAAAGTAAAATAACAACTCTTGAAGGTCTGGTGGTAAAATTGAAGGACATATGACAAAACGATCCAGACATGAAAATGCAGTATATGGAACTGAAAAGAAACATGACAGACGAACAGAATGCACATAAAATATATACGTGGAGAAATCAGAGATCATAGTGTGAAAATAAATTAATAAATTCAAACTCTACATCTTTAATATAATAATTTGCACTCTTCTGTAGTTCCAATAATGCAATAATCGGCATTTTTCTCTTATTTCTTTTCAGCACCACCTCATCAACTCGGGACGTGGCACATATAAATTCAATGGTTTTGTGAATTAGACATGTGATCAACTGATGCTGGCGATAAAGGTTGCTGAAGAGTTAAAAAAATAATGTTCCGGACTAGAGAAACAATGTATACAATGCTCCAAACATGCTGAATGAATCCATGTGGAATAAGTTGAAATACACTACGGCTAGCGAGAGATCCCACCTCCAGGTATCTCGTCCCAGCGGGACACCTTCCCAGCCGAGACAATCTCAAGGCTCTTGATAGGTGTCCCGATATGTGTGGTAGTGTGGTGCTTATAAAAGTCTGTGTGTGTGTGTATGAGTAAGGGGAGAGCGGGTTGGAAAAGGAAGGGGAAGGAAAAATCGCGCGCGGTACATGGCCCGTCTATGGTACTGCTCCGGTATTTTCATGGTATTGATCGGAGAAACCATGCAAAACTACTGATTAGAGCAGCTGGCCGCTAGATGTCTCCTCCAGACAGCTACTGAATTTGACCTTTTAGCTGTCATACTAGCTAACTAGCTAGCTAACTAAATACGCCGCCGGGACTCGGACCACATCCAGGGCTCGAACCCTACAACATCCACACTCAGCGGCAATGCCGTGTCAGCTAACAGTCGGTAGGACGAGGGAAGCCGCCGCCAGCAACCTGGGCGATGAGGAACGGAATCCGAGTGTCATAGCATGCCGTGCGGAGATGCCCTCAGCAGCAACTATCGTAAATATGTCCATCGAGTGCCCGAAGGCTTAAGATAGAGGATACGCATGTGGGGAAAGCGTGGCCAGGACAGGGGAAACAGCCGTCAGCAAACCGAGAGGTGTGGATTGATTGATTAGTGATTCCAGGCTTGCCAGCTAAAATTAGTCCCGTAAGTTTAGTGCATGATATTTATTACAGCAGGATATAGCGCACATATTTGCTCGCTGAATGGCTAGATCTAGCGCCAACCCTACCGTCGGCTTCGTTTTTTTCGACCAGTATTTCCCGGCAGCGGGCACCGCCCCAACCGGTACAAACCGAGCAGTCAACAGCAGATACTGAGAGACGTAGCTCGGCGTGTGGCTGGCGGATTCCCGTGACCTTCTGGTTTGAGGCTATATATGATTATAAACACCATAAAGTGCAAAATCAATAAAAAATATATGCAATAAAATTATATGAATTTAACATAATGTATACACATGTTGCATCGTACATCCTAAGCTTATCGATCTTCCAATTTTTCGTAGCTATGTTCGCTGATTTCGCGTGCGTGCATCGGAAAGTGCGGCCACACGCGGTGCCAACTGTACGACACCACATGCCATGAATCAAGCACAGCATCCACCCCTGCAACCGCGTTTATTATAAGATCAACCATAAAAGTATAATTAATTGGAGTCCTAAATTACCCGCACAATGCGATCCATTGCAACCGAGCAGTCAACAGCAGATACTGAGAGACGTAGCGCAGCGTGTGGCTGGCGGATTCCCCAGCGCGTCCGTGGAAGGTTCAGGATCACCTGCGCGAAAGGGTCGTGATGGGAAACGTGTGGGGAGACGCGAACGCTGGAAAGGGCTGCGCTGCGGTCAGCGACCCGGGCAGCGGCGTGCGGAGCCCGGGAGCCGCTTCGTGCGGTGTGGCGTCGCAATTGACCCTGCCGCCGCCGCCAGCACAGCGGCTTCCCCGGGCGTCGCCTGTGAAGGCCCTCGGTTTGGAGACCGCGCGGCTCTGCTCGGCTCGGCTCGGTGCGACGACG